>OX359247.1:43497130-44097130 GCA_947179485.1 Allacma fusca
TGAACACACATGTGTACACTCACATCCCAGTGTACTAACGGGGGGAAAGGAGGAAAAACATAGTATCATAAATTAAAGCCACGTACTCCCAAATGTCCACCGGCAGAAGTTACTGGAGGGAATTTAAGAATATCATTTTTCTCAAAGCTTATCGTTATTCTAAAGAACTTCTCCTCAGTACTAAGACCCTCGAGTATGAGTTTCTAAAATTTCGTTTAAGATCTGGGTTGAAGGGAAATATTTCCAGTCTTGTACTCAATAAATCCTGCTGCGTATCTTTACGTAAGGGTGCGCCTTTTTATTCCTTGTACGTAGATTTCCATGTATGAAGCTAAAATTGTCGTCATTTAAGTAGGATGTCACGTAACATAGGAATGAAAGCTTTGGCGCACTGCTACTGGGTTAGTAATTTAATTAACAAAACTAATTTCAATTTCATTTCCTGAAAATAGAATAATTGCTCTGGTTATTCAATAATTGGAGGGCAAATGTCGGTGTAAATTACATATTGAATTGCATTTTCACACGTGTAATAATAATAATTATTGTTCCCTTATATCTATAGATCTGCAGCCCTTTAGAAATTTTAACCTGCAATTTAATTTTTTATATTAGTGCTACTTTCAAGATTTGAAATGATTTTGATCGTCTGTAAAAATTACAAAAAATGTTTAATATTGTTAATACATTGAAAATTTTCCCTCAAATTATGAACATATAATTACTTTGGATATTGAGCGTACAGTAAATATTTCCAAAACGCTAAAATATGCTATTGCTCTCAAGGAGGGAAAGCAAGAATTTTAAATTGTAAATTCAGTAATTAATACAATTAAATCTGAAAAGTATAGCTCTTTTCCCATGACCTCAATTCAAAAAATTCAATTTAAATTAACATGTAACATAACCAATCCCAAAACAGTTTCATTTAAAAAATACACCAATGCCACAAGGTGCAACGGAGCATTTTTCTCCACTACACGGTTCAATCCCATTTTGAGCCCTTTACACGGACGTTGCATTATATCAAAAGAAACTCCTGGATAAAGGGAGCTGGGAGGTATAAAGTATCCAGCCCCAAATCAAGGGCGGAATTAGAATTGGAAATGAGAATATATTAGCTTCGCACAAGTTCATCCTCATCTCTATTTTACAGTATGGAAATGGTTGGAAATGTGAAATTATAGTCTCTATGTACTTATATCAACATCATTTCGGAGAGAATCCCATCCCAGAAGTTCAATTCCACAGAAGCTTCAATCATTCAAATCTCTTTTTTTTTTAATTTACAGACCTCCGCCAGCGGGGAAGTTCCAGTGGTAGGAAGTTCAACTCTGGAAAAAAAAATTGAAAATGAAAGACTTCTTAAGAAAGATGCAAATTCAGAGGTGGAGTGGAGCTCAAAGGGAAGAAGAATCCAGTGAGAACCTGAGCGGGTGTTGATTTTGGAAAGGGAATAGTAATCAAAAAAAAAAAAAAAAGAAAAAAGAAGAGACTACTGGAGAAAGTACAACTCTACTATTTGAAGCCCGATCCCTTGGTTGAGAGGATATTAATCAGGTTAAAATAAATGGGAAGATGAACTGTTCCCTGTGGATTCATCCTTCAAAATGAGCTCCACGAGTTAGACATTATTAAAAAAAAACCCGACTGTATTATACGTAGATTTGGGGCTTTTACGAAGACATAAGAAAAGTGACTGGGACATAAAGGGGAACTAGTACGAGTAGACTCGGAAGGTTAAGTAACCTTGAGGACAATTATTGACAAAACTGCTCCTTCATACAAGTGACTGTAGACCGTAATGTCGGGGAAAGTGTACTAAAAGGAGGAAGGATACAAAAGTCAAGGCACCACGGCGACGATGGATTACATTCGGGAGTTCGACATTCGCCTGGAAAAAGAAATGTTTTACGCGGGAGAGACCCTAAGTGGGCACGTCATCTTGGATACTGTTGAAAACTTCAAATTACGAGGTAGGCCTGCTTTCCTCATACAATCTGATCCTGTGTCTTGCACTGTGGTACGGACACAACCCGAGGTTTTCCCAAGATACGATCCCAAGTTTTAGGGGCAGGAGCGGAATAGGAATCTTTCCGAATATACATTCAGCTCCATATCTATCCGTAACCTCTGTATTACAGTAGAAGCATTTACTAGTTCTTCACATCTCAAAAGCCCGACGATCCTCACCGTTACGTTTTCCCACACTCAAACAGTACATTCTATTTTGAGGCAGTATAAAAACATTGGAGCTTCCCCTGTCGGATAAGGGATTTAAGCAAGCGTGAAAACGATATTAATATGTATTTGTCGCTCGGCTGATTTCAAAGTCACTAATTTTTTTCTCTCTGCTGGCTCATGTTCTGGGATTCTCCCCAGTCTTCCCTCGTTCTGGCTTCAAATTACAGGGATTTTCGTTTACTTAATACATATTAGACTTTTTTTTCCTTCTCCTTAGTTTCTCCTTCTTTACTCTCTCTCTCTCTCTCTCTCTCTCTCTCTCTCTCTCTCTCTCTCTCTCTCTCTCTCTCTCTCTCTCTCTCTCTCTCTCTCTCTCTCTCTCTCTCTCTCTCTCTCTCTCTCTCTCTCTCTCTCTCTCTGCCCTATCTCTCATATATGTTTACTTTTCTTTTTGCAAAACAAGACCCGGAGGATGAGATGGAAAGAAAAAACAGGAGAGGATTCAACATCCATTGAACATGAGTTCCGTCTTTCTTGTTCGGTTTGCGTCTGTAAGGGTTTAGTGAGGACTTAGGATTTACGATTTTTCTCCAGAACTCATTATCATTCTATTGTTGTACACAAAAAAATACGCTCCAGTTCATAAGAAGGCTAATCGATTTTTGAAAACTACTTCCATTTGTTCCGAGCTCACTCTCTCCGTATGAAATTGTATTTCAAAATGTATTTTTCGTTTTGAAATATATACGTAATTACATAAACTACAAATTAAATAAAAGTCTGCTGGTGCTTCACTGATGAGTCCCGCAACTTGTTCAAAACTTTGATGACAAAGTTTTTGGTTAGGATCAAAAATCTGTTATGTCCCGATTTGAACCTTATTTTTTTGTTGCTATTCTTTTATCACTAGTTTAATTTTTTTTTTTAAGCATAAACGTGAGGTTGGGATTTCCTGCACGAAATATTGACTTTGCTCCTATCTTTGCAAATAATTATTACAGTTGAACCCTCCAACTGGAAACATTGACCTTTGCTTTGGAATAAGATTAAAGGTATCATTCCTGGGAATCTCACACAAAAAGGGATTAAAAAATTATTTTAGTTCTTTCAAGCTCTTTGTTACATAAGTCAGTAGGAGAAGAGCATCTCATTTGGAAGGGAACCTCAGCGTAACAGTAATTACATTTTGGAAGTGAGATTAAAAACCGAAATGGAAATCATTGAGTTACTGTCACAATATGCAGCTTGTACCTATAGAATTTCGAACGTGTGCCTCCCTGAATCTGTTTCTACGAATCAGGAAAAATCCTTGAACAAGTTTGGTGATCGGGATAAAAGAAAATAGTCATTACTCAATGCTAAATCCACTTACTTTGTTTCCTCTTTTGTAATAAATATAATTTAGAGGACGCCTTTTCCTAGAAAGTAAATGGGAAATGACAAACTGGATAAGAATTGAAGCAACCTGGAGTAGCGTACGTATGTATGTATGTATTGAATTGAACCCCTATACGGAATGGTTCTGCAATGCTTACGGAGCTGGTTGTAAGTCATAGATTTGATACTTGTACAGACAGAAGGAGCTGGGGAGAAGGTTCTTCCTATCTCTCCTAAAAGAGAGGAAAGAGGAAAATTTTGTTTGGTTTCCCTCCCAATACTGGAGACCCAAGTCCTCCATCAGGGTTTAAGTTAATAAAAAGGAAATCCAGTTTTGAAAATCCGTCATTTCAGTTTCCTTCCATGACTTCCTGTTGTCAGTTTAACTTACAGTCCTCCTCTCGTTCCTTCCTTGGTTAGAGAGACAGTTCAGGGGAGTATAAAAGAATTCCCATTAATCTCAATGTAGACTGTGCCATGCTGACTGAATTTTAAGATAATCATAATATCCTCCCGTCACTCCACATTTCACTTTGTTCTTCTTATTTCTCATCCCTATACATAATTACAGCAGTACACACATAACATCCATACAGGCCCACATCTCTCTGGCTACTCATCAGTTCCGTCTATTCCTGGTTATTTTCCTATCGGACAAAAATTTCAAACTCACTCCCAATCCCATCAAAAGAAGCAAATGTAAAAAAATATACACAAGTATCTACTTATTGTGGACGGTTTGGGAACCATAAGGACCCAATATATGTACATATAATTATACATATATCGAGTTAAGATAAAAATAATATATATAACAGGACTTTTTTCCTTATTGAACCTCCTCAATGGGAATTCCATTTCTGGTGGAGAGGAAGCCACTCATTCCTCTGAGCCCTGTCCGCTCCTCACACTGAATGTGTCTCCGAGGACCATTCTCCTCCTCTCTCACTATTTATTCTACAAGTCTCAATGTGCATTTTGTGCGGAGAGACGTGCAGACAAGTTAAGTGCATTTTCAGCCCTTTTTTTATATTTATTTAATACGTTGGGGAATTCAATGACAATAATTGTTAAAAGGGAAAGAATTCAATTTTGTATAAACACGAACAACCCCGTATGTATCTCTATTGTTTTCGACTCGTCCCTAATGGAATGGGTTCTATTTAGGGAATACCGTAGGAGCAAGCCCAACGTCACTTGCGATTCCGGCCCGTTTAATACATAATTACGTATAAGTGTAGATAGATAGATACATATGCATCGATATGTACATCCTTGTAATTATCTATCCCTATATATAGATTGTCACTATAGTATTTCCCAATCCCGCCGGGTCGTTTACACTTGAAACAAAAACCAACATTCTTGAACACTTGTAGGTACATATGTAATTACATACATACGCTCTCCTGCTTTCACAAGGTGCTTGCACGTTATCCTGTCGTGTACTCACGTCAGGGGATGCATAGAGGAAGTGAGAAAAGGTGGAGAGACAGAGAGGAGGTTGTGAATGGTAAATGTGGGTGGAGGACATCTCGTAAAATTTACTTGGTAAATAAACTTGTAAACCAGAGGGTATCCATGTTTTAGTATGAATTTGTCTCTGTCATGTAATTGCTCTCGGATATTTACTAGCTCGGATCTTTCTCTCATTTGTCTTCATTCCTCATCTTCCCCCTTTCCCTTCACTCAACATGTTTCGGCTTGGGATGTATTATTATGACATCATGCGCATTCCCTTCTTCAAGGGGGATCCTCCGCTTAAATTTCATGCATGCAATAGTAATACTCAGCACAGTCTCTGAATTGTGAGGCGGTCTGGAAGTTCCACGCAATGGGCAAAATTCTATGTGGGACTAATAAAAAATGAATTTATATACGTAACAAATCAACAGTTGCTAAATACTAGGGAAATAAATTAAAATCCGCCAAGCTATAATTATTATCTACTGCCAACATCTTACAAAACCTCTCACCAAACCTGGCGCAACGTATTAATAAATTAACTGTATATATATAGAACCCCAACGTTAATTCCCTAAATCTTGATGAATTTATTCTGGTGCATGGGGGATAATCGGAGTAAGGACAGATTATACATTTAAGATAATAATAATTCCAGTAATTATAAAATGGAAATTGAAAGGAAAGTCATGGACAATGATTGATGGGAGGGAAAGTGAGGGAGGGAAGGGGGGTGTCATATGATTCCTTGTTTTAATACCTTTGGAATTATTAGAGTCGACGGATAATTAAGAGCGCGAAGGCTTTTCTCGCTAGGAATATCTAAGGATCAGTGGTTTTACACGCTAACAACTTTCCAGGACATAATCAATGTTTAATATGGAGGAATGCAGACGGAGAAGGAATTAATGAGAATACAAAAATTCCCTTTCAGCTCACTTGAGCCTGATTAATTCTGATGTCAAAAAAAGGGAAAAAGTTGTTCAAAAATTTGACAAGGATAGAATGTGGTGGGAGAGTGGAAAATCGATAGACGGGGATGGAGTCAGAGGAAAGTTTTTGAGTGCGAGAGAAAGAGGAGTATAGAAGAGAGAGAGAGAGAGAGAGAGAGAGAGTAGCATCACCAACAAAAACCTGGGTAAATATCACGGAAGTAAGAGCTCCAACTATGTAGCCAATGTTGCCTCTGTCTGTGTGTGTGTATGTGTGTGTGGAGCTCCCCGTGTGGAGGAGAAAAGAGAGCCAATTATTGACTTGCCCTTTTCAAGAAAAAGTTGATCTCATGTCTTTCCTGCTTTCTCCATGCTCCCACACCGGGATTCATTTCATTCCAGGGACTCCATTGTCCATGAATTGAGTCATTCCTTAAGTAACGATACTCCTGTAAAAAGATGACGGGGGGTATGGGGAGAGACAGGGCTTGGATGGACTTGAATGTGAATCAATTTCGTATTGATTTTGAGTCTCTTCTCTGTATATCCTTTCATTCCAATCACTTTTATTTTTCCAGCCATCCGAGTCGTCCTACGGGGGAAGGCGCACACGGAGTGGAAGGTCGTCATTAGTGGGGATAGGAGGACCGTCAAGGATGATCAATACTTCATCGATGACCGGACCACTATTTGGGGCAAAGGTGAGAATCCATACTGTCTGCTTATTAGAGTACTTACTTTATAGATTCTACTTAATTATGCATGGACCTATGTATGTATATGCGTATAATAACTACATCCCATTAATAGCACCTAGCTTAGAAACGAAGGCTTTCCTAATTCGATGTGCTACAAATTATCTCATTCAAGAAACGTGTAGGGAATGACGTCAGCCGCTACCAATTGTATTTGCAATGAAATCCATATCTATTCTACTCCTCGAATAAAATATGACTAGCACAATGATCCATGAGAAATTGTTCCTTGAAAAAAGCCTCCAGTCTCTACTATGAGACTCTCTCGCCGGATAGAAAAAAGCTCATTTCACAGGCTGTTTATCATAAGCATGCAATAACAAACTGTTGATTGCCTTTTGAGAGCGGGGAATGAATATGCCCCCAATACTTGAGATACCATATCGGTGACAAGCGACTTTTCAAGATTTCCTGGATCTTGAACCATCATGGAAAAATATTTTTTGTAACGACTCTCCTACGTTTACTTGAATCTATGGGACTCTAACGGTCTGTCCTTGTTTAGTGACAAAAAAAATGTGCATACATACATATAATTACATATACCGTGCCCTACATTATTAAAAATACATATGTCGAGGACACTTCGTAAACCAAAGGCAATGAGCTGAGTGACATTGAATCTCGCTTTGGTTTTGTTTCCTTGATTTCCCTGGAGGCTGCCCTCAACTGTTTACTCCAGGAATTAAAAAGACTTGTGCGTAGGCTTTCCCCTGTACGTACAATTTTCAGACTCCCTTGTATATCTACGTACATACGCACATACATACATACACACGTACATACATACACACACACATATATGTACATACACACACATGTTGGGACACAAGCCGAGCTATTATGCTCACTGGTCTGTTTCCATCTGGAAAGTTTACTCACATTCCTAAAATAGACGGTGCTTCTGTCCTCAGAGGCTTTATCATCATTAAGGGAATCATTATTCCTCGTGAGATTCCCTATTTTACTCGTGGAGTTCCCTTCCTCGCCTGCCTTTCGGCATGGGATTGATTCCGTGGAAGGGATATTCTGGTATTACTGTAGGGATGGGAGAAAAGGTTGAGGGATTTACGGATGAGACATTTTTATGATAATTATTTTTTTTTGTGGATTTTAATTTTCAGAGAAAGCCGAAGGTCACGTTCCTATCCTACCTAGAGGGATGCATCAATTTCCATTTAAATTTCAACTGCCCGAAAGCTCCTTACCATGTTCCTTTGAGTCCAGGGCTGGAACCATTCGATACTACATCAAAGTAAAAATTTTTACTTTCTTTCAACAACTCTTGTGAAAGTTGTTTCCTTTGAGTTTGTGTAATGGAACCCAAGACATGTCACTTGAGTAGATTCCCCAATTCAGATATTTAAGTTTGGTATTAAACTAATCCCACCTCTGATTTTCTAAAGTAGTGAGAAAATGTACTGTCGTCTTGTAAGCGATTTGAAAGATAAGTTTACTTCTAATCGAAGATGTATATGGTTCAATTATGCGTCTGCACTATGAGGATACTCAAGTGAAATGAAACAAAACAATCTGAAGAAAAGTGTGCCTTGACGTGGAATTAATTTGAAATGACGTTCCAATTTTGCAAAATATTTGAGCTCTTTTCCAAAATATGTAATTTTCCGCAGAGTTAACATGAGAGTAGGAGGAGGAAATCGATAAATCCGGAAAAAATGGAATCGATAGGGTGAAAGAAGAAAGCAAGGGAAAATAAGATCACTTGAGACAGACAATGAGTGCCACGAATGTTGTGTATTGGAGTGTGGGTCAAGCAGTGAGGCATAAAAGGGATAAAAAATTAATTTCCTCGGGAATAAAAAAAAAAGATCAAGGCAGATCTGAGCACATTAAATGCTTAAGCAATTCTTATCGATTTTCTGGGATATATGTAAAATATTTCCGCCTCCTTTATGTATATACACTCTGTCTCCTCTTAACCACTTTCCCTTTGTGCTGGGGAGGGTCTTTTGCTACTATGTGCATATGTATTATTGTATATCTACCCATCGTAAATATCCACGAAGAAAATAAATATTGGAGTGGAATCGGCCTTTTTCGAGACTCCTCCAAGAAATCCGACGAGAGGGAAGGGAAGTGGTACTTACTCAGACAGGAATATTTTTTGGCTAGAGTTTCGCTCAAAAGAAAAAAAAATGTATTGACCTGCTCCTTACAAAATCAAAACCCATTCAGATGTACATACAATGCGTGCATAGAAATTGATGGTTCGTTGACTCAACAACTGTAGCCATGTGTAATGGGGATAGCACTACAGAGTATTTGGGAAGGGCTTAAATAACGCTGGGAATATTTTGTTTAGGCTACTGTGGACATCCCATATGCCTCTCCTCCCCAAGGCATGAAATATTTTACAATCATCGGACCACACATCGATTGCATGGAGGACCAATACCTGGTAAACTTATTTCCTACTATTTGCATTTTTATTTATTTTTTCCTATCTCGCAATCCAGCGAATTTCTCCCACAAACATTTATTCCGGCCAGCTGTTACGTCAAGTGCTCAACACCGCCACAGCTACCACAACCTCCTGGATATGTATGTTCAAAAATAATAATTACAAAGATCTTTTTCAAATCCTATTATTTCATCCCTCTCTCAAAATATCCCATTATTTCCCTGCTTTAATAAATCATTCCTACATGTCCAAATAACTCATGACCTCTTGACCCTAAAAGGGCAATTCATAACGCCTCAGATTCCCTCCATTCTATTATTGACAAGAGCAGACACATGGGCTTTCCTTAGGAAAGCCCTTTTATTTCCCCCATCCCCCCAGCAAAACTTTCCACAACATGGGCAGGCACATGGGGCCAATAATTCTGGGGGAAATTGCCATTTCTATCATTCTCTGATTTTTTTTTCCTGGGGAAATGTCCACTATACATATCTGGAACAGTGGCTATAAATCCTAGCACGTTCCCTAGCATCTATCTCCACTGTTTTCTTCCCGATTTGGATGGTTTTTATTATATCTACTTGTGTCATTTCCCCCAGTCCGGTCATCTAACATACCTGCTATATCGTAAATTCCCAGTAATTGTATTTTCTGGGAATCGATTCCAGGATTTTTTTAATTACTCCAGTTTTTTCCAGATACTTTAATCTCCTTTATGACGGACTGTTTTGACTTGACGTAATTACTTCTTACTTCCTTCAAAAATGGGAATTTATTTACAGAATTTGATTCCAGGTCCGAATATCTGTATTACGTAAGAGGGAATTTTGATGAATTAATTTAGACAGTGGCGTGAGCTTCAAAATGTCCAAGCTTTCAAAATGAAGAGGTAAAGGTAATCTTGGGATTCGGGATTCCTGTTTGGCAGTGGAGTAGTTTGCATTCGAATGCTCGGAAATGACATTGCTGATTACACGGGAACTCATTGCTTAAGTTGAGCTCCATAGGATGTATTGATTTCCCAAGGCTCTTGACATTGTCATTTTGAGGGAGATGAGAGGGGAGCATTAAAAGTAAATCGGAAATTATGGGGAGTAAAATGACTCTCGGAAATTGCAGAAACCGATGGTAGGTCAGGCGAAGAGGAAAGCATGTTGCCTTTGCTGTGAACGCGGACCAATGTCACTGAAGACACAGCTCGAGCGTACAGCCTACGTTTGTGGAGAAAGCCTCCGGGTGAAAGCGGACTTTGACAATCAGAGCGGAGAGGAAGCTCGGCTGAAGCTCAGATTAGTTCAGGTGAGTCCATTTCTATCCCCCCTCTCTCATCCCTCCCCCCTTCAACACTCCCTCCTATTCTCTCCCATTTTCCAATTTTCTTTTCATTTTATAGCAATTTTCCCTTCTAAATTACATTTCCTCTGAGACCACTTTTATCTTGGCTGTCCTTCTCCAGCCAATATCCTGCCCTCGCAGATAGATACTCAAAGCAGATGTTTAAAAGGCTGTTGCATGGCATCAGGTGACGACAGTCCCCCCTCTCTCTCTTTCTTTTACCTTGTCCTCTACTCATCAATTTATTAGTGCCTTCCGTGTCTCACTCTTATGGCTCGTCCCAAGTAGTAGTTACTCCCGAACTGAGTGAGCTGATGGTACTTTAATTGAATCGATGGGGTGGTCGTAGACGATGTAGGAAAATCAATGACGCTGTCTCTCTCTCTCTCTCTCTCTCTCTCTCTCTCTCTCTCTCCAGGTTCAAGTACTTTCCTAACTGTAGCCTTCCCCTCATCCCAAATGGCTCTACTAATTGATTGTGAATCTAATTTAGAACAATCCTTCCGTAACCTTTTCCACATTTTCAATTCTCACATTTACACCGCCATTCCAACTATTTGGAACTGTGCGAGGAATTACCCGGATTTCCTCCCATAAATTTAAATTACTCTCATCCCTTCCCGTCCTCTGACCTTGGGGAGGGGGAGAGGGAGAGTGTCTTCTTTAATCATTTAGATCAAAATCTCTACCTCTCCTGTCTCTCAAGGATATCCGCCCCTCTTGTTTCTGTTTCATCTGCTCGTTGGGAAATTGTCCTCTCAAAATAATAATCACATTATCAACTCTAATGGGATTAATAATTGTCGAATTATTTTCGGCTTTAAAGAATTGACATAATTACATAATTAGGTCTGTGTGTGTTGAATGTTGTAAAAGTTTGATGAAAGGTGTATGAAATGTGACAGTTCAGGTTTTGATGGTTTTGCGGGCAAGACTGGGGATGAGATGTAAGATTTCTCGTGATAAGTGAAATGTGTTGCAGAAGTCCGAAATCGGATTTATTTCAACAATAATCTTTAATTTTCTTTAGACTTCACAATTTAATAATGAGGTAAATTAGGATAGGATACAAATGGTAGGAAGTTGGGTGTAAGGAGACAACTTGGGAGAGCCCTTCCTTTCCTTACGGAGTGTGTAACGAATCTGCCTCAAAACTCTCATACTATTCTGGCACACGGCTTGGGTGACTCAAGGAAAGGTAGGGAGATAAGGTCAAGAGCAATGAACTTGATTAGGGAAATATTGTAAGTGGGTCAGATTGCATTATCAGCAGGACCAACTACATTGACAATCCATACAAATCAGTTCCCTTCACAAAAATGGTTTAAGTATCAAGAAAATATTGAAAGAATGACATTTTACATAGCTGGCTTAAATAAGAATATTAGGTAAAATAATAACAGAGAAAATGTATACATTCACTCGTGCTCCGCGTGAACATGCTCCGGGGGTTGAACCATTGTAGCCAGTGGTTCAAGATGAAAAAAAAATTGAAATCACAAGACAAAAATTATTCTAGTCAATTTTAGCTTTTGGAAGTTCTATATTCATAACTGGTAGAGGAATAACCTTTACAAGCGGACGCTTGTATTCTCCTTCCTTGGTCTTGACTGTGACCACACGAACAAGGCCATCGTCGCCTGGAATCACTGAAGCTATGCGTCCAAGAAGCCATTGCAAGGGAGGGAGTCTATCATCCTTCAAAATTACAAGGGCTCCAACTTCGATGTTCGCTGATTGCGCAATCCACTTTGGTCTCTGTTGGAGTCTTGAAAGATGCTCACATTTCCATCGCTTCCAGAAATCTTGCAGGATGCGTTGACCCAATTGCCAGCGAGAAAGACGGTTAAGATGCACGTCCGATAGATCAGGCTCCATGATTGCGTTCAGAGGCCCACCGATAAGGAAGTGACCCGGGGTCAGTGCTAGGAAATCATCAGGTGATGAGCTTAGCGGGGAGATAGGCCTTGAATTTACACAAGCCTCAATCTGGGCAAGGACAGTGTAGAATTCCTCATAGTTTAGCAAGGTATTTCCCATGACACGGTAGAGGTGCTTCTTAACCGAACGAACTCCAGCTTCCCATATGCCACCAAAGTGAGGGGATGAAGGGGGGTTGAAGTGCCATGAGATGTGATGCTGGGAGAGATAGGCCTTAACTTCTTCAGTTGCAGGCTGCTCACTGGCCCAGGACTGTAATTCCTTGCTCGCCCCAACGAAATTAGTCCCACAGTCGCTGAAGACGTCAGAGCATAGGCCACGGCGGGATACAAAACGCTTCAGGGCAGCCAAGAAGGCATCAGTGGTGAGAGCAGTAACCAGTTCCAAGTGAATGGCATGTGTGACAAAACACACAAACAGGCATATGTATGTCTTCATTGGTTGAGGAGCTCGAGGCGCAAATGATCGTCTAGCCATTATTGGACCAGCAAAGTCGACTCCACACTTTAGGAAGGCCCTCGCAGGCCTTACCCGTACTGCAGGGAGATCAGCCATCTTCTGTTGGTTGGATCTTGCTCGATCACGGAAGCATACGTAGCACTTATGTACGAAGTGACGAACGACATCCCTTCCGCAAACAATCCAATAACGCTGCTGAACCATGCTAAGTAGGAGCTGAGGAGCAGCATGAAGTCCTCTAAGATGCTCTTCGGATAGAATGTTCCAAGTGAACTGACCATGGCGCGGGATTAGGATCGGGTGTTTCTGGTCAAAGGTGAGGGATGAGTTTCGCAGGCGACCACCTACACGCAGAACTCCATCTTCATCCATAAATGGACTCAGTGAAAGGATTTGACTTTTTGGAGGGAAAGGCTTGTTGTTTTGACAAGCAGTTAGCTCCACAGGAAAAGAAATTCGCTGGGACAGACGGATGCAAATGAGAAGAGCATGGTTCAACTCATTGAGAGAAAGTTCCTCGGAGAATGGAGAACCAATTGGGAAAGTTTTCTTTGCCTTTGCTAGGCAACGAGAGATAAACCTGTAGCAGTACGCGACGACTCTTTTCATTTTCAGCACAGATGAGTAGCGGTCCAGGATGGCCGAGTCCACAGCCGTCTTGATTGCATGAGAAACTCGTTTAGTTTCAGGGAGAAGGGACCCGTTGAATTCCTCTTGTGGAAAGGCAAAATTGAAATCTCCGTTTTGAAGCCAGGTTGGTCCTGACCACCAGAGAGGATGATCTTGAAGCTCAATAGGCTTGATTCCACGGGAAATGCAGTCGGCAGGATTTTCAACACCTTTGACATGATGCCAGTGCTCCCGAGGAAATAACTTCTGGATCTGAGACGCTCTGTTGGCAACGAAGGTTTTTAGTTGAGAAGGAGAAGAGGCTATCCAGGCAAGGACAATTGTTGAATCTGTCCACAAGTGAACAGAATCAATTTTGTTTAGGAGAGTATTCTGGACGAAGTGAGAAAGCTGAGCTAATAGTAGAGCTCCACACAGTTCTAATCTTGGTAGAGTCTCCTTCTTGATTGGAGCAAGGCGGGTCTTGGAGATTAGAAGGCGAATCTTGCACTCAGTCTCGTTCGTGGACTTCAGGTAGATCACGGCACCATACGCCTTCTCCGAAGCGTCAGAGAATCCCAGTAATTCTATACGCTGGGGGTTGCACACGATGGCATGACGGGGAATCTGAATCCTCTCCAAGTGATGTAGCTGGTTTCGGACAGCGTTCCACTCATCCTGGACTTGGCATGGGAGTGGATTATCCCATTCAATGCTCTCAGTCCACGTAGCTTGAAAAATGATCTTCATGGAGACAGTGACGGGTGAAAGCCAGCCCAGCGGGTCGAAAATTCTGGCTATATCGGACAGCAAAACTCGCTTAGTGATAGCTGTGGAATCTGAAGTCAGTACCTTAGCGAAGGAGAAACAGTCCTTCCCCGGGCTCCAGCGTACTCCGAGCGTTTTGAGGCCCTCTTGGGATGAAAAGTCCAGGGAGTCTTGAGCGGCACGTAATTCTGGAGGGAGGCGAGTGATGAGGTCCGGACAGTTTGAGATCCATTTCCTCAGCTCAATTCGCCCACGCCGAAACAACTCAAGTAATTGATCTTGGAGGGTAATTGCTTCAGCCAAGGTATTTGCTCCTGTAAGAACGTCATCCATGTAGGTGTCACGACGGGTTACTTCCGCAGCTGCTGGAAGCGAAACTTCCTCATCCTTCGCAAGTTGGGTCAGAGCTCGAGTAGCAAGGAATGAGGCGGCAGTCTGGCCTGGAGTGACTGTAGTGAGTCTCCATTCCTCCACGGGATCTGATGAGTCCTCTCTCCAGAGGATACGTTGAAGATCCTGATCATCAGTGTGTACTCTGAACTGCTGGAACATCTCCTTGGCGTCGGAACCCATCACGAGAATCCACATTCGCCAACGAAGAATGATGACAACCAGATCCGGCTGCGTCCTTGGACCCACGTGCTGTATATCATTGAGGGATACTCCAGTTGATGATTTGAAGGAGGCGTCAAAGACTACTCGTAGCTGAGTTGTTGTGCTTGCCGCCTTCATAACTGCATGGTGTGGAATGAAGTAGGTTCGGGCACACTCGATCTCCTCTGGAGGAACTCTCTCCATGTACCCCAGAGCCTTATATTTCTGCATGAAGGCAAGGTAGAGTTTCTTTAGATCGGGGTTGGATACGAAGCGTCTCTCAACTTGCTTGAGACGACGGAAAGCGTTATCCTTGGAATAGCCAAGAGGGGGGTGATGAGACTTCAAGGGAAGGCGAACCACGTAGCGTCCATCCAATGCTCTGGAGTATGTCCTACGGAAATGGTCTTCAACTTCATTTTCGTCATTGGAGAAAGTAGTTTCATTGGGGAAACCTTCTAATTCCCAGAATTTCTTCACGATTGATTCCAACTCACAGTGGACATGGAAACTGGTGGCAGTTGTGCGGCTTACTGAGTTAACAACTCCTGACATGACCCATCCAAACTGCGTATCCATAGCATCAGGATATCCTTTGGGTCCACGAATTACAGGAGTGGGGCGAAGGATGGAAGAAAATAAATCCGCTCCGATGAGCAATTCAACCTTCTCGGGTTTAAGGAAATAAGGGTCTGCTAGTTTGAGACCCTGAATGTAGGAGAGGTCAGAGAGGTTGCAAGGAGATGACGGAAGTCTCCCAGTAATTTTAGGTAGGATAAGAGCTTCAATTGAAGCCTTGAACTCATAAATACGGGAGGAAATAGAGAGCTGTACCTTTTTCTTGGCCAACCCAACGTTGGTAGCGGCTACCCCATTGACGGTAATGCTTGTAGGCGTAGACTTCAGTCCCAGTCTCTTCACACAGTCTTCAGTGACAAAGCTGGTATCCGAACCTGAATCAAGGAGAGCACGGACTGGCTTCTGGTTTCCCTGATTATCTTGGAGATGAACAATTGCTGTTGGTAGTAGTACATGAGTACGCTGAGGGATCTGAGCGACATGGTTCATGTTAGCGGCGGGGGCATCTTCGGAGTTTACTTCATGGTGGTCTATATGCACAAGGGTGTGGTGGCGGGCCTGACATTTTTTGCAACTGGACTTACTTGGACAGGAAGCACTGCGGTGTCCAGGCTGTAGGCAGTTTTTGCACAACCCCTTTGCTATGATTGACTCCAATCGTTCCTTGACTGACAACTTGTGGAGCGTCTGACAGCGGAAGACCGGATGGGCTGATTCTTGACACACACGACACTTGGGCATGGAGGATCCATGGAAAGAGGATGCCTTGGAATCTTTCTTGGTGTTGGGCTGGGAAGGTTTTGGGTTGACTGGAGGCGTTGGCTTACCCTTGTGACTCGTAGACTCAGACAACGCACTGGACCTAGTAGAGAGGAAATCGCAGAGTTCTTCGAAGGTGGCAAGTCCCGTTCCCTTCTGATTGAGTATCCATTGGCGGCGAGACTCGGTGTCCATTTTCTCAACCAAAAGGAAAACTAGAATGGTGTCCCAGTGCTTGACAGGCTCACCAAGGACTTCAAGTGCTTGGATACACTCCTTAGTAACGTCGACCATTTTTCGTAGCGCAGAGCCAGAGTCATCCTTGAGGAAGGGTTGTCTTGTAAGACGGCGGAGGTGTGAAGTAACAATTTCACGCTTGTTGTCATACCTCTTGGTGAGTAACGCCCATGCTTCAGCATAGTTCTTGTCCGTCACGGCCAAATGCTTGATTAGAGTTGAGGCTTCATTCTTGAGGGAACTCTTCAAATACTGGAGCTTCTGTGCGTCCCGTAGACCAACGTTGCTATGGACGGATGCGACGAACAGATCGTGGAAGGATGTCCAGTTCTCGAGCTCACCGTCGAAGGTAGGGACTTCAAGCTCCGGCAGTTTCACTGAAGCTGTGTGTATGATGGGTACACTGTCCGGTTTCAACGGCTGGAGGCCATCCAACAGGTTCCACAGGCGTGACTGGATGCTTTCGAATTCGCCGTTTTGTGTAGCTTCTTCTGCAGCAGTGGTACAGTAAGGGAAGATTTGCTGGTGAAGTGTCTCTACAAGGGCGGTATAGTCGTTGATCTTCTTCAGAATAGCTTCGAAACGAGCTTGGGAGATCTTGACTCCTGCTTGCCCTGTAATGTAGTTCTCCAGGGTGGTCAGCTTTCCTTTGATGGCTGACTGAGACGAGCGGAGACTTGCATCTGTAGATGGAGCCATAGTTGTAGGTGAGATTCTGAGATTCGTGGAAACACTGGCAGAAAAAACTAGGTAAGGATTGGATAGGGCAGGTAGAGTAGCAAGAGGATGTAGAATAGGATCACTGGTGTAATCGCTTATCCGGTTCGAAGGACCAAAATGTTGAATGTTGTAAAAGTTTGATGAAAGGTGTATGAAATGTGACAGTTCAGGTTTTGATGGTTTTGCGGGCAAGACTGGGGATGAGATGTAAGATTTCTCGTGATAAGTGAAATGTGTTGCAGAAGTCCGAAATCGGATTTATTTCAACAATAATCTTTAATTTTCTTTAGACTTCACAATTTAAT
Source organism: Allacma fusca (assembly GCA_947179485.1). Taxonomy (NCBI): domain Eukaryota; kingdom Metazoa; phylum Arthropoda; class Collembola; order Symphypleona; family Sminthuridae; genus Allacma; species Allacma fusca. Next base: position 43,514,571 of record OX359247.1, read on the forward strand.
AATGAGGTAAATTAGGATAGGATACAAATGGTAGGAAGTTGGGTGTAAGGAGACAACTTGGGAGAGCCCTTCCTTTCCTTACGGAGTGTGTAACGAATCTGCCTCAAAACTCTCATACTATTCTGGCACACGGCTTGGGTGACTCAAGGAAAGGTAGGGAGATAAGGTCAAGAGCAATGAACTTGATTAGGGAAATATTGTAAGTGGGTCAGATTGCATTATCAGCAGGACCAACTACATTGACAATCCATACAAATCAGTTCCCTTCACAAAAATGGTTTAAGTATCAAGAAAATATTGAAAGAATGACATTTTACATAGCTGGCTTAAATAAGAATATTAGGTAAAATAATAACAGAGAAAATGTATACATTCACTCGTGCTCCGCGTGAACAGTGTGTAGTAAACAATTTCTTGGCACATGGTACTCTATCTGGCACCTCATGCCCGCTTCACATCAGTACAGTATGCACTTCCAATCCTGACAGTACACTGGGGATTTGTTAGATAAACAAATTAGCAGGTCTCTTGGTAAATGATCTTGCGCCGGCGCAGATTTGTTTGGCTAAATGCCTTCCTGACCGTTCCAAAATTCCGACTCAATCTCTGGCGTCATGGAGTAGAGTGGGAAAATCAAATTTTTGGAGGAGCTAAAGGCCAGGCCGTCATGATTTTGCCCCAAAACGTTTAAAAAAAATATGCATTATGTTTTTCCAACCCATAAGTTGATTTTCCAAGTTCTTACAAAAAGGAAATTGGTTAGATCGGGACTTTGGAAGGAACAATCCTTCAAAGTAAATAACTTGAGGTTGTATATTGACCATGTAATAAATCATTTACTAAGTATTTTCCAGTCGAAGCAATTTCCCAATGGAATGTCGCCCCTCATGTTATCAATAAATGGAATCCTATAATGTTCAATATATACAATAAAAATGTCCCTTTTGTGGAAGTATCCCAGGGCCAATAGGGGTGGATTGTCCATTACTTCCAAATACAAACCCATGCACATCCCTCTGTTGCCATTGACAATGAGAGAGGACTTTTGGAGTGGAAATCCTATTACGAAGACTCCCAGTGACGGGCTGTGAATTACAGTCCCCCCGGAAAAAAAATTTTTTTTTGCGTATTGATTCCTATAGTAATGGATTAATTACAGTGATTTCAACCTCCATCCTTTCCTCCAAATCTTGTTGCCCTGGGGTCTGGGCTGGTGCTATATCTATAGGAAGTGAAAAACACAAAGCAGAAAGCACAATGCACAATGACTTGCCATCAGTAGGTATTGTACATGGTAGTTACTCGAATGAAAATCAAGTTCAGTCAACAGCTCAATCCCAGGAATTTCCCATTTGAAATGATAATGGGAGGCAGTAGTCATAATAATAAGGAATCCGTGTGGGAAGGCAGGATGAAATCAGGCTCTTGAGTAAGTAATCTGGGAGCAAGTGAAAGGAAACGATACTTTGTTGTTGGAACGTTTCTATTTACATGTGTACATATGTACATATATGCATGTAAGGCATGCACAATGCCCTCCTCCCTCCTTTGCACAAACACGTGTAAAACATTCTTGGATAAATAAACTTTGACGAGGTTCCCAGGTTGCCTCTCTCATATCCGGGCGTCGTACGGGGATATTGCTTTGAGAGGATTTATCTTGTAATGTAATGAGCCGGTTTTACGATAGGCTACAGTCAATCAAGAACTTGAGGAAAATTTGCATCTATTTCAATTTTAACAGGGGCTAGATATGCCAGGAGGACCAAGACGGAACTTTGTACTTGTAGGGATTTAGGCCTCGCCTGGAGGGGTGAGGCACGTACATGGCATAGAGACTGCCTCAGATTTAATGTGTGTCAATAATCTTATCCCCTGCGCACTTGTTTACATCAATTGGGACGTAAATAATCCCGCACAGTCCCTACCAAAGTACCACTCATTAAGGTCTTCATAAAATACAAATTAAAACTTGTAAACTACCTTTAAAAAAAATGTTACACACATTTCGATAACATGGAAAGGTATCTGTTGAATAAGCACAGTCCGATTTACAGCCTAAACATTTTACATTTACAGAGACTCATAAGCAATTAAGTGTCTCTTGACCTGTACCAATTTCCAACAAAAATAGGAAGTTCAAGGATAAAGTCTCTGGACATGAAAAATAATAGTAAGCATCTGCAATCGATATTAAAAGCATGAATTCATGTCCTGCGCTAATACCAGTAATTACAGATATGTAAAGGGAAAGATTTTTTGTAGGGATGTTGTATGAATTGAAAGTTACTTGTTCTGTAGTAGGTAGTATTGAGCAGACTGAGAATAACTCTGTAATGATTCTTCAAAGTGATAGTTGCGGGTATCCCCTTTAACAACCAACAAAACTTACAAATGCTCACTTTTACTCTCACGAGGACTTGAACATTCTCACATCTTTGGATTCTCAGAGGAAGACATACATCAATACATAGGTACATATGTAACCATGTAGCTGCACATGTACATATGTACGTGCATGTAATTAAACCCACTAATAAAGACAGTCAGGCAGTAAAAAATGCTAATAACAAAAACTTCTCAAGAAAAAGTTACTCCAAGAAAATCCAACTCCTAAAAAAATCCCCGGAAGAAAAGTACCAAAAAAGAATGCAAAGCGGAGTCTTTCAGAGTTTAAACAAGCAGCCCCCCCAAAAAAACGAAAACAAGGAAGAATGCTAAAATAGTACCCCATTTCCCCAGTATTGCCCACAGTATAAAAAAAACACATGTAAACTAATACAGTGCTTGGCTGGAAGCTACAAGGGAAAAGTTACCAGACACCCCAAGGAACCGTGCATTATTGTCGGAGGAAAAATGAGCACATGCCGACAGACGTGGAACAAGTCCTGGGCTGGAAATGTAAACTGTCCCACAGCTGTGTGTAGCTCTTGTCAGAACCTCAACCTTAATGAAGACAAAGGAGCAAAAGAAATAAGTCCAGCTTCTCTTTTGAAGTACGAGCAGTAAAGAAAGATAGATACACAAAAACCGTTGGGCTCTATATCTGTATCTACAGTAGATACGACTGTACATGGAGTTTGTCAGCCGGAAAGGAAAGCAAAAGGGAATTAAATATTCCACAAAGGAACGAATCTTAGAAATAATTAGTCCAATTTTGTTATGATTCCAACCACTCGTCAAACACTTCCTTTTGAGAGGGAGCCCGGACTGATGAGGGAGGCGGAACGGGAGATAAAGTGAAAAAATTATGAAGAAAAGGGAGATGTAATGAATAATAAGGACAGCGTGCCTGGGAGAGGAGGGGAAATACTTGTGAAAGAAAGCGTGAGGAATTATTTAAAAATTAAAATTAATTTTCCTCATCCACTTGCCCTGCTTTCCCATTCACAGCTTTCCCCTCCTTCTCACTCACTCACTCACTCACTCCGTCACTCGTCGTACTCCCCAAATAAAGAGGACATGCGAGTGGGTAAAATCCAAATAAAATCTAAAGTGTGGAGGAAACTTTCAGTAAACCCACAGCTGGCTTACAAATCCTTTCCAAATTACTCCTTCGACGAAAAACTCATTCCATCCATTGAAAATGGGGACTGGGGAATATTAAGAGACACTGGAGTTTGAGGTAGAGGAGATGAAAGAGCCGAGTCATGGAACGTTGGGTCCCCTCCCGTCTCCATGCCATCAGAGGAGAGAGAGAGAGAGAGACTCAGGGCCTCAAACTCTCCATGTCTTCGTCAACTTTCTAAATGCAGCTTGTGGTTTGAAGCATTTAGTTCTCCATGCGGAAACATACTCGACGTTGAGTTGAATGGAAAACATTCCTAGTTTAAGCATCCAAATTTTTCTTTTTGCTAACTCAGCTCTATCTTATTCTCATTCAGGTCTCTGTCTGCCCTCTCTCACTCTTCTGTCTCCTAGACGCTCTCTCTCTGTCTATTCCCCTCTCTTCGGGTTACGTTACATTTCCCCTGAAATGTCTTCCTTGTAGCTCTAATTTCAGTTGCTATTGAAAAGAAAGAAGCAAATCTCCTGGAGTCATTTGCAAGAATGTCTTCATTATCATTTAATCATCCTTTTTTTTCAACATCTTCCAAAGTTTTTTTTTCTCTCTCCGTCTACGACAAACGAAAACTCCCCACTCAACCCTCCCTATAAAAGAGCATTCTTCTAAAAGCAACAAAATTTGACTACTACATGATGGAGCCCTGTTGTAAAGTAATAACATATACGACTGTATGGAAACGACGTGAAAGTGTTGAAATCCCTTTCCTTCAGAAGACAAAATGAAGCTTGTAGGAGGGACTCTGTTGTTCCAAAAAGTTGCCAGGAAATCCAAGATGGAGCAATCACTTTACATATACAGCAGGCTCACCTTCCTTCTAATGCTCCCATCATTCCTGCTTATTGAAAGAAGAAGGACTGGGACGTGAAGGGAAACTTAAAAGGACTCTATCTCCTCCTAATGTTAATCCGGCATCCCAGTCAAGTAATTTCCTCAGTGGGCTCAATCATGTGGAACCATGCGAATGTCAGATGTGAAGGTTGCGGCTGATTCTGAGTTAGACTCCAAGCCCTGGAAACTTAACCCATCCCAGGGATTTGTGTAGTGGTTGTTTCGAATTAACGCCAGGCTTTTCCACGTTCCAGGAGCTTTTCCGGGGAGATAACTACGCGGAAATGATTTCATTTGCGCTGGATTTTAAATGTGTGTGGGTGACATTTTCCAACGTAGTTCGGAAGTCATTTAGAGTCCAGAATGTCTTGCTCAATATTGCTTCAGGTCTTTGTGATTATAGATATAGGCATTAATAAATATCTACTTATATTTTTAGCATCGGAAAATAAATAGCACTACAAAGTTTTTATGCACGCAATCATGTAACCAAATTGTACAAGAAAATTGTATATGTATAAGCTTGAGACCTTGAAACATCCACTCCTGAAAATTACTAATAACTTAAATCGGAAATTTTCCAATGATGAAATTCCAAAACAGAGTCCTGTTTCTCAATAAATAATCCATTCATAATGGGAACTTCCTCTCAGAGTAAATTCTCTTTGCAATGACTCTCTTATGAGTAAATATTTACAGCGTTAAAGTTTATACCTCAAGCCTCCCTCAGACTAGCTGTAATTTTTAAATTAACAACGTACCCTATGACATTTTCAATTTTCAGACAGATTTCCACTTCCATTGCAGATCATTACAATCGGATTTACATCCACAAAATAAATTCTAGTTCAAAGAGGGGAAAATCCAAAGGATTCGGAAAATGCCTCTAATAATTTCCTGGGCTTAAAATTTCCCAGGGATTTAGAGAAAAAATCTAAATATTGAGTATTAAAGTAGTCCGTGTTGAAGGGGCTTACATTTACTGTACAATTAGATTATTTACTTCTATTTCAGAGGAAGATCCTCATTGAGAGTTGGGAAAGCTGGAGTGAAGGGGAACCTCGTACAACAGAACATTATTTAACCAGTAGGTATATAAACATACATATGTACATACATGGTTTGTTGTGTTGGTAGAGCCGAGATTTCCGCACGCTCCGATTTTGTAGTATAAATGGAACTTTTGAATAGAAATGACAATATAATGGTCTCAGAAGAAATTGAGCTGGAGACGGGAGCGGGTCCATTAAATAAAAAGGGAGAAGGAGTTCTCCAGAATCCGTCCCTGATAAAGATATAATACTGTGGGTTTGACAATGAGATAAAAAGATTTTTCACCCATACGCTTGAGGGTCATGGGCATTATAAATCGATTTATCATCCCTGCCTCCAGCTGTTGTACTGTAACAAATTGTACGTGGGAAAGGTGTCATTTCCAAGAATTTGAGGGGGATAAAATTCCTCGTCAGGAATGAAATGACAAGAGGAAGGAATTCAAAGTAGCTTTCCTTTTAGCCTCCATGTCCCAACACCGTCAATGGATTTATAAGGAATGGGCTTTCCATACTACAGGATACTGTAACGGGCATGGAGGAACTCAAGGAGAAATCCCTTAATATTTTCCACCCGTGTCTCCGTCGTTAGATGGGGAATTTATGGAGGCGGATGTGAGGGGAAAATAACAAGGTTTTCTTTTTTAAAAGCACCTTGTATGCCTTCCACAGCTTGCCCTATTATTATTGTACATGTTTTTCGTCCCCTCATACATACATACATCCCTTTCCCAATAGTTCATGGTTGAGTGTTGCCGGCTTTGAAGTGAAAAATATGATTTGTTTGAACAGTACGTGGAATACTACATTGACCGCGGGGTTCTGGGAGTGACGAAGGAAGTCTCACACACCATCCTTGAGTACAGAGGTCCCCCCGTAAGCCCTTACACCAGGTCCAAATGGGATTCACAGCAAACACTGGTCGTGCCAACGATGCCTCCAACCCTTTTAGGTGTCTGTCGTCTCATTCAACTCTATTATCTTCTAAAGGTAATAACATTACGTATTCCAATGAAGTCACACACACACACACACACATACAAACACACATGCACGCACACAAACAGATAATGAAGATAATGAAAAGACCCGCGACCACTTTTTCAAGACTTTGCTATACAAGAGATATTTTATGCTAATGTAAATATCACCTGGGCCCTATTTCATAAACATTACAATCCGACAATTACAGGTGAAAAGTGACAAATTGTCAATTGTCAACTGAAATATGATTTCATAAACCGTAGTGTGACAATGACCAGTGACAGGAAAAATCGACTGACAATGACAGGAAATTGTAAATGATTTACAATTATTGCGTTTCATATACCAGCGTAATTACAAGTGACTTACAATTGTCGCTCAAAAGTGACAGTACCTTAAACCACTGTCAAATTGTAAATAGAGTTTATAAAATTGTTTTGATATAGATATAGAGTTATATTGTATATAAATAATATTGATTTAGACAGATTTTAAACAGTAAATTATGAATTTTTTACTCGATACAAGTAGTGAAAGTGACCAAAATGATCCTCGTGAAAGAGCAAGGAGAAAATTTAAACCCCGAGTCAATTTTGAAAATCACAATTCATTCTAGATACTTTATCGAATAATTCAGAATATCCAAATGTACATTTAAATATATTGTGAGTAAAATTGGTGGAGCAACAGCTCTTGACTGTAATGACATGGTTTAGAAACGGGTCATAGTACCATGGGATTGGGCGTCAGCACGGTTTATCAAACTGAGTACTTGAATTGGCTTATATACTGTATGACAATTCCCGGATCTTGGATATTACTCCTCAATGACAACTTGTAAATATGCACCAGTAATAACGGTTGGTTTGAGAATTGTTTATGAAACGCCTGTACTTGTAAATTGTCAATAATACAATTGTACTTGTAAAATTGTCATTGTCGGGTTGTATTCTTTATGAAATAGGGCCCTGGGCTCCCTGACATGTTGACATTTTTCACTCTTCCTTTACTTTCCCTAACTATTCCCTATCCTTCCTTCCATTGTCTATTACACTGTCACTTTCACCGCCTCTCTCCCTATCGACAACTTCCAGTTGCTCTCATCTACATATTTTTCTCCTTTTTCTGTCCTCCCAGCTCTTCTGCATCCCTCCCAGCTCCGTCCTCACCTCTCCTTGATCAAGAGACGTCTCCGTAAATTAGAAGCGGTAAAAGTGACAGTTTGAGTATGTAAACAAATTTTGACGTCCTCCGCTACACTTTCTCTCACACTTGATAACATTCCCTTTCAACGTACGGCGTTTAAAATTCAATAAATTTCTTGCATCGGAATTGTAGTCCCTTAAAATCATCAGAGCTGTTTGTATTAATCCAAGCTAAAAATATCAGCTATATAAATTGCAACCATAGTCCAAAATTTGTTCCGGATCAATGTTTCGGCAAAAATATCAAAATGCATTTTTTTTTGCATGAAATCATAGGCAAATGACTTAAGCCTGACAGAAATATTTGAAAGCAGTTTTTTGTATGATGTACGACACAGGTAATTATGTATAACTAGTAATGTCCTCCCGTAATAATTATTGTCGAAAGGAAATAAAATTTCCATTCAAAAAAGGGAAAGAAATGAAAAGGAATAGGACAGAGCTGGGTAAAGATGTTTTTTTTTGGAGAAGTCAAAGTTTACGGGATATTTCCCTTTCACCCATATATGTACTCTTGAAACGTATGAACTAGCATTTGTCAGCCATTCGAGAACTATCTACTCGAATCGACTTGAAACTTTTATATGAGACATTTCTTACTATTATATTCCAGATATTTCATAAAGATGAGTACCCTTGTTAGATAATAGTTCGATGTGAGGGGAAATCTAAAGTTCCCCTTCATTTTTTTTCCATGTCTGGCTCCTCTTTTTTTTCTTGTCGCTGTATGTAGAACTTTTCAAGTTTTTTTTTCAACTTTGAGAAACGGGATATTTCCTCTTTTTCATACATACATATGTACGGGGAGTTTAGGGACTGAATGTAGGAGGCTGGGCTAGACTTTGGGTTCTACGTCCTCCCAATGACGTTGACTTGGTTAGTGTGTTCCGGGGATTTAAAGATTAGGAACCCGACACATAGACATAGGTTTTTTTTATAACAGGGATAGTTCTTTGAGAGATCTATCCCCACACTATTTATTACTCTCCCTCTAAGTACTTTGTCTCAACCAAAGACTCTCCGACAAATTCCCGGGCGGTTGTCAACTTGGAAGTGTTTACCTCTGGCTTATACACACTGACCTTTGATTTACAGTTGGCAAGTTAAGATAACGAGACGACGTGTGGTGTGTGTAATTTGAGGAGTCACATTTTTTTTTATCTCTGTGGTATCCACTTCAACCGCCTTCTTTCCCTCTACAATTTCCTCCTGCAGTAGTAGTCCCAAGAACGGTCGATACTGGGACAAGAGGAGCGTATTATCTGTCCTAGGAGAAAGACAAATAGAAAGTATTTTAAATGTGTGGGGAAACAACCCATCAGCATGCACGGCCTTGTAAATGAAAATATCATCAATTAAGAACGAATGTCAGAAGCTATGAACCCTTCAAATTACGTGCTACAATAACCGGCTCATACAAAAGCCAAAACTCAAGTCCAAATAGTTTATTCCTCAAACACTAGCAGTCTGGCCATATAAGTATATATCTACGGATACACTGAATCATGTATCTATACATATGTAATTACATACGTACGGAAAGGAAAGGATTTCCAAATGGGAAGGTAGGATACACCCCTCATATACCCTCACTCTATCCACAAGGAGCTCCCTCAGCTTACAGAGTGAGTGGTATTTATTTTGATTTATCTCGTTAAAAGTTGACGGCTGTGTTGACTAGAGGATAGTGCCCAGCCAGCCCGCAAAACTTGAACTCATGAATATTCGCTGAGGAAAAGGAAAAGTTGACGTTCGGTAATTAATTGGATGTTAAGAGAGAGAGAGAGAGAGAGAGAGAGTGGGAAAAAGCTGACGAGCGAGAGGAACTTCAGCATTCAAACTGGGGTAAATAGCGGCAGCGTGGGAGCGTCAAACATTCAAAATAAATTTCCACCGGCAAGTCAACATTACCTATAAATATGTATCTATAAAATACTGTATCAAGGGAAATACCTAAATGAAATGCTTCTGCTTATCCTCTGAATCTATACATAAACTCCTGGAAAATTCAACTCTATTAAGTACATTATAGGAGAGGAAATAACATTTCCTTCCTTCCAGCCTGGGATTAATGAATAATCATTTTGTCAAATGATGGTAGCCCCACGTTTTTAGTGACAGAGTCAGTTTATACTCCCCGTACGTGTAATACTCCCTTAAATGGTAACAAACATGAATTTTGGGGAAAGTGGGAGGTTGTCAGGGTCCTTATCACAATGGACTTGCAATTCTTCCCTTTTCTCTCTCCAAGCCCCTCAACCATACATCCATCCTTTTATTTGCAAGTCTCATTTTGGACCCATTACATAATCCCAGGAGCAGGGCACAGGAAAGGCATCCATCATGTGAAAATCCTTTCTGTCCAGGTTAGGATCCAGTTCTCCTTTAAATAATTGCGAGTCCCTTTAATCTCCCTTTCTCACGGTGGATTATTTTTTCCCCATTTGAATTTTATCTCCAACTACGTCGCTTCTTCCTCTCCATCCTCCATTTTCCTTGAAAATCCCCTGGAACTCTACCACAGTAAATAATTACACCTTCCCTCATATTTTTATAAGTTTCCAGGGTCATGCTGTGGGGAAGAATTAATTGTATGTACATACCTTCACTTTCACTTTACAGTCCTGTATACTCAGGGCTTCCTCGTCAGCTAAAATGAATTTACTTCATTTAATACTAAACCCAGTATGAACTGACGAGTTTAAGAAATTGTGCACGATTTTATATAATTATTGATTTGTCCAGCGCTCGCTGTAGATATGCTTACTTAGCTCATTTAGGTTTTGTTTGTTGTGCATATCCCTGCTGTACGTTGATAATATTTGCTCAAATTTAAGTTGCTATTCTTCCAGACTTTGAAATACTTCATTATTTTTCCTTTTCAACGGAGGTATGTCCCAACATGGTTCTTGATGATAGTGCAGGAGCAAATGTAAAGGAATCTGGATGTGTCTCTCCCAAGTCTTTGAAATTCCTTCACAAGCCTCACAGACACATACTTTCTCCTGGGGAAAGTTCTTGAAAGTATGAAAACAAGAAAGTTGGGGGAATTAAAATAGAAAGAGACCTGTCTACTGTAACTGTCTACAGCCCTGTAGATATGAGTTCCAAAGAAATTGAGGAAATCTAATGAGATTCATGCCTAAAGGCTTAATGACCCTAAAATTACATTAATTACAGGAAAATTGAATGCAATTCTGAAATGAGCACACACACACACACACACACATGCTAGTTATGTTAATTAGCACTCAAGGGAAAATGGTATATTTGAAGTTGTTTCTTTTATTTATGCTTTTGTGTGTATGGAAGCAATATTTCCCCTTCGTCCCATTCTCACTCCTTCAGTGTCGGCATTGCATTGATGGGAAGACAAATTCCGGCAGAACAAGACCCGGCATTGAAGTACACAAGCTAGCATATCTACTTAATGCTATGTACATAAATTGTCAGGCTTGATATCATTCCGAGGATTCTATCCCTATTACTGTAATGGGGGTTTTATAGTACCTACATAGCTCACATATGTTTGAAACCCTGGTGTTACAAACAAAAGCAAGGGAAGTGAAAAAGGAACACACGTTTGACAACACTGAGTGAAAATGGCTTTCACAGGAAATGGAATCGATTTGTCAGAAACGCTCAAATTGAATGAGTAGCGGGAGAAGATCCGATTCGGGGCTCTTCTGTACTGAATGGAACTGAACCAATTCCATGTACTCGACAGCACATGTGTCTGCTGGTGTGTGCATACATATGTGAGTGGACATAAAACGCACATTTTTTCTAATGGGACTGTCTGTAAACCACCCTTAACTGGAAATCACCTCCTGTTGAACTTGCAATTACATTTATGTATGTACTGAGCCCGAGGACAATTACCGTGATTTTTAGTCCTTCCAAGAATCCCTCTTAGTTTTATGTGTCTATTTCTTATGAGGCTCTCGAAAAAAAAAGTTTCCAAATTAGGGACCAATTTACATACTTTTTCCGGTTCGGGGAAGCACTTTACGGATTCAATATAAATTCCACACTTTTTTTCTATTGGAGGGCTGATGGGAGCCAGTAACATTTCCATTCGTAAATAACTACAACACTACACAAGTTATTGCACTGGGAAAATCGTGCTTTCAGTTATTCCATGCATCATTACCGCTCACCGCCAACCCAAAATTCTGAAAACCCCACACACACAGGCATAAAATTGTCTTCCCATTACGCAGATGCTTTGAACTAGATAAGTTCCCTGTCTGCGGACTTATATAAGGGGAACCATTCATTTGAACAATTTTTTAAGTCCATCTCCAGCCCACGCCTTGTCAAAACTGAAACGTTCCCTCAAAATTAATTCTTGGTAATGCTAAAAAATGATTCTCCGGAATGGAGACGAATGAGGGCGGGAAATCCCTTCGGTGCAGAATTTCTCATAAGATCGGGATCGGTACAGGGCTATTGTTCTATGAAAAATGATGGGGGGATCATGTATGAATTCCCTTCTAATACTGTATTGTTTTCAGTATTGCCCTTATTATAGCTTACGAAAGAAAGGTAGATATTTACATTTTACCGAGGTGCGCCTCAAAAATGTTTACTTTCGGATTTCCACCTCTCCAGGCTTATACACTCCGCCACTCGGAGTATTATAGAGGCCGGGAGCGATTACAACAGTCTCTCCCCTCTCATTTTTTATCCACATATGTATCTACATACATAAATGTAATTATATTCCCAGCACAGAATTAAAAGTGTAAAGAAGTTTCCAAGAATTTAAAAAAATCCAGTGCTAAATATGGTACAACTGTTTGGACAATTTCAAAATTCACATTTACATTACACAGGATAAGGACAGCTCAATTTTTTTCCTTCATTTTTGTTCGAAGGAACATTACTTTTTTTTAAAGGAAATTATAATTTCTCCTGTTTAGCAAACAAAAAATCATTTTTACCTTTATAAAAAAATACAAAGACTTTGAGGCTCTCTCCCGCAATGGGAAATGTATTCTAAACAGATTAAGGGTACAAGGCAAGGTGTCATTTAAGATAAAAAGAAATGTGAAGCGAGAGGACTGACTTTGGGAGGGAAGATAGATAATGGAATAAAGTTGTAACGAGCTTTTGGAAATTGGGAAGTATATATTGTGTACAGTAAGGGAATCCGTCAATACTGATTGATTGTAGTAGTTGTGGAGATTTGGGGTGAGAAATTGCATTGATAAAAAGACAGAGCTGAGAGAAGTGTGTCTTTATCTCCGTCTCTTTCTGTCTTGTACACATGTATCTATGTATTTGTAGGGCACTTACACTCAGTATCTATTTTTTATTGGTACCACGTCCAAATGTATATCTTTGTGTATCTATCTTGTGCGAGTGTGTGTGTGTGTGTCTGTGTGTGAGAGAGTGACTGAGTACAATTGCAAGGATATGGCGGAAGGGATAGAGGGATAAGCCCAAGTTACTGTATAGTGTTTCAAGACGAAGACGAAAGAGATGAGTTGAGAGAACATGTGTCATGTGGAGAAGAGAGAGAGAAAGAGAAAGAGGAAGGTACACATGGGAAGCATGACAGTAGCCTATAGTTTTGCACTTGCTAAGACTTATCATCACGACTCCCGATGAAGTCAGTATGTATAAAGGTAGGGACGGTGTGAGCAGTGGTGGGAGAACTAGTTGATAGTCAAGTGTGGTTGAGCCTCCATGAAAGATGGTGATAAAAGCCGTTGCTACTGACTGAGGGCCCGAGAGTGGGAGAGAGAGAGAGAGAGACACACACACACACACTACACATACATACATCCATACACTTTGGGTATAAAAGCAGACAATTGCGCGTTATTCCTTCCCAGAATTATTGATTTTCCTCCCACAAGACACACTCACCCCTATACGAGACGTATCTGTAAGTATACACTCCCAGGCCCTATCCTTCACTCAGACCCTTACCGGAGGAAAGCCCCGACGGAGTCTGAACATACTACACACAACATAAATGCCTGCTCAACAGCAACCAGATGAGCTCAGAGTCCGAGTGAAATAATGCTCTTTCAAAGTGAAAGCACAACGGGTCTGTCCCGACCTGCCAGTCTCCTCTCCTCCGCCAGACCACGGACAGAAGAATAGGAAGGTCGTTAATATTTTATGACAGAATACTCAATCCCCCATCATTATTATTACTATTTCGGGAACAGATCCTATTGACTATGTATGGCCTGAGTATGAATAGAGACATGGGTTGCTTTCTGTTGGTCTTTAGCTCCCGTCAGGATCTTCAGTCTTCCTCAAGTCATTTTAGTCTCTCTCTCTCTCTCTCTCTCTCTCTCTCTCTCTCTTGTTGGAATTGAGAAACTCCTATTAATCTTTGCTTTTGTCCCAGAGTCTTGGCATAAGAGCGTATAATTACGTTTGTCTTCAAATACCCAGTGTTATTTCTTTAGCAGATAAGCAAAGACACTGGGTCTTGTTTTGAGCAGGAGGAGGATCTTTGAAGGCTTTTCTTTCAAAAAAAGTGCATAAATACAATTTGGAAACATTTGAGGGATAATATGGGGAGGTAAATGGTTGATGCCAGGAGTATGCTTGTATGTATGAGCAAACAGCCGGAAGTACGTTCGGGATGCTTCAACTCAAGTGAGCATACAGCACTTGAAGGTGAGTGAAAGAATGGATGAGTAGTGAAAGAGAGAGAGAGAGAGAGAGAGAGAGAGAGAGAGAGAGAGAGGGAGGGAGAAGTGCAGGGCATCAGCAAGTCAATGGGAAGACAATGTGACACTCACTCTCTTTTTTCCCTTTGCTCCCGTCAAAGATTCCAGACGAGATCTACACTTGTCATTTTCTCAGGGGATACTGAAAGCAATATGTCATCTCCAGTCTTGAGATGTGCACTCAAGTCAAACCCCCCCCCCACCCGCAGACACGTATGTAACCAAATGGGAAATTAATTCAAGACTGACTATATTTCCGATCCTGTTGTCAAGTCAATAAAATTCTATTGCAATTTATTCCAGCGTTATATGTACATACATGGATACATTCCCTACCCTCAAGTCCACAAGCATCCAGGCATTTCCCCATAAAATGCTTTTGTATCCAATTATTTAAACATGAATTGTTGTATTCAAATGTATTCCATTACTATGTGTATGGTCTTCATGGGTGTGCATACTATAATGGTGAATGTGTCAGTGCTGACTACAAACTTTCTTTCTTCCGCTGAGGAGCTGATGTATGTCAACTTCTCCCAGTCCCTATACTGATCTGATACTGAAGTCAATAAAAAAAAAGTAAATATGGGGAAAGTTTTAAAGAAGGAGCATTGGGCTTTGGAGGGAAGGAAAACAAACACATCTCAAATCATAGTGAAATCAAACATGAATAAATATTTTCAAATTTGATAAGAAATCAAACAAGACTTTCTCTATTCAAAACAACACTCCTTTCACTTTTCCTTCTAAAAGACTTTTGTAGAAATTGTCATTTTCAATTGCTTTTTTAACATACATACATACGGACTTAGAGACACAAAAGTTGTTCAATGAAAACTGAATATCTGTAATAGAATCGTCCAGGACGAAATTGAGTTTACATACATATGTACGTAGGTATACATATTATGCACTAGCATGTAATAGATATGCAAAGTTATAATTAATGAGAGAATGTTTAATTTGGTTTCTGAACAGTTTCATAGAATTTCATTTTGCGTTGAAGAATTTGAAGACTTTTTTTATTTAGTTTGTTTTCAGAATTGTATAAACTTCCAATTTTATTTCTTCTGTGGTTGGAAAATCGTTCCACTCCACCCTCCACGAAAATTCTTTCGTTTTTATACCTTAGAGGACTGGATAAATATTGAAATTTTGTTTCTTTACATACGTACATGCGTACAGTATAAAATAAATACATTCATGAATGTGTCGTGATTCTTCAATATTTGACAAATGATGTTGTAATAAACGCAGAGTCAAGCTACACACAGAGTGTAAACATGCAGATGCATATGTACATGTGTGCATAGCATACACGTATATAAAAGAATAGAAAATGCTTTCCACAGCTTAATTACTTCAACCCTACGAACACCAAGGAAGAAATCAAAACAAGGAAGGACTGTAGATGAGAAACCTTAAGGATTTTCTAGACTTCCAAGCCATTAGATATATATAACAGTAGTTTTTTTCTAATGAGCTATCCGCGCTGAGTGAAGGGAGAAAGGGAAAGAAGCGAAAGCCCTTTTCTCCCTGGCCTTCAAGCCCCATGTAAGTACAAAAAGGATTCGCTCCAACACTGAAGCCGAGGGTATTAGAGCGATTAGGAATTCTGCCGAGAGAGCAAAGGAGTGAGACATTTTACGTACGAGACGATAAAAAACATTGGGATCCATACGTGACAGTTCAGAAGCAGTCGGGAACTACCCGGCGTGACTTTTTTTCTCCAAATACTTTCATATATGAGAGCTTTCCCTCCCTGTATACATAATTGTGTCCTATCTACTCTAAAAGTAGTCGCATCCCTCTCCTATCAACGACATATCGAGACATCCTCCATAGATACTTATACCATTCAAGAAACTTCATTTACTCGTGCAGCTCACTTGAGCATCCTCAAGGAAAAAAGTAGTTATGTGTAATTACCCAAATATATTAAGAGAACAAACTTAAACAAACTTCAAGTGAGAAACAATTTCAAGTAATGAGCTGTCTTTTCCTCTTTTTTTTTTGTTGGGCGGGCTTCCTATTCTCAAAAAGGGGTTAATAGCCTGACTTTATTCCAACACGCTTTATTATCCTTGGCGCGGAAGTTCAATTTTTTGCGGGCTTTATTTTTAGAAGATATGATTATTATTTTCATGCTCCATGAAAATACTATAAAGTAAGATTTGATTTGGGTTTGGTGTTCCTTCTAAAGATAATTACTGTTATCATTTCCGGCCCAACATGGTAATAATTATAATGATACGAGGATGTTTTAATGTCAATTACCATATTTCTGAGATTTCCTAAAATTTTGAAATATTGTTGATTCTCTTTTAGGTAAATGTGGAGCTGGAGAAGTCGGATGACCTTCACATGCACTTCCCCATAACGATAGCAACGGTTCCGTTTAGAATCCCTAACTCAAATCAACAGCCAGTGATTCAATATGGTGAGTTTTTTCTGCATGATTTTTCGAGAGTCTGGAATGGGATTCCGAAAACGAACATAATCAAATTCCTTGTTCCTCTGCATTCTCGCCAGCTCTTTGAGTAAAAACACGTCCGGGGACGTGCGGGGAGAGCTTCCATTTCCAGATCTTTAAATTTAGTCAAGGAGTTAAAAGAAATATATGGAAGTGAGTAAGGAATTGAATGGGAGTCCTATTCTGAGAATGAAGTTAGTTCACAGACACACAAAAAAAAGGTTTTATGTTAGTGTGAAAAATATATGTCTATGTTTTTAAAATGTCTTGTGAATCTTCTTCCCTCCCCATGTCTATACAGTAATGATTGGAGATAAAGTTGGGAGAGTGGGAGAGAGACAGAACAAGTTAACACAATTATAATACATCACTGCCAATGCCCATCAGTCCTCCTCACCCGTACGTTGGATTTAGGCGGGAGATATAAAAAAATGCGAGAATTTAATGCTAAAACCTGTGGAAGAGCTAAAAGCCTGTAACTTACACTGTTGAAAGTAATATCCAAAAGGGGGATAAAAACCCTCCTATCTTTGTCGTCCTGGGTATACCATCCTGGTAATTTTTCAAGGAGAGGTTTCTCCCCTGCCTTATATCCTTAAAGGAAACTTTTTTGCCGGAAGAGTACTTAGCTCCCAGCAATATCAACAAGAAAGACAGAGAGAGAGAGAGAGAGAGAGAGAGAGAGAGAGAGAGAGAGAGAGAGTAGCTCTCGATCTGCCTTCCTAAATTACAATTTTTTCCCCTTTCCCCTTTCCCTAAAAGGAAACTGGAGCAAGAAGATGGAAAACCAATGCAAAAAGCATATACATGTAAGGACAACATAATTTCGGAAATGTAAACTGGAGCTATAATCTCAAACAACTCCTGAAGTAGGGAATAGGAGAGCACAAAGGAAAGGAGAGATATATGCCATAACCCTGAATTTTCATTTCCACAATTTTTGTCTTCCCTCAGTTTTCCCGTCGCTCTTTCAAAGAAGAGTTTTTTCCCCTTCTTTTTCTTCTTCTTCTTCCTCTTCTTCTTCTTGTGATACTAGAATTTTATAGTTGGTCGGTGAAAATCTCCCATAAACATCCAACTTGCCATGCAGAGAGAATAATAATCATAACCGTGAAGGCGTTCATAATGCTCAGGCTTAAAAAGCGTTCTTGGAAATTTATTATTTCCTTTAGTCCTTTTTAATATCAGGTCGTATTTTTCTCCCTCGGAATCCTCTCCCTAATATTAGTTAAACTTGTCCCTCTCTTTTTTCCCATTCCTGACTTCCGTAACTTGTTGTCTCCATTCCGTCTCGACTCCCTTACCATTAATTAACCAACTTTTCAAGGATTCCTGGGAAATAAAGTATGAGCTCCGACCAGTTACTGTCACACATACTTTCACTGTCAATGACATTGAGTCGGGCAGGTTTACTACCCCAGACACTCATTGTCATTGGGCATTACATCCTTTAACTTTCATACGTACATATGTAATTATGCCCTACACTTGTACTACTTTCCTGGCCATCCCTGTCTGTACTGTATGTACCAGTTGGTCTTTAAATATTCACTCATTCTCAACTTGAAGATGTACATTTCTCATAATAAGGAAATCCTAGGGAGTCACGTTGGGATGAGCATATATGTGTCATAAATGTAAATAGTCCATATATCCATGTGGGCCTATAAGTAAATACATATAAGAGAAAGTAGCACAGATTTAAATTCCAGCTTACACCCGCATCATTGAGTCACTGTATGGAGAATCACAATCAATGTAGCAATCTGCATTGAATTAATAATAATTTGGCTCCGAAGTTCGGATTTGATTCCAAGCATGTGACTAGTATCTATCTATGTATAACTTATGGAAAAAAATCTGGTTTTAAATGTCCCTGCGGCTTATGGGAATAGGAATCGGAACTTGTGGGAGCAGTTACTGTCGTTTAAAATTTCATGAGGTTCTTCTCTCAAGTGACTCTCTCTCTCACTCAGTACATACCTAAGGAGTTTTAGCATGGAGTGGAATCAATGGGATGGAAATGAAGAGAGGAATAAGTGAGAGTTAATTCTAAAAAAAAGTTTTCAGTTTCCTTCAGACTTGCGAAATAACTTGACTCTGCATGTAAAATACGAATATGAGCTTACTCGCACGTATGTATGTGAAACCATTGGAATGGCTGAGACGTGAAATATGTCGCTACTTTGATGGGATTGAGATGAACAAGTTTATGTATATATGGAAGTATACACAGTCATTGGAACTAATTGAGGCATTTGGGGGGACTGCGGTAGTTTGTTCGTAGTATTTATTCTAGTTACGGTTATCCTTGTTTGGGTTGTTTAATTACTTGAGGATACGCATTCTCTGGGTTTTTCAACTCTCTCCGCATATGCTCTAACAAGGGGCTACTTATGGACAGAAGATTCACTATATGTCGACTTGATTAAAAGAAGGATCGATTTTTCACCAGGACCCTTGTTCAGCACTGCTGTATATATCTACATATGTATGTATCTATATCTATACCCTCACTTGAGAGAGTTGATCTAAACAGAGCAAATGTAATTTAAAAGGTTTTGTGTACCAGTTGGTAATGCTGTTTGGGGGAAGCTAATATGATATTGTACAAGGGAAGGGAGCAGGGGTGGGAGTTATTAGCTCAAGTCCCATTACGTTCTCCGGCGAACCTACATACAATTATACATATGTACGTACATACATAATGAGGTAGTTTATATTCAGGTCTGTTACCATTGTTTACAGAGGTGGCCAGTGACCATGCGGAAGGAGGGATGTACATCGGTCCGGAATTCCAACTGGGACAAGTCTACGACGGAGGACAGGATACGGGGGATACGATCGTACTCTACCGACCTGTTTACCCAACCATCCGTTTGTCCAATACCAAGTCCACCCGTGACCCCTCCACAGTCCCGGTAGGTGACAGCAAGCCTAGCGAGTCCGGCAATGCAAATAATAACTCAGGTACAACAGCAGGAGCTGGGAACTCTAAAGCTGTTCCCGGAACTTCCAAGTCCAATCCAATCCCTGGGACCTCAACGTCGGGTCCCAGACTCCGGAAAGAATCCACTTCCCGAGGCAACTCCCTGGATCAGTCGGAAGAGAGTAGCATTAAAGATGTAAATCAAGAGAAAGAGACCAAGAAGCAAACTCTCCCAGTTCCGGGGAAACCTGTTAAAGTTTCCGTGGAAAGTAATAAGTAACATTTTCAATTTCAACTTTATATAGATACACGATTACCCCCGAAAAAAAAAACATTACCTCTATGTTATAGCTATAGTTATATATTTCCCACATTTTCTCAAGACATTTCTCCCCTTGTTTATTGACGTACGAAAAAAATCTTTTAGTACTGGAAGAGACTCAATATTCATTATTTTCAAGAGCTACCGAACCCACACACTTTGACACAATTCCCTGGTACACTGGAATAATGACATTAATGATGGAACACTCAGTACGTCAGAAAAACTACAATTTGTTTGAAAGATGTTGATTTTTGTATAAACGATTTTGTAACAAATAGTAGTCTCCTCATAATTGATTCCTGGAAGACACATTCTCAGTATTTACTCCGTGTCAAGGGAGATTCTGCGATGCCAAAAATTTAATGATGTTTTTGTTTGTCTATATTTGATTTGGAGGAAAAGATCCTCATAATTTTAGAACCATCTCTTTTGAAGTATATTGTGTTGAGCTGGAAACCCATACCAGAGATCTATAATTTATTATTATTTTTTGAGGGACAAAAATGAGCTTGAATAATAATGTAATCGGAGCTGTTTCGTGAGGAACTCTCTAAAGAGTAATGATGGAGGTGATCCGCTCGGTGGAAAGGAACACCCACAAGAAACACATCTCAGACCCACGGATCAACTTCCCCAAAAATCATCACTGATCGCTTGTACATTGTAAAATACATAACATAGACTTGAAATAATACTGTAAATAAGTACTCCTTGCTAAAAGTATTAAGTAATAAATACTTTCTTGTAAAAATCTAAATAATGAATGAGTAATGTGAGAGCTGCTGTGAGAGCTACTATACTATGTATACATAGATATACTGTAACTAAATATGATCTTAAAGTTAGATAAAGAGTATGAGGGACATAATAATACTTGGTGATAGTACGAGATGGTTTTATTACACGATCGATATTTATATGATGTTACGAGAGATAGATCTATATCTATAGATATGCTTTAATGACAAAAGTGTAACTCTTGCAGGGGACATTCCCAAAAGTTGTTGTTCCCTCATGGTTGAGCTCCAGCAAGTTCCACATTTTGAGTTAATAAAGTGCGAAGCTTTAGGTGACACTGAGACAAAAAAAAAGATTTGGAATTCCCCCCCTGACGAAATTGTAATTTTATATCCTATCTGATTGTCACTCTTGATAGAGTTTCAAGGGGAGTCCCTGGGATTTTAATAAAAACTCAACAACTTTCATCTCCGATTTTGTTCCCACTTCCCAGAATCATCCCATACAGGGAGAACAATTAACTTTTGAAACTTGGAAGTACAGTATTGCAAAACCTTGTTTGAGGGAAATAGTTACACTGCAGTTGGAGTATCATACCTCTTTCAAACTTACACCTTTTCAAGTTTAATTTGACTCTGTTTGTATGTAATTTGTTGAGAGAGCTGTTTTTGAAATGTTTTGTTCTCCACGTTTGATCCTTGACCTCTGACAGGGCTCGTAACGTGATATTACTGAAGGGAGTTGTTGGGAGAGGAACATTTGTACATATGCACACATGTATGTACATTACATGTAGATGACTATTCCGGGACGAGCATAACTATTGTAATTAAATTATTATAATTTAAACCCTCACGAAATTCTGTGTTAATATTTGGTAGAGGATTTTATTACTTTAGATTTCTATAGGGGAGGAGGGACTCCCAGGGATATTTTACAAGTAGACTCTGGATCTGGTAACTTATTGAACCTGGAGGAAAATCAATAGCATGATTTAATCTGAAATGGCCAAGTTTTAATTTCCTTATGCAAGGAAACTTTCTAGAGCTTTAAAGGAGTTTCGAGAGAATTTTATTCTCGGTTATAAATCGATTCACGACTGTGGATACGTGAACTGCTTTGAAACGGATTTCCAAGTGAAAGTTGGGTGTGTTGACTAGTTAAAACGGCACGAGCGGTAAATAAATTGTCAAGCACTCATCGTGTCTATGCATGTGGCGTTGGGGAGAATGCTTGTGTTATTTCTGTATGGGTTCTTTCACTCCTGAGGAGATTCTATTGGTATACATAGATATTTATGTGGGTCCATACCCTCCGTACTATTTATTTATCCCACATTCAGCATATAGAGCCCCTCTCATGAGGCAAGATGACGAATGCTTGACTTGACCCTTTGAGAGAAACTTCAAAGGTTCGGAGAAATTTTGTGTCTGTCTGTCACATGTTATTTTATGTCCGTTGGGGTTCGTCTTCAACGGAGGATATATACGAGTTGTTGTTAATAGCATAATTATTATTAAAATTATACTTTCGCGGTTTCTCTGGTAGAATTTTTATGGTGGATCAAATGTGGCAATATGAATGATATAAGTATTTGTTATGGTGAGAGTATTAATAATATTGTATATGTAATAATTATGACTATCTACATATATAAATACATATATATAAAGCTAACTGTAATAACTTCAGCGTACGGAAGTATTATATTAATATTGTTATTGCTATGGCATTTCTATTAAGGCAGAGATGAAACTATGGACATTATATTTACAAGTTGATACATATGAGGAATAATCATACCATGAGGAATGAGAGATGATTAATAAAGTATTGGTACTTGCTAAATGTTACTTATGTTCCCCTGTGTACTTCCCTCTTTCATGGCAAAGTTTTGTTCTAATGGTTTTACATTTTCTAGTGTGGCTTTTGAGGAGGCACTCGTTCAGCTGACAAGGGCTTTCAAAATACATTCAACTTTTTCCCGTTTGGTTACTTTAAATGCAGTGCAATCACAGGGGAAATAGCGACACTAGCATCCCTATCATTTGTGTTTACTGATCCTAGGATACAAGTGTATTTGTATATGAGCAGTATACTTTCATCGAGTATTGATCAATTATTGCTTCAGGGACGCGAAATAATTTAAATTGTAAGTTATTCACACCCATAAATTGTAGTATTCTTACAACCAGTAACGTGTGTGGACGTAATTACTTGGAACATATATGAACAAATGTTTTACAACACAGCTATTTAGATATTTTGAGAGCTCGACTTCTTTTTTGTAAGTGACTATAATAACTGCACATTTCTTTTGATTAAAAAACTAGGGGTTTTATTTTTGACACCTATAGTTATTTTTTACGCAAATATTTTGCTGAATTAAAAGTGTTTTCCCAATTTTTACAAATTTGGAAACGAATCTGTAACAATATATTTGATCTTCCGGTTGTCTGAACCACGGGATATTTGTTATAAAACTGACTTTCTGTGTCTTTACTGCAGGTCCTTGGTATTTTCAGGAATGATTTTTTGAAAAAGTGTTCATATAACTCGGTAAAGAAATCTAAGCATAAAAAGTTGATTATTCATAATTAAATTGGTTTCATTGGAATACCTCTTAGAATAGCGCTAACTTTGGAATACAAAATTGAATTTTAGAATTGTATCCATACACTAGCAAAATGCCCTGTGCTCCACAGGGGCAATTACAGTTTAAGTAATTGTAATTCACATGAAGGAGTCCGTTTGTGAGATGAAACCAACCGTTCTATTGGTCCATCATATTGTTGGTTGCACCATGTACTGTACAGGCTTGCGATTGGATAGAAGTTATACCGGGGAGTTTAAAACTTAGCGTAGACAGCTTACTTCGCCGTTTGATTGGCTTGTAGAGCGGTTCGGAGTTCCGAGTTATCATGTAGTTTCGTGGGCTTTGAGTTATACCGCGGAGTTTAAAAAATCATCTGTGATTCAGCACTACGTACTACGTGCTAAGTCACCAGGAGGCGAAGCGCCGTCGGAATGTGGCAACAAGGCCTTTAACAGTAATGTGGTGTGTACAAGGAAACGTGTATTTAAATTCCCCCCATACTGGACACAGTTATATCTACTGGCCAAAGATGTTAATTGAGGCAAAAGAAAACTAGTATATGTACATGTGTTATTGCTCGTTTCGATCGAAACCTTTCCACATGGTGAGTTTTTTGACTTGAAACGTTTGTGCATTCTAGTGCGCAATAACCATCACCAGTTTATAATAATGTGCGTGTGAAACATTTTTGTATATAATTGCACATTAAATGGAATATACATGTGCATCCGTATGAAACGTTTCCAAACCGTGAGTATTTCGACTTGAAATGTTGTACATACTAGTGCGCAATAACCATTACAAGTTTAGAACAAGTTTAGAACAAGTTTAGAATAATGTGCGCGTTAAAACGTTTGTATATATAATTACGCATTAAATGGTTTATAAGTACATGTGCTTCGTTGTATTCAATACGCATATAGTAAATTGTGCAAACGTTTCATATTCGAATTTAAAACACCATGTACAAGTACTCCCGACCTCTACCAGTCGTCAGAACAGACAATTCAATGTAAACAACAAATCCTACAATAGATGGTGCAAGCTGTACTCCCCAATGTGCACACATATGTATTACCATGAGTTTATACGTGGCCTTATTTATTTTCCGGAGGTCAAAGGGATGACACGATGTCCTTCAAAAACAATAGGGTTCTTAATTTTTACATGATCTGCCCCGGTAAAAAGTTTGTAGTGCATAGTAGCAATGATTCTGCAGATATCGTGCGGACAAGGCAGCCTCTACAGACAGGCAGACAGTCAGACCTTCGCAATTGGGACTCTCGCTTCGCTTCGCCCCTAAAAACCTGAAAGAGACGGAACCAGGTCAAACACAACTGCTGGCAAAATATAATGAAGGATTCTAGGTAGCTCATTGATATCTCTCTGACTCTGAGTCTCCACAATCCGGTCATTTGATTAAAGCGGCAATATTCAATAACAAGAATGAAACAAAAGTCCTCTGTTATTTCAGATCTACCAATATTTCAGTAAAATTTGAGGATTTTTGAGCGAATGCGGTTTCCTCATACCAGAGGAAGTTTCAGTTATCTCATGTGCTTCCTTGAAGTTCCTTGGTCATTTTGACTGAGCACGGACGGGGTTTACAGAATTAATGTTTGCAACATAACAAATACGAACGTTATCAACAAACCTTTGAGATATTACAAAGTCCAACAAATTGGATAACCTCAAATTCTCATTACTATTGTTATATACTATGCAACATCTACGTACGTTTCTTCAGGGCCATAAATATTATATATATTATATAACAACACATGAAAGTACAATGAATATATACGTAGGTAAATAATAGTTATTGGAGAATTACAAGACAAATCGAAATCGAGAAAATGTAAATTTTTGTTAATTACAAAGTATAAGCAAAATGTAATTATTAGCCTTGATAGCTAGGCTTGACCAAGGTACAATAAGGAAAATCCAGTTTAAACGCTAAGAGAGCTAAAGTATGATAACATAACTTTTTACTCGTTTTTATATAAATAATAATTACAATGTCGGAGAATAAATTGTTAGTTAATTTTTGGTCATAACCAACAATTCAGTCTCACCCAGCTCACTTATTAGAGTTCCATTTCCCCAGCATTCTTGAATCAGACACTAGCTAACATAGAGAAAGCACAAACGGATGAGACCGACAGGAACAAATTTCACCTGTAATTAATGCAATTTCCGATTATACACTTCACGCACAGTTTCACTTCAGCCTGTACCCCAAGAGTGAAGAAGACTAAATAAGTTTCTCACGAACATATGTACGTACATAATTTATTAAATGACCCCACGTTCAAATGTATGGTTCTTCCAGCTTTGCTAATGGGAACGGAAGAGCTCATTACTATGACAGGTACCTACAAGTTCCAGACATTGTAAGATAAGACAATGCTGTTAAAAAGCATGGATGTCACATGTCACGCCAAGATCTGTTGTTTCTCCTACTTCTATTGGAAAATTTCCCCTCACGCCTTCAAACTTTGGGATAAAGTAGAAGGAAATTAGTAACTACATGTAAATTATACTTGATGTAATTAGGATGCTTCCTTGCAACGAAGTCAAAAGCCAGATAAGTTTGCGTATTTGCTTTGAATTAGTTTCCCGATTCCTATTTCTACAGCCTCAGTGGGACAGAAAGGTTTGGGGTAGGCATTAATATTTAATTTATGGTTGTATGCAGCCTGCACGTGCTTATGTGTACATTTTCCAACTCATGAAAGTAGCTTCAAACTTTCCAAGAAGATTTCACAAGTTATCTCCTTGTTAAAAAGTCAAGCACAGAAAGAACAAAGTTTTTCTCAGGTTATGACACGTGCTATCTGAGAATGAAGCAATTCAGCACTTTTGTTATTGGGTCGAAAAACTTGTCCTGGCTGAAGTAGCCTTCAATGCGGTACTCCTAAAGTTTTGATTTTCTTTAAAAACCCATTGATAAAAAGTACTTCATTATTCAGAACAGCATCACAGAGAGCGAACGTAAACATTTAAAAATACAAAGATACGTAGTCAACAATAAAACTAAGGCTTGCTGAAATTATTCTCAAAACTACCTAAGGTATTTATCAGAGTTCAGAGATGGAATATTCTCAGGATCCTTTATGGCAAAATTTTACCAGGGAAGGGTCACCAAGGGATATAAAAAAAATCCCTCTTGTGAATAATTTTGAACTGTTGAGTCAAAGGTTTTTATTTCTACCTTATTAATTAGCCTACTCTTAATTTTCAGCGTGGGAATTACAAGTTGGGATAAATTTAAAACCCCTTAACCAATTTTAAGCATCCTAATCCAATTTAATATAATTATTGGAATTATGGACTAACGTTTCTGCTAAAGTGTCTAGCTTAATCGATGTTTTTGGTGTCACTGATTGAGAGCGCTGAGCAAACTTAACGACTGCTCATCCTCGTCACTATTTATACCTTTCAATCGTTATGCATTTAGTATGCAGTATGCACACTATAGTTATGCCGAGATAATCAAATAAAATAATTGAAAAAGATGAAACCGTGCACACAAACTAAATTATTCATCATCAAGTAATTTGTCATTGCCGTCAAAGAACTGCGTAGGCACGAGAGGACCGAGGGAGGTCACGAGGGTTATTGCCTTTCCCAGAAAAAATCTATGGCAGACATTTTGTAAATTCCCCACGAATTTGTGGACATATATTCATTAATATTCCAGTCAATTTTTTATTAACTGCTTGTTTGCAAAATCAAAAATAAGAGCATTGAATGGGAATAAGATTCAAATCCTAAAATGTTAAGAAGCTTGAAGTAACGTAGTCAAATTACTGTACCCAAGAGAAATTACTGTACTAATTTGTATTCAAAATAATTAGACATGAATATACATAATTATGTATAGCTACAAGGTTATACACGATTGCAAACAGTAAGTTTGTAAGCTTAAGGACTTGCTCGTTAATGCCTTCCCCTTCCATTCTTGGAAACTAAAGAGTGTATTGTTCGGCATGATTGCAATGAGGAAAATTATCATGAGTGTGTAAATATTTACTCTTCTTAATATAATGATTGGTTCCAAACTAGTAATCCTGCGCAACCCTATGGTTTTTGGAATGAACTGCCAGAAATGGATTACAATTTGTACAGATAAGTATTTTAGTCAGATGAAATATGAACAATTTGCAACGAGATTAAATCCATCCAGTAAATAGCTTGATCAGTTTACGTTAGAACTTTAAGTATCAATTTTTATTAGTCTTTACAAAATACAAAAGCAATGAAGAGTGTGGCTCTATCCAAACAACCCACCGTTCTTATTTTAAACTTCCTTGTTTTAATCAAAATTTTATTGGTTTGTCCGTTTACAGCTCAATATGACAAGAATTTAGGGGTATTCAGGAAAACAAAGAGCAACATACTGACTGTAAGTTTGCTGTAAGTTAAGGAAATCCATTCATTATTGGAAGACCGTATTTTTCAAAACATTGTGTCCCTTTTTGTCACCATCAGGTCCTTATCATGTCCCTGATGATGTCCCTCAGCCTCCTCCTTATTTGGAAGGGTGTGAAATCAATTCAGAGGAATGAGAAACTTGAACCGGAATTTCCTGTGTTAATATTCGCTTGGTTGTGGAATATGGCAGTGATTGGAATGTCATTGTATAATTTTGATAGAATTGTAGCTGTACTGAATCAAATGAGGAAAATTGAGATTTTCTTGGAAAACTGTGGAGTCAAGACAAATTCCATAATTTGTGTGGGTCAAATCATTTCGTTCTAATTTTATTACAAATTATTTCTGGGAATGTTTGCTTATTCTTACTTAAATTAAAATTCGTAGAAGCTGATCCCTATAATAATGGCCTGCGAGATGTTCATTTTTCATGCTGGAGACAATTACGTTGAATATTTCTCCCGGAATGAAATGCATAACACATCTGTACTCGTTAACATAGCCAAAACAGGGAAATCGTCTTATTTGAATGAGGAGGCTGCTGTCGTTGTGAACGATTCTGGTAATCTTCTTTCAGTGCAAACTTTGCCCCTTTCCACAAATGTGGTACAATACCCTCTCGCTGTGGGAGAACCCTTTACAAGAGCAGTTTTACTAGTTCATCGCCTTCCAAGAAATCCGAATTTTGTGTATCAAATTTTTCTGTGGTTTAGACAGCTCCCATGTAAGGACTGTATAAATGGAGGGTGTTTCTGTTAACTACTGTATTTGTAATTCTAATGTTATATCCATAAAGCCACAAAAAAAAGGATACCTGGAAACTAGGTGGAGCCACTGTGCTATTTCATATATGGCGAGTTTTACTATTTTTGGTGTATTCAGGTCGCAGCTACACAACTCTAAATTTATTACTTGGACTCCTGCAAGAGATCCTGTTTCTCTATGGGAAAATCGTTTCCATATTTGGTCATTACATTTGTCAGGTGCTGGCGCTTTCCAGCTGGATGATCGTGAAACTCTTCACCAACTCCTTGTCTCATGATAGTTTCAAGAATCGATGTAAAGTAAGTTATTTTTCAGTAATTTGGCAGCAAATTATAACTTTGCCTTTTTCGGATGATACAAATTATTAACGTTTTAGGAAACATTGGATATCTTTGATGACGTGGTCCTGATGTTCAACAAGACGGATGAGGCTTTCGGATACTTGATTTTTGCCTTCACCCTTGGACTCTTGCCATTCCACATATTGAAATTCTCGGATTTATTTAGTGGTAACTGGGCATCCTTTATACGTTATACATTTTTCACCTCCAAACTTATTTCTGTGTCTTGGCTAGCCTGCAGTTGCAATTCAAGGGTGAGGGGGGATTTCAATAATAATATAATTTTTTGTAGGAATGTAAATTATGAATGATTTCAAGGTGAGTTATAGCGTACATTTGATTCCTAGACCAAGAAGTTAATCCCATGGCTTAAACACCAGATAAAGAGAGACTCCGTGAGAGAAGTGGTTAAAAAAGAAAATAAATCATTAGGCATTGAAAACATTCTGAAGTATCGTTTGCCCTTGGTTTTGGCTGAAATTGATCATGGTATTGGACTGAAAGGGAAAGTATTTGTGTTCACTTACTCTTTTACTTGTCAAGTAAGTATTCGCGTTCTTATCTGTATGAACACTTTTACGTCAGTAGATTTTAGTTGAACCGATCTCTACAAATCTCTCTTCATCCTTGAGATTATTATTGATCGATAGTTTTTTGTATTTCTAAACTGTAATATTACTATCTACTGGTGATGGAATAATTTTTGTAAGATATGAGGACCGATGCTTAGAGCTTCTAGTTTTAATTTATGTCCTGTAATTATATGCAAAGCAATTAAATTAAGTTTTTATTTTATTTTATGAATTTTGCAGGTTATCAGTGTAATCCTCACTTATGCAATCATATCCATTCAGCTGAATGCTTCGAAAACCGAAATCTGAGAGGACTTTGCGGCTTATGGGAAGAAAGGAACGTAGCATACATATTTAGAGTGTACTGTAGCTATTTGCTTTCATATTCCTTGTTCCCAAGTAGCTTTTGAAGTTTTTAATAATTATTGTTTATCATCTTTTTCAAATTTAACATGGGCTTTAGAAAACCAGCACCATATCTGCTACACTGCATTGGAACTTACACTTAACCTATTAGATGGCTCTGAGCTCTAGTAATTTTCTCGCTGTTAAATATTCCATTAATGAGACTAATGTAGTATATATTACCTGAGCGTAAACAAATTAAGAGGAAGCCAATATTTGAGCTCAAATAGAATACAAAAGGCTAATCTTGTGAACACAAGAGGTCCATATAAAGTTGATCGGAAGTCTACAGCAGTAGTAATTCCTGCTCCGTACACACATTCTGCAGCAAGCACTACTTGACTTCTGATCTGAAAATTTGTGCAAATAAAATAAACATGAAGAGTCACATTTTATTCAAGAGACCCACTTTCTTACTTGTCAACTTCCTATTTTTAATGAAGGTTTTTTTAATTTCTCCCTGCAGTGCAAAGTATGACAATAAGTTAGGTCGATTCGTAAAAATAAGGAGTGTTTCTCGTAGTGTAAGTTTATATAATTACACAAAAGAGGCTCCTATTCAAAAAATATTCAAAATGATTCATTCTACACTGTTTTATTTTTTAGGTCATTGTTATAGCATGCATGGTTGCCACTGGTCTACGAGTAGTTTGGTTTGGTGTTGAAGTAGGGCGGAGTAAAGTGGAAGTGGAAGCAGCAATGCCGATTCTCATCCTGTGTTGGTTCATCAATTTAATTGTGGTTGGGATATCTCTGAATAAATTTGACAGAATTATTACAGTTTTAGATCAAACTGGGAAAGTTGAGGAGATCCTGGAAAGTCATGGAATCAGAACGAATTCTATTAGTGTAAGTAATTCGGTTTAAGGGTTTCGCCTCTAAACTTGTTTATTCAAGCTATGCATTCGATTAAAAAAACTTCGAACGGAAAAAACATGCATTAAAATATTTTCAGAAACTACTACCAATGTTTCTATTGGGTGGGATTGGGATTTGGATGGGAGTAAATACATACACTAATTTCTCAAGTCAAGCCCTCCAAAACACAACCTGGCTGTTGTCAATCGCTAAAGAAGGGAAATTATTTCTTTTGAACCAGGACACGCGTAACACATCAAGCTTAGGTATCGCGGAGCTTACTTTTAATATTTATTTACCAGCCACAAAATTACCTCCCAATCACCCGTATATTAACACTATAATACATACATGTATCTGAACGTAATTTCCACCAGACTTTCACCATATCACAAATTTTGTTTGTAATGATTTTGTATTTTACTGTTCTCTCTAGACCAGAACTACTCCCTAGAACAGCTAGTCTTTGGATTATTATCCAGGGTTTCATTCTTCTATGGGACTTTGGTTACCGTATGTGGTCACGTGACTTGCTTGGTTTTATCGATTTCCGGTTGGGCCATCGTAAAGTCCTTCATTGGTCATTTGTCGTCAGAGGATTTAAAAAAATACCCCTGTCATGTAAGAACATAAATATCGATGGATCATGCTCTTATCTTTTTTTAAAAAAAATAAATCAATTGCTTAACGTAAGTGTCAAAAATGTATATCTAATTGTCAGTCCTTTCTATCTTACAGCAAATTTTAGATATTTTTGATGAAGTGATTGAAATGTTCGATAAAATGGATGTAGCCTTTGGTTACATGGTTTTTGCCAACACATTGGGTCTTTTACCTTTCCATACATTCAAGTTACGAGACTTGCTGAGTGGAAACTGGCCCATAGTCATACGCTACAGTTTTTATGCTTGTACCCTACTCCTGACTGCTTGGATTGCTTCCAGTGCAAATGCACGGGTGATTTGATTATATTTTTTTAAATGATATATTTATTTTATTCATGTACATACGTGTACAACTATCTATGTATGTACGTATTCTCTTGGAAATTTTCAAAGTTCCTTAAATATTCATTTCAGATGGGTGAGATGATCCCCTGGTTAAATAACCAGTTGAAAGTGGAGCCTACGAGTACGAAATTTTCAAATTTAAATAGTTCCAGAAGTAGGAAGCTTTTGAAGTATCGTATACAATTACTTGTAGCTGAAATTAATCATGGGGTCGGACTCAAAGGAAAGGTTTTTGTATTTAATTATACCTTTCTCGCACAAGTACGTTAATTTTTTGAAGAGCATCTAAACTCAATCAAGGTCATTTAGAATGTTAAAAGTAAGTATAGAAATGGCTTGTCTTATTTTTTCAGTTCCTCGGTATTATCATAACGTATTCTGTTATATTCATCCAGTTCAATGTTTCAATGCCTCAATTCTAATAGACGGATGAGTCTATTGTCTATTCCCGTCAATTTCGTGACGTTAGAATGACGATTGCATCCATCATTTTTGAAGGCAGTAGTGGCTTCTCATTGACATCAGATAATTATTGAAAAAATGAAAAAGAGAAAAGGGGCCCCATGGCAGCTCTAAAGTTGCCTAATCGATAAAATAATAGCACTTCAGCAAACGCTTCCTCACCACCTTATACAATTCGATGCGGCTCTACTTCTGACAAAATCACAGTAATGTTGGATGAATTTTGGGAGGCCAGCCCGAAATCATGGCAATAAATGCTAGCATGGTCAAAGGGTTTCAATTTTCAGCTGTGTCGGAATTTTCCAGTAGATTTATTAGGGTGTGGTAAGTATTATAGGGTGTGGCAATACGCTGTGCCAATTACTTGACGGTCAGCACTTTATAGAATTGACACACATGAATGTTTACAATTATAACGTTATGGGTAATTACTTACAATTGCTTGTGTAATTTATGCCTCAAATAGTGCATTAATCTTTTCAAATGATTAAATATTACCGCATTGTATGTCTCATTTGGGATGTAAAAAATTATTGCATTTATCTTCGTAGTAGCAATGTCCTGGAAAGCATGATCTACCAGTTGACAATAAATGTTCTCCCAGGTCTTTTGACATCTATTACTTCGGTAAAAATCGGCTTTGAAAAATGTTTAAAATTTATGTCATTAGCCTTTATGAAAATTCGCAGATGTACTTTGGTCCAAAATGTTAGTCTTTGTAAATAGTTAGTTGCCTTTACAAATTCTCGCAATATCTCAAGTTACAGATGTTCACAGTAGCAGTCACATGTTCAAGGTATCCACTACTGGAATTAAATACTTTGTACTGATCAGTCCTGATACCTTAATAAATCCAATTGAATAAATACGTTTGACCGTTGACTGTTACTATATAATTACATACAATTTCATCATGACTTAGAACAATAGAAATGACTAAAAGTTTATCAAACACTGATATCTGCTATATTAGATAACAATTCAAACACTGAAGCAGAGACTTTGACTCTTTCGTAAATTTTAATTTTGCTCCTCAAATTAGATACACTCTTGTGTGTTGTTATTAATCCTTGACCTTCCAATTTCCAGTAAGTGTCCGTAATATTGAATGCATTGGCAAGATTATTAGGTGCTTTGTAAATCCATAGAATGTGATTTAAATGAACCCAAAAAATTAAATAATATTATACTCAGTTTAAATTCAAAAGTTTCAGTTGAATATTATTCTGGAGACAATCCTAACTTTGATTTACGGACTCTCTGAGCGGCTGAGGCCCGCCCTACAATAGTGACCTAGGCCAGGAACATAGTTTTTAGGGAATTAGGAATCAATTTTGCTAAAAATGGCCGATTTGTTTCCCTGCGTCGCTTATTCTGTGAACCAGACGGGGAGCATTGTTATAAGTCCTCAGGATCGAGAAGCATACATATGTATGTACATATATATAAAAGGCTGAAAAAAGGGGAATTTTATTAATGTGTAATCGAACCAAACGGTTAGTATTTAGAATGAGAATTCAATGCAGTTATGAACGGTCAGTTATTTAAGGTAAGACAAACAATTAATCAGCATTTCGATATACTGGAATGATAGCCGTAGGAAGAAAAAATTTTGTTTAAAATTGACAGTAATGTTTCAAATTTCTATATACTATGTCTATATACTATATGCTAAGAAGTTTCTTATATGGTTTGGCTTCACAAAACAGTGTGGATAAGTAAACAGTATTATCTTCATCGCTGTATTAAAAATTGGAGGACTTTCACTTTGAATTCTTACATTAATTTCATAGGATACAAAATCATGGAAAATTACCTGTTCGCACAATTGACTCGCTAACCGCTTGTAATTATTTATGTATTCATTTCTCTCCAGACGGTGACTCTGCTTATTAGCATGTGTGGGCAGGCATTATGTTGATTCAAGTGCGCGATAAAAGGTTTCCCCAAAACTGGCATTATATTGCCCTTACATTAGTATTAAGCGTGCATGTACATATAGTAGTACATGTAATTATGTCACTTTTCATTTAAGGTATGCCAGTGGGTGAGTTTGACATATGAATGATTTAACGCATATTCATATTTGCCGTAGTAACAACGAGCGTTTTAGTAGATTCTAGTTTTGACGTAACCTTCAAATTTTTAGCTGTAGTGACTTTACTAAACAGAGACTGGGCTCATTTGTTGTAAAATTCAATAAGTAGACAAACATAAAATATACCACCAGTTATGCCCCCCCCTGTTCTAGAAAGGTCGAAACAGGAGACTGAAGTAATCATTAAGCTTACATCTCCCCTACAATAAATAGTCATAGTTTAGTGTGTTCAAACGAGTAGCCTTATTGCATTTAAACTTTGCTTGGTCAACCACTTCATTCGTGAATTATCACAACATTTCTTTGCAGCAAGATACATTAAAATCAAGCCCATGAGTATCTGTATTTTAGCTTGCTGTTATGGGCGTTCTTAGAACGGGTGAGCTCCATTCGTAAATTATAATTAGTATAGACAGACGTCAATGAAAAAATGTTCGTATCCTGCCTCTTAAATAAATATGCCATTACTGTATTTGTAACCTACAAATCTCCCACTATCCCTAAAGCATAAAGTTCTTCCTATAGCTTAACCCAGTTAGCTTCCCCTATCCGTGAATCAAAGTGGTCCCCCTATCCCTCACCATTAACTTCCCCTCATAAATAAATAACCCAAATAGCTCCCTCTATCCCTTACCTAAACTCTATGTCTCAAATGGGAAAGATAGAGTGACCCACTCACGGGCTTCATCCGCATTTTATGTTAGTAAATTATAATATATTATAAAATAGTGAGAGGACGCTGAAACATTTTGAGACTGTTACAAAAATATGCCATCAGGAGCGTTCCGTAATATCAACCAGATCGGAACATTTGGTCAACTCAATGAGTCCGCCGATTCCTCTAAGCAGGATAACAAAAAAAAAGGAGAACGTTAAATTCATAAGAGTAATTATATTTCAGTCATGAGCGCAACAACAGAATCTAATTATTACCATTACCAAGCAAAGTTCATTGGGGATAAATTTGCTTAAAATGATTCATCGCCATTAATGTGTGATAGAAATGTTCTGCTTCTAACAGTTGAATGGAATCCGCTCACCACATGTACTTCACTTTTCATTTCCCTCAACCTAACTTTAGTTTTAAGTACAATGCATTAAAACTGTCCCAAACGCTTCTACAGTACTATCTTCTTTAGGGGCTTCGAGGTTGATATGACCTTAGGATTAAGAGCTTAATGTGAATCCGTCAGGCGGACAATCAAAATCCTGAAGATTACATTTTCATGTACGTACATAGCTTCGTATGGTGTATTTATAGATATACATACGTAAACATGCAATAAGCGTGCTGCTGTGTGAACCATAAACCGTTGAAGATATTCAAAGGGAAACTTCAGTGTCAATAAGATTTTATATTTCCTCTGATCATCAAAAATACAACATCTTAGCTTTTTATAAGAAAAGTATAAGTTAAGAATTTATTGGTTCATTGTTAACATCTGTAACAGTTCTTCAAAATGTTGGCGGTCGTTCAAAACTAGTCACATTTTTCAGAAATGTGAGCTTTGAGTAAATGCATACATTTCTGCATGGATCATTTCACACCTGACATATAATTGAGTTTCCAAAATAACATGGACTCTTTAAACAAAACCATTTTGAAGTTTTGTCATTTGTGCTGGTTGCAAAGTCAAACATCCGTCATCCGTCCTACATACCATTAAATAATATAACATGAACTACTGACGGAGCTTTTGTGAGTGAACAAAATACTCCCGACGTCTCTTTAACCCTATCATCGCTTTTCGCAGTAAATTATTGTTTTTCTTGCAAAATTTTAATTCAATGCCCAGAAAATTTGTATTATATGTACATACAGTGGAAACAATAGTTTACAGATGGTTGAGAAAAATGGATTAACCTCAAATTAAACAAAGCCACTGATGATTTGATAATTTTGCATAGCTTGAATAATGGCTTGAAAGTTGTTTTGAACAATTTTAGGAATCATATATCTACGCATATAGAATAAAACGTGACTACTGTTGACCATAAAAGTCACTGTTAGTAATATAAACCATCTGTTAAAATATTTGAATTATCCCGTGTTAAAATCAGTATGTGCATAGTTCCAGTTTCACAATTACTGTAATCCATGTTTTGAGAAACTCGTACAATTATTTCTCTGCTTCACCACCCGCCTTCTTCAATTGCCATTCAACAGCGAAAGTGTCAGGATGAAGCCAAAAAATACGGAATCCGATAGCTCTGACGAGGAAATCGACGTTGAGAAGTTAAAACAGGAAATCCAAGCTAAGAGTTACAAGACTTTTGATGACTCAATCCCGAAACTTCCTGTAGAATATCCTCCCGAATATGCCCAGGGTGCTACAAAGAGGAAATCAAGTTTATCCCAGAGACTGAGCATTCAACTCAACAATGGGATCAATGCTGTTAAGAAGGAATGGGCTGTACAACCGTTACCCTATGAAGATTTGGAGGCCGGGAAGGATGAGCCAAAGCCTAAGAAAAGTTTAATAAGGAAATACCGGGGCCTCTTCTACACCCTTATGTCCAGCTTAATCTTCTCTGTCTCCGCCTTGCTCGTCAAAAACCTTCATCACTACAGTCCCCTTACACTTGCGGTGTGGAGATTTCAAGGTGCTCTCATTCCAGCAGTACCACTTGTCTCTATTCATTTTAATAAGAAGTACCAGGAGAAATACAAGAAAGAATTAATAAAAAAGGAAAGGAAGCACGGACGCTGGACGAGGTTCAGGACTTACCTCCTTTTGTTGGTACTTCTATAATTATTGATTTTGCTCTTTGATTAAAATGTAATCATACGAAAGATGAGCCTGAATAACATACGAGGTCAGTCTTGTTTGTAAAAATATTTTGACTAAGCAATTCAATTTTTAAATTTTTTTCAGCTGAGAAGCATTCTGGTTTGCAATGCTCTGATCCTACATTTTTATGCACTAAAATACTTGCCCATTGGAGATGCTATGGTTATTAACTCTTGCACACCTGTATTTGCATATGTCTTTGCATTCTTCTTCCTCGGTGAGCCTATGGGAGTCATGCCAATGGCGACCTCATTGGTGACACTTATTGGGGTAGTGTTTATCATCAAACCACCGATATTCACTGGGGGAACCATGGACATGCAAACTTTGGTGAGGAATTGTAGTCCTGTTTTTTATGCAAGGTTTATGTGCATTTAATTTTTTTAAATTTTTGATCAATTTGTCATTAATTGGATCACAAGTTCAAGCGTTTTTCTTATCTCAGACAGGAGCAGGTCTGGCTCTAGGATCTACAGTACTTGGGACATGCTCCTTTGTGTCTTTACGTTACATCCGTCGTGTTCATTATTCAGTGACAATGCTGGCATATGGGCTGTGGGGATCTATTGAAACCATTATTCCAGCCTTGATTTTGGGACTCTTCAGTTTTCCTGAAGGAAAGGTTGAATGGGCTTTGGCTGTGGTTCTAGTGGTGTTTACATTCTTGGGGTATGAATTTAATTTCTTATTTTTTACCTGCTTTTGTTGTGAATGATTTCGTAAGCTATGAGCAATAAATTATAGCATTTAAGGATTAATTAATGAGGAGGAAATTTTGTTTCCAGTCAATGTGCCATCATCATGGCTTTGAAGGCAGAGAAAACTGGGCCCGTCTCCTTGATACGAACTTGTGATGTTATATTTGGCTTTTTATGGCAAATTATATTCTTTCAATTGGTCCCAGACATCTACAGGTGAGGTTCCACAATTTATTTATTTGAGCGCTTTTGTACTACTACTATAAATCTCATGTCCCTGTATGCAAAAATAGCAGTATCTACATATGTAGGTCTGCAATTAAGACTCGGTGATCGAGTAACTCAGGTTTTTTGGTTTTTTTCAGTATAATTGGAGCAACAATTGTAATAAGTGGAGTTGTTGTGATTACTTTCCGAAAATGGCTAGAGACTCTCAATGAAGACCATGGTTTCCGAAAAAAGTTGTGGTTTCTTTTGAAATGAGTTTTATATCTATTTTTAGTAATTATTGAAAGGTTCTAATTATATAAAAGTATCCGGACAATAATCCGCAGGTTCAAGGTCTGATGTAAGGTTTAATTTCGTACTTTGTAGAGATTATTTGCTTACCAATTTTTAACAAAATATAGCGTTGGCCTTGTTCTTTGTAACACTTTTGTAAATAAAAGATAGTCTCACGCTATGCTTTATTTAATCATATTTAAGTCATAAGTGTGCATTGAGGTTTAGGTCCGTATTTTTACTCATATGTGATTATTATAGTATTGTACATATATCTACATATGTGTATTGTGTACTACTGCATGTTTCCGATTTTTCCCAACTCTCAAAGACTAACACTGCAGACGTGTGGACCAAATATGGATGAAACAGTTTCCCAACCAATATTTTCCAGCTGCAGTATGTACACTGTAGTAAAACGATACACGACCACAATAAAGTAGTACTAACAATAAGTGCCTATACCTATATATCCTCAATTGGCTCAAATTGCACAAAAAAACATTTCACTAAATTGTTTTGCTCCACGTGAATTACCTTTGGGATCGTTCCAAGGAAGTGAGAATAGAAAAGCCATCATCATGCAACAAATGCCAGAACGTCAAAATCGGTACCCAGAAATTGTTGCAGGAGAGATTATAGGGCGGATACTTTTTAATTTTTATTGACCCCCTAACGTTATATGGTCATGACCCCTAATTATATACCAATCGAAAGTACAACTTGTGCAAGGTTTGCATACCAGGATGTTTACAATTCATTTTCCTATCTAAATATTTACAAAATACAAAAACTCACGAAGCCCCTGCCTTATTCCATAAAGTTCCATGAATGTAACATTTTGACAGCAGCATTTACCTTACTTATGTACACTTATGCTTGA
Organism: Allacma fusca; assembly: GCA_947179485.1. Taxonomy (NCBI): domain Eukaryota; kingdom Metazoa; phylum Arthropoda; class Collembola; order Symphypleona; family Sminthuridae; genus Allacma; species Allacma fusca. The sequence continues at coordinate 43,553,789 of OX359247.1, forward strand.
TTATGCTGTCTATCACAATATTGCCATAGCCAGAACGTAATCTCTAACGCTGGAAAAATACTCTTTTATGGGCCGGAATTCTTCTTGAAGGTTGAGTAGCGGACTTATGGAAATACTTTACCTTGATAGCATTTTAACTTTGCCTCTTTCACAGGCACAACAGTTCTGGTTTTAACGATTTTTTTAATTCATGAGTTTCTATATTACAGGCGACTAATTCTGTGGGATTATTCACAATCCTTTTAATTTGATAAATTCTACCTCTTCTGGTTCAACTCCCTAAGAAATAAGTTCAGAGTGAGAATTATAACCGAATCCTAGCACGGCTTCCTACATTGTCGGAAGAATCCTGTGTGGGAGCAGGAATGAGTTCAAAAACAAGGTGTGGTCATTCATGTGTTCCTCTTTAATTATCACTCTATTAAAGGAATAGATGTTCCTTAAAAAACAGCATTTATTCCTAAAATTTATCTAGAAGCTCGAGTAAAAGTTCCTCCAAGGACAAAAAGAAGATGATCCCAGAGGACGCTATGGACACTTCAGATGTCAGGTTTCTATTCTTATCCTTCCCTAATTTAACTTATTTGTTCGTATATGATTTATTTTATGGGATGCTCAATTTTTTTTTCCTGTTTTACCTTACGATACTACTTTGCTAATATTTTAAACTTTTGTTCCCAGCAAAGGAAAAAGTCCAGACCACGTTGGAGAGTAAGTATCTCAAATAGATTTCGATTGTAATTCCATGCAACCAAATAATTTTAAAAAATTCACTTTAATCTCTGATGGGGTTCATAATTTTAGAATGTCCAAGGAAAGGTCTGCCTCGCCTGTTGTCAGTGAGCAGCTTGATACAGAGTAAGTCCTTGCTTAAATGTATTCAATAATATTAGAGATTGGCATTTTTCAACATGGGAATATAAATTCCAAACTGATAGTGACTTGCATCCGTACATGGTATGGAAGATAACGGCCATGGCGACATCTAAATTAACGTAATACATGCCATATTTTTATTTATTTGAGGTTTTAGTTTTTGAATTAAATGTTACGGGTACTGAAAATATATTTTGTTAATTGATTATATAGTCTGAGACGACCGCCCGACTCGAAGCCCAGACTATTGCCAATGGAGCCTCCCGTTGATCCTTACAAGGACGTCAGTTTACCCTCCGAGGCTCAAAGTTTCTTGGATAATCCAAACAAGTATGTCGGTTTTTTATATTTGCAAAAGGTTTATTATTATTCATGTATTAGACAAAATTGAAGCCTGGAATATTTTTTGTAGAAAATTGTTACCATTGTATGAATGAAGTATACGTACACTTGTCTTTTTTCAGACGACATGAACAATGTGATGTGTTGTTGGTGGCAGGGAATAAGAAAATTCCTTGTCATATGGCATTACTCTCCAGCTATTCCAAATTATTTAGAGAAAAATTCATTGGGAGGGTTCCAAAGAAATCCACGGATATGTACCGTGAGAATATTACTCTCCCTGAGCCGTCAGTCCTAACTCAAGTGGTGGAGTGAGTTCCGTTTGGAATTTAGATGAAATACTTTTGTTTACTATGCTAATGTCAGAAGTGTTCCATAGCAAATGTTATTGTTATGTATCTGCCCCATAGTTTGCTCTACACTGGCTGTGAAAACGTGACGTTGGAGATGGCCATGCAGCTCTTACCTGCCTCGAGCCTTATGCAATTGGATTACTTGAGCTCCAAATGTGTTCAGGTCCTGAAGGGTACTTTAACTCCAGTTACTTGTCTAGACTTGAAGTTCCTGGCCATTAGTGCAGCTAACATAGCGTTAAGTCAAGCTGTTGACTACGTGTGGCATCTCAATTTTGAGGCCATTTTGAACTCTGATGAATTTGTACAACTCCCTGTGGAAAGGGTAAGATAATTATAAATAACTACAACTTCTGTTTTTTAAAATTAAATAGCAAATGCTAAATTTAATACATTTTATTTCATCTTTTAATTATTGTTTTGACGTATCGTTACGTGAGTTGAGAAATTTGTGAGTTGTTTTGAAATTAACCGACTTTACGATTTTCCCAGATGGTGCAGTTGATTGAAAAAGAAAACTTGTATCTCCCACCTCCCAACGTGGAATTTCTTGTTGAGTCTTGGCTATCTCACAAGGGCCGCAGACTCAACGCTGCGGTATTCATTCAGCTGGAAACTATGAAATATTTCCGAGACGTAAAAAGGAACGAATTGAGTATTTTCGACAAGAAACCCTTGGAAAAACTGTTGGAATCATCAGAAACCTTAGTTCCAGGATGGGTATACCTCACGTCGATAATTACACCCAAGAATGCTAACCATTCCGCAACTGCATTAACAAAGCGGGGTGAAGCCATCAAGGTAAAAATTATTGAAGGTGTGGATGTTGCGACCCCGGGTTCAGGAAGCAAGCGGAAGCGCACCTCTGAAGAAGACAGTGAGTCAAAAATTCTGGGGAAAAGGAAGATTGCTGATACTGAGACCCTTTTAGAGTCCCCTGTGCTGAATAAAATTCCCAAAAGAGAAATTACTCTCATTTCCGTGGAAACGCAGACAGATTTCGTGCCAGAAGTGAAGGCAGAACCAGTCACTCCATCCATCACGCCTACTCCAACGGTTGGCAATGGATCTTTCGATCCAAGGAACAGCAATAGATCGAATAACTTTACACCCACTCCAGCACCATCTGTCTCAGGTGGAGGCGGTGAGGATTGGGATGATTCATCTTCGACCTACACTGGTGTGACTGCTCCTCCACCCTCGGATAATTCTGGTGGGGATTTCGGTAGGAAATCGTACGGGGACCGAGGTGGTCGTGGCGGTTTCCGCAATAATGACCGGGATAATAATTTTGGTGGGGAACAAGGGGGTGGTAGGGGAGGAAGAGGGGGGCGTGGAGGATTCGGAGGAAATCGATATGGAAACGATGCAGGTGGAGATAATGAAGATGCCAGTGGTGGCAATGATCGTTTTGGAGGAGGTGGTGGTCGATTCGGCGGCAGAGGGGGCGGAGGTAATGATCGCTTTGGAGGAGGAGGAGGCGGAGGTAATGACCGCTTTGGAGGAGGAGGCGGCGGAGGTAATGACCGCTATGGAGGAGGAGGAGGCGGAGGTAATGATCGCTTTGGAGGGGGAGGAGGTGGAGGAAATGATCGCTTTGGAGGAGGAGCCGGAGGTAATGATCGCTTTGGAGGAGGAGCCGGAGGTAATGATCGCTTTGGAGGAGGAGCCGGAGGTAATGATCGCTTTGGAGGAGGAGCCGGAGGTAATGATCGCTTTGGAGGAGGTGGAAACAACGATCGATTTGGCGGTGGAGACCGCGGAGGTGGTCGAGGAGGAAGAGGAGGAGGTCGAGGTGGCTTCAATCGGGATGGCGGCGGGGGTTTCGGAAACCGAGATATTGCTCCAGCTCAAGTTGCTGCCGATGAAGACTGGGACAATCCTGGCAGTTCAAGCTCTACAGCTGCTCCATCGTCAGCCCCAGCAATCTCTAGGGATAGATCTGGTGGCGGATTCGGTGGGAACTCCAGTTTTGGAGGTTGTTCTACCGGCTCCTCATGGGACGAAGGCTCTTCTGGGGGAGATCAAGGCGGTGGGTTTGGAAGAGGCGGTGGTCGAGGTGGCAGAGGTGGTCGTGGAGGATTTGGTGGGAACAGATTTGGTGATGATAATGATGGAGGAGGCGGCGGAGGCTACGGCGGTGGAAACCGTTTTGGAGGAGGCGGCGATTCTGGTGGATTTGGAAGAGGTAGAGGAGGAGGAGGAGGAGGAGGTTACGGCGGCGGTGGCGGAAGAAATAATGGGGATGATGAAAGCAATGATACAGGAGCAGGCGGCGACAGCCGTTTTGGAGGAGGCCGTGGTGGCCGCGGCGGCTTCGGAGGTCGAAACAGTTTCGGCGGAGGTGACAACAACAACGACCAAGGTGGTGGTGGAGGTGGATTTGGCGGAGGTCGTGGAGGAGGGAGAGGTTTTGATCGTGGTGGTAGAGGCGGCGGTCGGGGTGGTCGCGGTGGGGGAGGTGGAGGTGGAGGCGCAGAACCTTGTGCGAATGTTGCTGCAGACGAAGATTGGGGTTAAAGGTTTTTTTCCCGCCCGAAAATATTTAATACATCACTCCATCCTTCAATAAACTGTCTGTAATTTTTACCTCTCATCTCAATTTTATTAATTTCATTTTATTTGTTCAAGCGTTTTTCATACTCACGCAACGGTTAGTTAATTCGCAAATTAGGGAGTACAATCCGCTTTTTAATTATAAATATTTTAACGCATCGTTTATTTCTAAATGTAACAAATTTTTTCATGTTTTACCCGCATGTGTCCGAAACTTAACTTAGATGGCAAAATCATAATATGTGGTTAGCCGTACAAATAATAATTTACTTTTTAAGATCACATTTTAATTTTTACATTTGTATACCATGATAAGTGACAACCTTGAAAAGCATTTTAATTTACTATGTAATCGAAATAATTTATACGTAATTATTTACGGGCTAAAATTAAAATAAAAGTCTAAATCATCAAAATTAAATCACTTCAGTTTAGACAACTATGATTATCTTTGCATGGTATTTGTATATTTATTTTTCATTTGAGTTAGTTAATTAATTATTCATCCAACGGCTTGCATCAATTTGGGAACGCACATACCTCTTTTGCACCACTATCAAAATATAAATAGATATCATACAGTAGTTTACAATAAATCCCTTCCTGCATTTACCATAGTACTTATTGCTAATTTATGTTACCATTAAAATATCACTATATACTTATGTATTAAAGTTGCTTATTATGTATCTGTAATAAATATACATACCTTTTGCTTACCGCAAACAGTTCCTTCCAATGCTGGTTGAGTCGCAACTGCCTTTTTGCCATCGCCACATTTCAATTCATAGCAGATACTCTGAAATTCACAAGCATCAAATACTTTGATTGCTTCAGAGTGCTTCTTTGACGTAACTGTATTTTTAACATCATTTAAACAGAAGCTTTATTTTACTTCATAATATCCGATTTTGTACACGGGTTTGTTGTACTGTTTCCCAAGGGACATGGCGCATTGTTGTGAGGCGCTAAAGATCTCTCCCGGTAGCTTCTTGTTCTTGTAGTTAATAGGTTTCCTTTTCTTCTTCTTATTGTATGTTGTTCTCAAGCAACCTGGATTGGTTGCGCCGCGGATGTTGGAACGTCTGTTGAGGAAATCCCGAAGGTTCTGTTGAGAGCAGGCTGACCAGGTTAATTGACCCGCGCCTTCAATGGCAGCCATGATGTACTTTGACGGGCTACAATGTGCATTATTCTCTTCTCCATCATGAGTCATCCCCAAACTATGTCCAAGCTCGTGTGTCATCGTGTATGTCCCTAAAAAATTTGCAGCCTCTACCAAGGAGCAACTGTAGCGGTTGTCGCACAGTGCCCCTGTGAAAGCAACGCCTATGTATGTATGAGGAAATAGACCAGAGTTAGCGAAATCGTATAATTAAAAATTTTTACGGGGTATTGATTTGTTAATCATCGCAGTGAAGAGTGAAGATAATGTGATTTTTTTTTACCAAGCACGCCAGCACTATCAGCTGCCCTTAGGTCAGTCCCAGTGAGCATCATTGCATGATCCCAATTAGTCACGTCTGTGTTTTTGGAAGCTGCGAATTTACAGAACGAATCTAAGTAGACACTCTCGCGACCTTTTGCATCATTTAGTTTCTTCGGATTTCTCGTCAGAACTTCCAGGTAATTCAAACGAATGTCAATCATATTGTCGAAGCCTATGGATGGATCTTTGTATAAGAGGTTCATCTAGAATTCGACAAAGCTTTACATAATGTGACTTTAAGAGGTTTGGAGATTTGAACTACGAATGCATTAATGTATGTTCCACCAATCATAATGTGTAAGTACGCAAAAGCATATAGGTACTGTATGATTTCCTGGATTTAAAATATTTTCTTACATTATTCACTGACGCCAATATGTAAGTAATAGTGTTCTGAAGTGTATTTTGCGGAAATCTCTTTTTCATTCTCTTATAGAAAGCGGCGTCTGCAAATACAGCAAGCTCCAAAAATCTTGCTGGAGTTTTAACCCAGCTCCCTTTTTTCGGCTGGGATTTAGCGTCAATTGTAACTTCCAAATTACTGCTTTGGTTTATTGTTAGTGGTGCTATTTGCAAATTCTCATTTGGGAGTTGTTGCTTTTGCGCGACAGGATCCATTCCTAATAATTAAAACTTGTCTTTCATACAAATTATTATTCAGTAACAAATAGTTTATGTAACTTTGTATTTTTTCATTTTCTGCAGGTGCGTGCTACATCATTCATTGTTTAAAATGGTAAACGTTGCACATCGCATTATAATATGTTGACATGTATGTTTAATTATACATAATGTATTTACCCCGAGATACACATCTTCGACCACCATTGTCTCCATTTGCTTCTATCAAAACATGTGTGCCATCATCGTCAGCTCGTAATAGTTCTGGTGAGGGTTCGATAATATAATCGACTCCGTTAAGAGATAGTAAACCAAACTGTTACGAAATGAATAATTGCCTACAAAAGATATTAATTTGGACGCCATTTCAATAAGAAATCTTATTTAATACCACTTACAAATTCCTCTGGCTCCCTGTTCAATGACTCAAATGATGTTAGAGCTATTCTACCCAAACCCCCAGAAGGAGAGTAAACCGTTCCTGTATAAAAGCGGTTTTGCCCTGTCAACGTTCCGACAGACCTTGATCGGTTTGTCAATTTATCATCCAATTCCTGACCGTCAAGAAATAACCTGTTAAATAATCGAAGTATTTTTGGAAGCGTTCACAATTTGTAAACATAACAACTTTTGAGGATCAAAATAAAAGGCACTCCTTACACTAAATCAGATGGTATAACTTTGCCACTTTCTAATGCGTTTACAGTCATTGTTTCATTCCGTCTGGGACTGAACAGCGCAATTACAATTGATTTGTTGGCGTCTCGTCGGGAACGTCGGTTCCTGGAGACAACCTTCACAGATATTAGCTCCTGCTGGCGAGTACCCGGAGTACCTGTTAATAATATTTTTTAAACAGGATGGAAAATAAGAAGGTGAGATGAATGGGTTTCATCTGGAAAAGGCTAGTAAGTTAATGTTTACGTTCAGGTGCAGACACATTGCTTTTATAGCTACCGAAAAGTATTGATTGAAAATGGAATCCATAGTTTAAATTTTGAACCAGAAATAGAGGGCAGAGAGAGTACAGAAGAGTTCCAGATACAATCAGAATGCCAATCAATGTGACCCAGAGTGAAACGCTGGTACATTTCATGGTACTTAAATACAGTCTTGAGGAAACGCTACTTTAGAACCTTGAGTCTGGCAAGAGCCAGGAATTAACAGAAGTGGCTGGGCTCAGACCCATAGCTACACGCCCAAAATGATCTAGACGTTTAGGAGACTGAATGCCTACTGAATTAGTTTACAATTAGTTGCAACCATGTACAGGTGCTGGGCACAACTTTACGTGATCAGTAGCAATTACAATGCAAATGAAAATATCAGGTAGTTGTCACACGTTTCCTGTCACTAGGCATTCAATCTTTTTTTCTTTCAATTGACATATTGCAAAGAATGCACCTATTAATGTAACTTCCTGAAGGTAATAACCAGACAAATATCTAACGAGATTTTGGTGAATGAGATCCAATCTTCCATCAAAATTAATTATTTTTAGTACAACTTCATCAAAATTTCATCACTTGTATGCACGTGTCAATTGTGACAGTAAAATTAGATTTGTTAATTTATCTACTTCCAGACTCTCCAGAGTTTTAATGCAATAATAGTACGTTCAGATAGAGCGGAATATCATTTTTGCCAAAGGTAACTCGCCATGAACATACATACATTTATTTCATTTTACTGAGTCATGACCTGCAAATTACTGTGTTTGTACTAGTGCAAAATGTTGATAGTAACTAAAATTAGAGCAAGTACGCAGGGCTGTAAAAATACCCTTGATTATACCGGTTATACAAAAATATCGGTTTAAAATTTTACTTGAGGTCAAAGATGAACATTTTTGAAAATACTATTGACGAGAAATTATTTGCCGATTTTCAAGAGAGCAAAAATTAACGTAGATGAACAAATAAGGACACCGATGATGAAATAACGAAGCAAACTCGGGATTTGTTTTGGAAAATGAAGATTTCATTATTTCACGATAACTGAACTGTGTTACAAGTATCTACGGGGCACGTCGGGAAGCATAGGTCTGAAATTCCAGTCTAGAATAGAAGTCTCCCATAGATTACCAACGTTGCAGTTATCTGTTTAATATAAAAAGAAGCCCATAAAATTGACTACAATCTAGTGTGAAAGTTAATTTTTTAAATAAAAATTGGAACAAAAGGTATCTAAAAAATAACACATTTGCTCCACCACTGCCGTGAGCTTTTTGTTGACATACATACATATGTCAATTTTGTTCTCTTGAAATATGGTCACGAAAATTATAGTCAACACTTGCATGTATGTACACAGTATTTGTGTGTACATATTTCCTATATGTAATTCATTCACAGTACTGTCACAGCACCTATGGATGAGGTGGGTTTTATTCCCTACGAAGCTAAATTACTGCTACACTAATATTATCAATTGCCCCAGGACAATTATTTGTAAAGTTTTATTTGTGAATAAGATCTTGAATTAATTTTACTTCTTGGACACAAATATGTAAGTATACACGTTGCTGTAAGGTATTTTTGTTCCCCCGTGCTCAGCAGCTCTAATTAAACATCTCTGTAGATGTAAGCAGAACGTAGAGAGAAATGAGATTTAGGAAAACTGTCCGAATGTCTGGGATAAATCTGTAGGATAAATTATTCCAAAATTTGGTTAATTGAATGCCCACATGTAACTCTTTAGTTCGTCAACAAAAAGAAAGGGAATCGAATATCATGAAATTTGAGTATAAGCTAAATATTAGGTTGACCCACGGCCTCGGATAATGCTTATGCATTTATACAGTCCCAGAAAGTGTCCAATCATAAAAGTTTGACTCCCCCACATGTCTGGATCTATAAATATAATAACGTGATTTTAATTTGAACTTGCTGCTCTCCGTCGTCAACAAAACGTTAACTTGTATATAGTTAGTCAAATAATGTAACCTTTACATTGCATCACACCTTGAAACTGCACCATACATTTGTAGACAAATGTAACTTACCTCTGAAATACATAAATCTACATACATATATGATATTTTAATATGCGCTGCTCTACTAATATGATTACAAGCATGACTTCTTTTGAGAATTATTATAACTATTCATAATCTGAAATGCGATTCTGTGCTGCAGACTGGAATAAAATATTTTTGTTAACATGTATAAAAATGAAGTTGTGTCTGTGACTCACATTCAATGAAATAAACTGTTAATTAAAGCTCACATTATATAAGTATCTAATTATGTACATAGGTCAGGCACGTGCAGGGTCATAGGTGTGTCGTGATAAGTAATATCGGAAGCAAATGATGTATTATATAGTATAGCTTCAATTGCAATTGGAACTTCATTTTCCAAAATGCTTGTATCAAAGTTTGAAATTTCTACATGTAGCATAAAATATATAAATAGAGTCATCACGAAGTTTTGTATGTATATTAACATTATAGCTCCTCACGGGTCGAGTAGTTATCCATACCGTACTCGTACTTGGAACCGTACTCGAATTGTCGGGTCAAATTCCCGCTTAACCCGGACTTGTGTCTTCAAGTACGAGTAAAAAATCCAGTACTCGGAGGACGGTATTATATTTCTAAATTTTTTACCGAACTTGGACCGTACTTACGAGTATAAAACGTTTATACCGACCGACCCGTACTTGAACTCGTACTCGAACCGTACTCGAGTATCAAGTACACCGAAGAAATTTTTTTTAGATGTTATTTTTTGTTAAACAGATATTGACATAGAAAACAAATAGTAGATTCAACTAACAAGAATTTGTAACTGCAACTTACGAACAGTGTTTGCAATGAAAATTTTATCCAACGAGATTAAAATGCCGATGCACAATAGATCAAGATTTGATTCTGCCAGTCATATCGACTGGATTCTCTTCAGTCTAGTCAATCTCATTCTAACCTGCATTAATTCTGCCCCATTCTCCTGTTCCATTATATTTTACGGCGATAGGTAAGTACTTACAATTAGTAACTGCAGTAGTACTCAATTCGGAGTTGTAACAACAACTTTTTTTGTAATCAAGGAAATATGGATGTGGACTTTGTGCTGGAGGAAATTACTCGAGTATCAAATGTAAATCCAAGTACGGGTTCAAGTACTTTTGAATTTATGTCCCGAACTCGTACTCGTGCTTTGGTTCAAGTACTTTGAACGTACTCGTACTCGCTCTGATACTCGTTAGAAATATACTCAAGTTCGAGTACGAACACAGATACTCGACCGACGAGTACAAGTACCAATTTAAGTTGATACCGTACTCGACCCGTACTCGTACTCGAACTCGAAACTCGAGTATCTACTCGTACTCGTGAGGAGCTATAATTAACATGGAGCATACACTCCCCTGTAGTACGGCAAAGCTGTTAGCAAAACTAAACTTTAACAAGGTGAACCATACAATTTACCTCCTACCCATGGAATGTGATGAATTATTTAAAATGACACCAGGAACAACAAATTTCCATGTTGTTAAAACGTTATATAAACCTTTAGTAAATTATGGATGCAAAAATCTGTGATTTATATTAGTACAATATTAGTGGCTATGCATTTAAATCAGTGCTCGGCACGGGTATTGGTAATACTTGGGTAAAAGGGTACGGGTATGGGTACTACCCAGGTACCTATTTAGTGTACCTGAACAATTTAGGTTACTACTGTACCCGGGTACAGAGCTTCTGTTGGGGACAAAATTCCCGTCCCGTCCTGTCCCGATATTTTTTCAAAACCTTTGTCCCCAGTCCCGTCCCGACAATCGGGACACGGTGACAAAATCCATGTCCCGGTCCCGTCCCCAAAAACTTCAAAAATCGTTGTCCCCTGTCCCGTGGGGACAAAAACCATGTCCCCGTCCCGTCCCCAAAAGTTTAAAAAAACTTTGTCCCCGGTCCGGGGCATGTGAACAAAATTCTTGTTCCGTCCCGAAAATTACTAAAAACAGTTGTAGACATTCTTTTACCAAAAATCGGAACATGAGGAAAACTTCGTTCAAAAAATATTTGTCCAAAAACATAAACAACACAATTTTCGTTGTCCCCGTCCCATCCCGAATACAATGGGGACAATTTGTTTTGTCCCCGTCACGTCCCGAATACAACGGGGACAATTTTTTTTGTCCTCGTCCCGTCCCGATTATAATGGGGACAATTTTTTTGTCGCCTTCCCGTCCCAAATACGACATGGGGACGTCCCGTCCCGGTCCGTCCAGTGTCCCGACGGGACGTCCCTGTCCCCGGCAGATGCTCTGCCCGGGTAGGCTTTGGTAGGCTCAAAACTTGGGTACGGATACGGGTATGGGTACAAGGATTTGAGAATGTGCACATACCCACCGGGTACGGGTATAATAGGGTCATTTATTCGTACCTGTGAACATTGTACCCGAGAATTCAGATAGTTTGATGAATTGTTTACCAAAATGCCCGTCCTTTGGTTTGGAAACTTCTGTCGGTTTTTTAGCGTTTCTAATATACATATGTAGCTTATTGTTAACTAGCAGTAAAGCCATCCGTCCGTGCAGATGGTAGGTCTGGTCTGATGCAAAGGTAGATGAACCTTTTGTACAGATCATTGGCTCCCCAGCACGTCTCATGTAATGGGAAGGCGCGCAGTTTCAGTTTGCAGGGTCACTACAGCCTTCTTTGTATTCGTAGCAGAGGTGTGGAATATTTTGAAATATTGTATTTGAAATAGTATTTGAAATACATTTAGTATTTCGTATTTGGTATTTTTCTAGCCGTAAATTGTTTAAGGTATTTTGTATTTCGTATTTTGTCAGCACCAACATGTCTATTGTATTTTATATTTCGTATTTTGTCAGCACCAACATGTCTACAGTATTTTATATTTCGTATTTTGAAGATTACGAACGCGATAGTATTTTGTATTTATTTTTCTTCTAAAATTTACCCATTCTGTATTTTGAAGATTACGAACGTGATAGTATTTTGTATTTATTTTTCTTCTAAAATTTACCCATTCTGTATTTTGAAGATTACGAACGTGATAGTATTTTGTATTTATTTTTCTTCTAAAATTTACCCATTCTGTATTTTGAAGATTACGAACGTGATAGTATTTTGTATTTATTTTTCTTCTAAAATTTACCCATTCTGTATTTTGAAGATTACGAACGTGATAGTATTTTGTATTTATTTTTCTTCTAAAATTTACCCATTCTGTATTTCAAATACAAAATATAGTTTTAAAATACATGACTCTGGAAATTTTTAAGGTCGTCTCTAAAACATGCTCAAATAAATATTTTAAATGTAAAAGCACCAATTTAAAACATTTTTAAACGAGTTTTTGAAACCTGTTGGACGGGTTTGAAGAAATTACTGTATAAATACATAAAATTCAATGTATCTGAGAACTATGAAGCTAGCTAAAGTAGTGGCGCGAATATAAATACATTGCCCAGGAGTTATAAGGTTATTTGTTTAAAGGAAAAATATTCCGTACCTACGGCCATGCTAATTTACTTTGATACACACAAATGCGCAAATTGAGCCCCATCAAATATAGCTGCTTTGACTAATTTGTCAAGGAATCAATTGAGAAATATTAAAAAATTTCCACAAAATGAAGTATAAATACATATTTAGTATTATCTTGTATTAGCTAAAACGGGGGAACATGATGAAACACCAAGTTCATTGAGAGGGGTGAGATCTATCACAAGTAACCACAAAACTAATTGTGAGACGTTGTTTTCGAAAAAAACGTTGTTAGTAAAGGAGATCCGCGTATTCAATCCAGCCATTAATTATAACACCCACTCGATGGTGCGAGAGGGCTATGAGGGCACTCAAGCTATGAGTGCGAGTGCAAAAATTTTGGGAGAGTACTTTGAGGCAGGAGTTTGAGTGCAGCGGGGCACAACTCATGAGTGCGAGCGCGAGGGGAGTTTAAAGATCCACCATTGTAATTGAGTGCGAGGTGAGTGCGAGTGCAAACTAAACGCCCAGGTATGCTATGGTATAGTGATGATGATATGTACATACCCTTTTAGTCTTACTACCTGGAGTGGAACTGAATGTGAGAATAGGTAGATGATGGTACCATTGTAAAGGGTAACCAAAAACGTCCACCCTCAAACCAGGTTTGGTTGTACTTTAAATTCAAACATTTAGACTTTAGGAAAAAAAAGGGGAAAAGTTAGCAAACGATGTTAAAATGAAAAATTATTGCTTACTTTCTCACAAAAATTACAATAATTGTAATTGTATTTATATTCTCTTATTTATTTATTTATTTATATAATTATAATTATTATAATTCGGTTATAAAGCTGATACAAATTCAGAGTTATGCATGCTTGTTGTTAAATTATACTGTAAGCAACTCATAAAATATTATGACAGTCTAAAGTTTAACCTTGGTATTAGCTCAGTCACTGAATTACATCGGGTATGAGAGGGAGTTTCATAATCATTTATTTGCACGCTAATTATAAACAACCCGCTGACGATTAGAAAGGTCAAATTTATTGATAGAGCACATGCACAAATGTCATAATTTGACGACGAATCCCTCTAATATCTCAATTACTTCATTATTTAAAACCATGTATATACGTATATCCAATAATTCAAATAACTTTCAGCACACATGTTACTATCTGTTCCATACTAGAAAAACTTACAATTAGTAAATATACATTAGGTGAAAGTTCAGTACGAATCCATAAGTTCATCTAAAGTTCCTCCGTAGAGAGTTTCAATCTGACGTGGGTCTATATGCTGGAGAATGAATGGCTTCCACTTATTTTTATTTGTTCCAAATACCAGCATGTCTATTTTGGTGTCAGTAAGCATAGGGCGTATGATTTTGAAGAATAACTCCGTGAATGTCCCTGCTGCAAAAATCACATCAAAACGAATTGAAATCATGAAAGTATAAAGCTATGCAAGTATTTTATACAACATTAAATATTGTCGAAAAGTGAATGAACGAACGCCTTGGCATAATACAAATATTACCATTGATAAAAACTAAATTTCCTTCAAGGACAGGGAAATGGGTAACTGCCATCTTGATAAGGGTCAGAACGACACCTAGGACTATCATAACATTTAATTTAAATTATCCTTGAACCTTTAACTTTGAAAGAGAGAATATAACAATTATTTATGTATCAAAATTGCACTACCGTCTCTGGAAAGCAAATCAGTGACAGAGAGATTTGTAATGTCCAAAATGAGCCAGGATTTTTGTATTGGTGGCCATGTACTGACGAAGCTGCCATTTTGTTTCCGAACCTCTCTATTATATTCAATCAACAGTTTCTCGGCTTTGCATAAAAGCTGCAACCAGTAATATTCAATTGCTTCTCTGCCAAATTTTTTGATAGTCTCACCAAACCTAAATTTTCCGGCGGGACCTGTAAATACTGTATTTACATGGTCGGATTAATGAAAGTTATTGATAATTATTTTTGAAATCCTGCAATAATTGGTTTTTAGTCTGTTGTACCAGCAAATCCAGTTTTTGATTTCCCATCCAACCTAATTGGGAAGCATTTCTGAATCCCTGGATGGTAGTCTGCCTTGGTTGCCCCTATGGCGTCTTTTGATTTACGCCATCTGGCTGTCTTTAATATTAAGGGTTAAGCACTGTTAAGTAACTGTTGACTATCATTTAATACAAAAACAACTATTGATGATACCTCTCGAATCAGAGCTTCAGTTGCGTCAATATCGAATCTTCGTGCTGTTAGAATAATAATTATACAATTACACAATCATTTTTTTTATAGAAGCAGGGTTTTATGGTAACGTACCGTTTAGCCAAAAATAAATATAAAAACAGTCTTCGAATTGTACGTTGTCTTGAATTATGTCGGAAATCCTCTTACGCAGCTAAATTATTCAAACGAATTACGATTAAACTTAGATTTGCATTTGATTTCAGATGCCAGTAGTGTGAATTCACCTCTTGTAACACCATGTTGTATTCCTCAAAATTTTGAGACATTTCAGCTTTATATGAAATGGATACGTTCAAGTCAACTCAATGTTTGCGTAGCATGAAAAATCTTACGAACAAAAATGAAGGCTAGTCGATTTTAGAAGCAAGTACCCAATTATTGCCTTTCAAATAATGTGGGAATTATAATACTGAAATGTTTTTATTAGCAATTTGAAAAAAAGAATTAAACTCAAGTTTGAACCCATTATATTTCCTTGACGAGTTCATAAAACTTGCTCAGGCTTGAATTCCCGTACTTGGTTTTTATGTTGGTTCATATTTAACACCTTTAGCAAAATTCGTTTCCATGAATTACATTTCGTACCAGGAATTTTTGAATGAAGGATCTTGTTTGTAAATAGTTGCGGGTATAATGTATTAATAATTATTATTGCTTTTTAAGCAAAATTTTATGAACCGAAGTACACAATACGGATGTTTAGTTACGTATCACTTTATTTGCATAAAGCGCAAAACACTACAATACTGGCCATACACAACAATAACTGTGATGTGACTCCGTAGTAATCCATTTCTAAATGTCCAAAGACTAGCTACAGTGGACGTATTCCAAGCCTAGTCCTTTAATGACACACTGAATACCTTCCAATGTTCCAATACACATATTTGTTTTCAAGCTAAAATCTCGCCGTTAGCACCTCAATTATATAGAAGAACAAAATGTCTGCTAACGATAATAATAATTGCTGGATTTCATGTGGCTTCCAGATTCGAATAAAATACGAAAATAAGAAGCTTCAATTAAAATATTATGGCCTCTAAAATTAACTGGGAAAAGAATGGTGTGCACAAACATTTAAATAAATTCACACCTTTTACAAACGTACATATGTATGTCTCTAGATAATAATCCTCATATGGTATTCCCGATTAAATTTATAGGAGTTCATAAACACAATAAAAGAGGAATAAATTTACGAGGTAATTTCCGAGTCATAAATGTACTTATAGATCACCCGAAGCTTTTTACACGTACTCTGACGCATGTAATTAAAACTGACTGGAACCTTAACCATAGGTATTGACTGAAGACCATGACGTCAACAGAAAAGGAAAGGCATACACATAATTTCATACTAAATGCAATGATTACTAACAAATCAGTGTTTCTGTCGGTGCAAAGATTTGGAATAACCGAACTTGCAATTGCAATTGATAATGCAAGTACCAGTAATGTCGTAACTGGTACTTGCTAAAATGTGTCAATTAGATCATGCAAATAACCGAAGTTGAACTTGCAATTTAGTTCATAAGTTACTTGCAGTTGGTAAGGCAATTGCAAAAACATTTGAATATAATTGCAAAGATAAGTACCATTGCAAGTGTAATAATTGCAGTTTGTAATTGCAAGTCAAGTGATATACTGTATAAATCGTCGTAAAATAATTTGGATTTTTGATTAGTAGCAAAATAATATTCACTAATTGTAAGTTGAAAAAATTGTATTCAATAAAAGGATCTACAAGCAATGCATGAAACAGAGATGAACAAATGAAATAGCCTTCCTTTAAACCTTCCAAGGCTAAAATATTGTAAAATTTCATCCTTCAACATATCTTTACAAGAAGAACTTAAAATATTTGGCCGATTTTTCTATAATTTTGTGGAAATGGAAACATTTTGATACTAATCGAAAATTCACTTAGATCATCCTCCTCACCGACGAAATTGTACACTAACTACGCTCGTTGAGACGAATTGTGATTATTATGTACATTAGTTATTAGAGCGGAATGACTTGTTGAGGCATTTTGGGGAATTTTGCGCTCAAATTCGAAACGGTTGTAAGTTGCAATTAAATTGATAAGTATTTTTAAAATTGCAACTTTTAGCAATGCAAGCACTTGTAATTGCAATTGAGTTTCTAACAATTTCAGTTGGGGTTAACCGGTAATTGCAATTTAAGAACACAGAAATTGCACTTGCATCGACAATTGCCATTCACTAGTGTAAAATCACCGTAACTGAACCGAACTTGCAAGTGCAATTAGTAATTGCGGTTAACATGCAATTGACAAGAAACACTACTAACAATAACAGAATTATAAGGATAAATGCAAGTCGTATGCTATATTTGTAGATGCAACTTGATTGACTCACTGATCCCGCCAAAGCATGGACTAATATTGTAAGTTAAAGAAAAAGGGTTTGAATAAACAATATGACAACATCTGTATACAAACGTGGAATCAAAGAATTGCAGTGCTGCTCAGAAATAACTTCGCATGTTAAAACTGACATTTAAAGTTCACTCACAATGTAGTACAATCATATGACTAATAGGTTGTAGCTGGGACATTGTATATTACCATTTTATTAAAAAATCCGGAACATTCTGGCTTTGAAAAAACAAACTAATTATAAATATTGATTACAAAGATATTCTTAAAATATTTACCATCAGCGTATTAGCATTACGAGCTGGTTTCAGATCAGGTTATCTATGTCTCACTTCCTCAGCGAGTGAATTCTCTCCTTCGTTTTTACTCCATAACACACTGGGAAGGCTGAAGTTCAATGTTATGCTATTTTTGTAACCTCTAAACTTCCTCCATACAAAGGTTCAATTTGATCTTGATCTATGTACTCGAGAATGACAGGCCTCCACTTGTCCCTGTTACTGCCGTAGATTACCAGTGCTATTTGCGGACCACTTAGTACCGGTCGAATGAATTTGAAGAGGATTTCCATGATTTTCCCGGCTATATATACATAATTACAATCAAAAACAGCAATGTTTAGTTTCATTTAAAATTTCAAACCGTTATGGAAAGTTCGGTAACAGTTTGAGTAAACCGTTGTCAATTTGCTTAAGTTTTTCTTACAGTTAATAAACATTAAATTTCCTTCCAGAGAGGGGAAGTGGGTGACACACATTTTCACCAATGCCAGCATCACTGATATAACTGTATGAACATTTTAAAACATTTGGTATTCAGACTTGACCAGTTAAACATCCAGTGGTTGAGAATTATAATTTTTAGAATACTATAGGAATATAATTGAGACTATTTTTCTAACCTTCTCGGTTCAGTAAATCACTCAATTGCATATGAGACATATCTAGAATGAGCCAGGATTTCTGACGAAGCTCCCATGTACCAACACTATCGCCGTGTTTCTTCCTAGCCTCACGATTACGCTCAATAAGCTGCTTCTCAGCCTTGCACGCTAGCTGCAGCCAATAGTAAACAACGGCTTCTTTCCCATATTTTGCGATGGTTTCGCTGAATCTAAACCGTCCAGCGGCAGCTGTCCATACTAACAGTACAGTGTAGAGAAAAGAATAAGAATTAAGAATCAACTCAGGAAATAATATTATTTTAGGCTGGAGTTTCTTCTTATGCTAAACTCACCTGAAAATCCACTTTTAGTGATACCGTCAAAAGTTATATGAAAACTTTTACTGACTCCTGGATGATAGTCGGACTCCGTAGCCTTCTTAGCATCATTTACTTTACGCCAATTGACTGTCTTCAAAGGGAAATTTTTACGTTAGATTATAAAAATGGTCTCTTCAATAGTGGCTAAATGTTTTAAATTGTCAGCCATAAACGTACCTCTCTAATGAGCCCTTCGGTTTTGTCCAGGTCGAATTTTCCTACTGCAAAATCACATTGTAACCTGAATTTAAATTTAGAAGATAAAACATTCATATATTTATGTTGTATCTAAGTAACTATTACCCTTCAGCCAAAAGTAAAGGTAGAATTCCTCGTCAAATTGAGGATTTTTCGGGATTACATCTGAAATCCGCTTCCGGAGCTAAATTGACATTAGCAAAATAATTATTTGAGATTATATGAATTAGTCGATTTTTTAAAATTAAATTTTGCGTCACAGACTAAGAATTTACCTCCTTTATAAGGACATTTTCTTTTTCCATGTTCCCTTTACACCTACTTTGGACAGCTACACACACAAAAATGGGGTGTTACCAATCCAACACAAATATACTCCAAGATTGTGGCTGGGGAAATAAATCTAATGTTACTTGTGAACTTCTTGCGCGAATGATTTATAAATTAATTGTGAATGTATCTTGGTTAGGTTTTAGCAATAAAACTCTGTCCTCTTTATGAAATAATCTTTTTATAGAATTCAGCATGACCTAAACTGCACGTGTTTCATTCTGATGGGTATGTGACGTTGATAAAACTGATATTTACGCTCGTCATTGATATTTGAAAATAGTACATCCTGTAGTTTCTGCGAGTAAACCCTGACCTGGTGATTTGGGATCATTGCAACACACAACACATTTAACCCTCTTTATCACTTCTTACTGTAAACTCAAATGCAGTCTAAATAGATTAAGTCTTCACCAAGTTTCAAGATGAGCTTCACTTAAACACAAATATGTTTGTATAAAGTTGTATTGATAAACATTTGGCATTTTACACATAACTGTAACATTAGGCTTTAACATTTTTGAGGATTACGGTATGAATTCCGTGTGTACCACTAAAAGGTTTAATTAAATTAGCACTTTCTCAAATCCTTTCAGAGGTGATGGTTAAAAAGAGTACTACCAATGAGCTAAATAAGAAACAAATAATATTATTAGCTTTTTTATTTGAAAAAATCCGAACCAACTATTGCGAAATAACTCATGACGTTAATTAAGAATACGTAATTCTTAATTACAGTGGATTATACAGCCTGGTATCGCTAACTGAGTTGGGGCGAGGGGGGGGGGCAAATAGAAATAGTTGCAGACGTGTCATATCGTGTCAAGTTGAAGTTGAAAGTACTGTAATCTGTAATAGTAAAACAGCAAAGTTTATTTACATACACAAGAAAAAAAACAGCGCGTGTTGTCTGTAAAAAGAAGTTGCACGAGTGAGTGGCCCGATGATAAAGAAGAAATGAGATATGAAAGACAAATCTAAATGAAATAAGCGATGAGGTGACCATCCATCCACTAAAGGAAATCGTGCTCTATCTCATGTTTATGACTCCCACATTCATTATATCCTGCAATAATTGTTAAATTAAAGACAGTCGCTGACGCAAGGGAACAAGTATAGTGGTTAAACTTTCCGGAACTCGATTGAGAAAAATGAATGTGAAGGCATTATCGTAATGCGTCCTTACTTGCAATGTCGAAACTTATCCTAAAAGGAAGAGGTTTAAAGTCACATATGAGATATGCTACCTTTGCACTGTTCAAATACATCCCGGAAGGACCATCTTTAATGTACAATGAGAGATTTAGCTAGTTACTCCATCGGAGTTTCAAATATTATGCAAGAAGGAAGTGCTACAACGTAGTACAAGGTCCTATCAACATTATAGAGCAAGTTCGTTTTCCGACTGCTGAGATATTAATACTCAAGTTTCTTTCTGAATAATGTACATAACTTCCGAAGAACAGTTATCATCTACATCACGTTTGCGCACTTTGGCCAATATCCTGGACATCAATATAGCTAAAAAATTACCCCCACCGTTTGAATCTGACAAGAAACTGTTTCCATAGAGGTATGGTAACCAAACCAACTGTGGTCGGTTTGGTTTCACAGGTTGGTTCATTTTTTTGGAAAGGAAACATTAAAAAAACAACTGATTTTTAAGACTCCACGAGTTCGAAAGGCGGTTGGCTTTAAAATCACTGAACGAATTTTCCAATTATGGTTCCCCCCAAAAATAGCCTTCAGAAGTGGTTGTATAATGTTGACTAGAAATCAGGAGTTGACTGAAATATATATCAGGACGTTTAACTTCCTATGTTACCATGCTGAAACTCATTCCACACGAAGAGACTTCAATGGATGCTGACATTGCTGACACTCACCCGGAAAGGACAACCTTAGTAAAAACTGACAAGAGAGATATAATGACATAATTTAGTGCTGAAACTCGTTCGAGAAGAACGAGAATCATATAATACGAGGGATATGCTGGTCTAATTTCCAATCTCGAAATTCATTCGAAACAGTTGAGCTTTAAAAGAATAAGAGATAGCTGATGAAATGTTTTTAAAAGAACGTATCGCAGATCAAGATGTTTCAAAATAATATAAGGGGAGGATGATATCTAATCTAAAAAGGAATTTAGGGTTGCTCATTTAGTTATGAGACACATTCGATTGAGACTTTTGTCGAAGAATATATTCTTACGGTAATTTGTTTACACTGAATAACAGGTTGTTTATTTTTACCCCAATTATTAAAAAATACATGCTAGCGTATTGTTTATCGGGCAAGGTGTCACTAGGCTACTATAACAGCAGTACTTAACACGCAATAATTCTACTATACTTATACTTATATGTTGTCGGAAAGTTTTGTTCATTAAAATAAGACAGGAGTACCCACTCCGGAATTATTGCTGTTCTGGTTAATTATCCACACCATTCGTGTGGAATTTTGCAATGACATTCGGTTAGCCATCTAGTTTTTGAAGATGAATTAAATTAAACTTGAAATATGTATCTTTTATTTCTAATCCTACATAGCCAATACGCAAATTTTTGAAATTTTAGCATTATCAACAATTGAATATATTTACGATTCTGTATATACAATGTTGCGCTTACATGTTTACACTACATCCAATGGTCGAACGTGGGAGTTCTGCGTCTGGGCGGGATTGCGGTTGGCCAAATTGGCCAAAGGTTGAGGAAAGGTTTAATCCATCTAAGGAGTTCACGCCTCCAGCGCTGGTCCATATTATGTACTTTGAATTCGTCCAACTGTTTAAAAAAATTGTTCAAGTAGTCTCAACTACTACTTTCGATGTAGCGGTCACGTTAATCTCAAATGAATTCCCCAGTCCAGCTCCAATGGAATATCAAAATGAGTCAAAGACAACGATTGAACCTAATTTCAAGTGTCAGAGGCCCGGTCATGGTCACATCACATGTCTTACTTCATTTATTTTGCACTAAATATTTATACCAGTAATTTTTTTTATTAACCCTTATATCACTTGTCAGTTAGCACAGCCAGTTAATTTGTTACTAATTTCGAATTTGGTAAGTTTAGTGCCTAAAACTTTTTGCGTAAGCGACTGTGCACAATAATTCAATAATCAAAACTTAATTGTCCTTAACACGGATTTGTTCATCGGAAATATTGAAATATTTTTTCCTGTGAATATTCGTAAAGAAACGGTGACCGTTTAACAGTCACGTTCCGGATCACGTTCGGAGTTTGAGGCTGGCGAAGCAACAACTTGTAACGATAATGTCAAGTCTCACAAATCCACAGCAGATGTCATGAAAGCTACCAGCGTCGATGTCGACCTTCATTAGTGGAGTTAGTTTAAGTAGAGGTTTCCTCCTCAAAACACAAAGTGACTACCACTGGCCAACCTCAGGCCACCGTAGAGCCAATTGGGATACAGCAACCATAGCTGCCCATCACCAGACCGTGAGTCAGTGACCAACCGCATCCACGCCACTCTTCTAGGGAACTCTCCAGAGACTCAAACTCCCTCTCCAGAATCACTAGTCAGGCATAAATTTAGAACAGACCATTTGAAATGGTCCAAACAATTTTTCGTCCGGACCTAAATAGTCCTAGCCTAGCACAGCAGGCTGGTTTGAGCCTTCTATACGGGGAAGTGCGGAAGATTGTTTGAATCTTTTAGGTGCTCCTTCATTTGATAGTACATATGTACTAACTTATTTTTGTGCTTTAGTATCTGAAATGGATAGTTAGTTATTGAAAGTGAAATATTTGTCCCGTCTCGTCAAAACGTTGCCAGCCAATTATTTGTCCCTTGAAAAATGTATTCCATTTGGTTTCGTCGCCTGCAATAGTTATCCCACACCTTTAGCTAATTCTTAAGATCTTGAACCAATTCTTCAGGCTCGTTTATGGCAAAAAGGCACAGCAAAGAGGAAATGCGAGAATTATCTCGCGGGATTTAACACTGCTGTTCGAACTTCGTGAGGACTAGCTTTTAGTACTCACCCTCGCCCTCGTTTTAGCACATGCATTTTGCTATGCCTCGCCCTCATTTATATGAGGACCTCTTTTATGGTAGGAACTCGCTCTCATCCCTCAAAAATTGAGGCCGAGGGCGAGGGAAGAACTCATACCTCGTGAGCGTGCCCACCAATGCTAGTGAGGAACTGATGAATTCTGACCCTGACGCACTTTAGCGAAGTCTCCTGAGCGCCCTCTACCGAATTCCCGCTATTATTGTTTCCAACCACCCAATATCTCGGCCTCCTGCTATGAGTTTTCTGAGCTCCTGCAGCTTCGTGCGACCCTTCATAAAACGTTCGGTTCGGGAATATTGATAACTGTGAACAGTTTTGAATTGATTGCAATAATAGCCAAACTTTATTAGACGGATTTCTACTCCTTGAGTGATTTCCAAACGCCAGCTTGGCAAAGGTAAATAATGAATTTCTACTCCTTGAGTGATTTCCAAACGCCAGCTTGGCAAAGGTAAATAATGAATTTGATTATTTTTCTAGATATCGCCAATGTATGCAAGTGTTCATGTAAGCATATGCAAGAACTTTTGCAAGCGACAGGGCAAGTTTATAAAAAAAGTTCTCACTAAAAAGTTAAATCGCCTTGGAATGTACATATGTAGATATTCACTGTGGTGAGTTTGATAATTTACAAGCTGAAAAATTTTTAGCAACACATACAAAATGTCTATTTACTGTTTGCAATTACTTACAATTAACATATGTACTATGTGAAATAAATAAAATACCATATTATACATACAAGAAAATTAATAAAATAATATGTAGTCACAGTGATTCCTGTAATCCAAAGCCGAATGGAAACAGTATTAAAACATCAGTCAGTAAAAATGTCAATACAGTTCAATTATACACAGAATTTAACACAATAAACGGCACACTATGAACTTGTTCATTATGCATTGCCAGAAGTTTATTGTCTGAACTGCAATAACTGCATCCTTTGCATTTGAAGAAATCATTCCCTTGCTCTACCACGTTCAAGTTTTTCAAACTTAATTGTCCCCTCAAACTCTTGCAGGATCCTCGTGATGATGCGGACCTTTTACTTACAACCAGCTTCACTCCAACTCTACTACCTGCAATCACTTTTTTGCCCTTCGAAGCTTTGGAATGTTTAGGAACATAACTGTCACTATAATTTACTAAGTGGTTGTATCCAACAGAAGTAGTTATCTGCACGAGATTATCAGTGTTTTCTCTCTGTTCACTCTTAATTTTAGTAAGCAGATATGAATCGTCATTACGGCTTCGAGTTCCTGTAAATTTTTGAATCCTGTTTTTCCTTTCTGAATTAGCAGTAAATGCGTAATCGTCCTCTTCCTCAAAGTCAGTCTGGATTTCTTCTTTAACACTAACTGGCAAAGTTATGTTTGCGCTCAAACCAATACAGCTTACTTGATTTGAAGTTTTCATACGGCTGAGAATACGATTTAGCTTGTTTTTAGCAAGCACTTCGTTGAAGACGCTCAACACCAAAGGATTCTCAGCTAAATGCTTCCTAATGTGTTGATTGAAGTCATTCCGATAAACAGTTTTGTAATTGCATGTCTGAATAGGGCAAACTTGAGTAAGTCTCTCACGCTCATTTTTGTCTGCATGACGATACATATGTACTTTTAAATTCCCAGAGTATCGAGCAGCAAAATCACAACGTGTGCATTTGAAAGGCTTTGAATTTGTGTGATTTCTCAGGTGGGAATTTATGTTACTAGTGTATGGAGATTGATAATTACAGTTCTCATAAGGGCAAGGTTTCAAATGCCTTCGTCGCTCTTCTTTACTTGCATGTGTGATCATGTGTTGTTTAAGATTTTCCCTCCGATTACCGGAATAATCACACAGCTTGCAGGCGAAGGGTTTAATATCATGGATTATTTTCGGATGTGCCATGATTACTCAACCAGTTTCTTGCACATGAGGCCCGACCAGGTGCATTTGTAGAATAGATGAAAAATCAACTTTATGCTTGTATGTTTATGTACGAAATTGAACCGTGGGTGGAATCGGAAGTCCTAATGATGAGTACTCTGTTGAGTTAAACAAACATTTCAACAATTACAATCATTTGTTTATTACAGCCGTAATGACCTCAAATAGGAAACACCAAACATGATCTCCCTAACTGTACATATGTACTATACAGGGAACCACAATTCATTTTTGTCTCCCTCGCCCATCACATAGAAGGGACAACCTTTCGGCATATAATAAATAAATCCCGGTACAATACCTATACAAAAGGGTGCGACAAGGTTTTTTGCAATACATAAAAGAAAACACTATCAAAAGATTCACTTCTATATGTCTATACACATTTTGCGATTTTTGATGTACATGTAAGAATCATGATAAAATTACTTAACGTTACTTCAAGGGATGTATGTCCTACTACAGTAACTGTGATTCCAAAACAGGTGAGATATTTCAAGTTCGAAGGTGTCCAGCTGCCATTTCGTGAAAAGAACTCTTCTTTCTATGAAATTGTATTTACAGTCAATGAAAAATTTCATGACTGTGGTTTAATTTGTTCCTTAGTGCCTAATGGATAGTGAAGAGGAAAAATACACCCATTTTCGATTAAAAGCTATACAACACTAACTTAACACTAAAAGCGTGAAATGCCTACTAGTACAAGCATTTTGGTTTACCAGTAGTTTAAGAAAAAAGTAATTAGAGCATTTGGCTGCATTGGACGATGGGTGGAATCATATAGGGGGCTCACCATTGAACGTTATACAGGGTTCCCGCTATGTTCAGTTCAGCCTCTGAGGTCGTGAGCCCCGTATATTTGTAGTTACAGGGGCTCACAACTGTGGAGCAGCATTCTCTTTGCTTCACATGAGCTGGCTCTTCGGGCTCACAACAGAACTTGGAATAGATAAGCTCGACACACTGTTGCGGTTAGTGTTGTGTATTAAGTAGTGCAGCGCTAGTGAACAGCTGCGTAGCCTGCTTTGAAAGTCGGAGCTAAAAAAATCAGACCATGGGCGTCATAAATTTTGAACTGGAGTAGGTTTTAGAACGCTTTTTATAGTGGTTCACTTCCGTTTAAATCCCTAAACCTGACTGCTCGCTAAATTCCTCCTGCGACCGATGGCTCCACAATTTGTGCAATAGCGATATTCGGCCGTTTGGGGGATTTGTGGTCGCACCAGGTACACCCGTACCTTCTTAAGCGGTGTACCGTAAACACGTGGATGCTTTTGTCACTTGAACGTAGCGCCGCACTTTCCACATGTCCGAGACATGTCAATGTGTATCACCTGAACCCCTAGAGCATCCCCTCCGCCCGGGCCTATAATGACTAACACCATCCGATGCGGATCAAAATCCTCCACATCATCAGCTAGAAATAATGGAGGTGTGGGTTCGTGCTGAGGAGCCAGAATAAGTACCTGGTCTGCTACGTCCTTAAACCAGGCCGTCTTCCTCCTCGCCCCACATGGACAGAGAGCGAGAATATCTCCGACCACCTCCTCCACGTCTAAATTTTGACAGCCCGACGCATGGAATGCATCCGACATGTCGGTTGCGCACCACTTCCTCAAAGCACAGGGGTCGCTTCTAACAAAAACACGTACAGAAATTATTAGTCGTCGCGCTGCTCGCTTGCAAACCACCTAATTACAAGTCCTACCTAGTTCCACATGGTATAATGCCGTGATCCCCTATACCTGTGATGAGCGCCCTATGTGAAGAATTGCAGCGCTGACCTGTCCTGCGCAACATTGGTGAGCCCCCGCACTAACAACTAGTGATGCCAATGGTCTGGTCTGATCCAGCTTTTATGAAACTGGTCTGGTCCGAAGCTCAGACCAGACCAATGGTCTGGTCCCGTTTTTCGGACCAGACCAGACCAAAGACCATGGTCCGGACCATGGTCCAGAAAACCATAGAGTACAATTAAGCAATCACATTTTATCCAATGAAATTCTTGTTTTATCACCATAAATGACATTTTTAATTCGTTCCATGGGATTTCGTTAACTCATAATTTTTTATTTTGCATACTTTTTGGACCATGGTCCTTGTGGTCTGGTCTGGTCTGGTCCTGACGCTGGACCAATTGTATCTGGTCTGGTCCAAGTGTTGGATCAGACCGGACCAGACCAATAACGGACCATTATAAATGGTCCGGACCAGACCATTGGCATCCCTACTAACAACACAGGGGGCCTACGAAGAGCAAAACATATGCAGCGCCACGGTAGATTCTCCCTGCACTAACAACATGGAGAGCCGAAGGCTCATGTAGAACACAGTGAATGCTGCGCTAAAGTGGTGCGCCCCGTAACTACAAATATGCAGTTCTCCTGACCTCCCTCAGTAGCTGAGCTGAACATAGCGGCAACCCTGTATGACATTCAATGGTGAACCCCCTGTACTGGCGAGAAAAGGGGGCTTACATTATTTCAGCCATTGTCTAATTCAGCCCAGCATTTTGATTTTAATCGAAAAATCATCTACACAATTCTTCCTCTTCACTGACGATAAATACTGCTAATTTCTCATCTTACAATTTCACAGAAACATGAACAATACGCGTTTGGATTTATTTGTAGTAGCTGCAGAAGTAACAATAACAAGAAAACAAATCTCTATACACATACGTGCATACATATGTACATATACATTGAGACGTCTATTTTCCTTCTTGAGATCCCTTTTCAATTTTTGGTGAACTAACAAATTATACTCACCGCTACAGCAAAAAGTTTACCATAGTTATACGTAAATAATTCAGTATTCCAAAAACCCCGTAAATTGTTGCACTTATTCATATCCACCTCAATTTTGTCCCTAGTTTCATGACTACATCTCAACCAGCAGACATCATGAAAAATAAGAGGTACCCTCAGAGTATAGTACTAACTGAAGGATTCACTCTGACAGTAATAGTAAAATAATGGTCAATCCCAGAAATTGAGATGTGTCTGAACTATTACTGTATCTACATAATATTTCATGCATAAATCAGATGGATTTGGAAATAAAACAATTGTTCAGTCGAATTATTTGTCACGGGGGTAGTTCCAGCACAATGAAATATAAATGCTAATGAATCGTGTGTAATTTTAAGTACTTACAAAAGTATGGAATTACAGCATGAAAAAACCAGTAGGGGCAACTACAAGTTACTTGCGCAGTGCAGTATGGAGCTCAGCAACCTTCAACAATAACTTGTAACTTCAACCTTCGAGTCGTGTTTACGCTTAAACTATTCAGCTATATTTGAAGTCAGAAAGTTAGAAGGCACATAAGTAAGTCTGAGGAACCCAAACAGAGTGAACACTCCACATAAAAGCACCCCTAATAGTAATATTAAATCCGCCTATTGTAAAAGTATAAAAGCTCTTATAAGCTGACAAATTATTGTTATATCAAAAGGGCATGTGTCCACATAGTTTTGACCTTATATAAAATATGCTGTTATAAGGGACCCTCTTAGAGCGAGGGTCGAGGGTGTACTTCCAAGGGAAGGAAAGGCAAATTAATGTTTGTGTATCCGTTGAAGCTATTTCAATTTTCATAAATAACTTGAATACCCATCTCGTTGCATTTCTTGTACAAATAAGTTTCATATATATGTACACTATGACTATATGATAAACTTCACGTTTCTACACGATCTAAAGGTACACGGCTACAAATAACTTTTCTACCCCACGCCCCCATGGTCGGTACTGCACATCGGCCTGCACTTCACATTCCCCCTTTTTGTCGAGAATTGTTTACAGGTTTTACAAAAATCAAGCGAGAAGTAAAGTCAGTATATTTTTGGGAGTTAGTGATTTCCAATGTTAAATTTAACCCTACATATTATTATTCTTAAGAATTTATTCTTATTGAAGTTTATTATTCTTCAGAAAGTTTATTTTATTGGATTAATTTTAAAGTACCATCTGCATTTCGTAGCCTATGCTTTTAAAATGGGATCATCTACTGTGAAAATGGTATTTTATCAAATTCAGTCAGCGATTTGCTGTATTTCCACGCCCGAATGAGCTAGAGCTAGTGTAGGGTTAAGGGGAGTGATTTGCAGCACTCTGTACATGTATTATGAAGTTTACGTAACATATGATTAGTATAAGGATCACAAAATACGCTTTTTGGCTACTGACACTGACTGTATTCTTGAGTTTATGGGTTTGTTATTGTTCTGAAGCCAAAACCAGTTTTGACGACACGTCAGGATTGAATTCATCAGATACAATAAAAATAACCCATGGAAAAAATCGTAATATTTTTTTAAATGCTTATATAACATTTCTATGCATGTACAACTATAGTAATATTTCCTCGCTCAGTAGGAAAGAGAAGCGTGCTTTACAATAAACATACAATCAATACTCCACGTAAACCAAAGATATATCAATACTATTGCAATATTTGTCAAAAATGAGCATTATCACATAACATACTAACTCTCCATTTAACCGAACTTTTGAAAAATCATGACATCAGCCAAGTTCACAATCATATAAAGTATACAAGATAATTAAAAGTACAATGTAATTATTTGCATCATAAATCAGAGCTCACCTATTGAAGTAACTATTGTTTAAATTTTTAACTTACAATTGCAACTTACAACTGCCACAGTCTCAGCCTTCACCAGTTTTGTGGGGCTTGA
Source organism: Allacma fusca (assembly GCA_947179485.1). Lineage (NCBI taxonomy): Eukaryota > Metazoa > Arthropoda > Collembola > Symphypleona > Sminthuridae > Allacma > Allacma fusca. The sequence continues at coordinate 43,583,634 of OX359247.1, forward strand.
ATGTAAGGATTAATGATAATTGCAGTTAAGATTATGCTTCAAATTTAACAAATAGTTGCATTAAATTAACGAACGGTTTAATAGCCTACCTTACGGTGTGCTTAAATCCCACCAAATACTTGAGTATACCAAGTTGGGGCTAACCTTGCTGATGATGTTTCGCCGATTCTTGCAAAAATGTAAGGAATAAACCGGGTTTATTGTTAGACTCTATGATTTTAATAACAAAATTCGATTGTTGAAAGACCACTGATGCATTTTATAAACATACATATGTAAGTCATACATTAGTCCGAATCTCTACGCAGACCACGAGTATTCCGAAAACTTTTGGCTTAAATTAGAAATGAACGAGTTGCAAAAGCTGGGATATGGGGGAGTGTGGAAATCACTAATTGATTGGAGGTTGGAAATGTAAACAAACTGATTTTTGTGTTAGGGACGGTCATCCCCCTATTTTTCGAAATATGGTTAACATCGTTATCGCTCTTCTAAACAAAATCCGAAAACGATATAAATGAGATATCAGGGGTCTAAGGTCACTATTCTGGTACACGACTACATGACTATTTCCTATTTTTGGTTAAGTTTCCAATTTTAGAGCACTGCCTCAACTTTACTTAATGCCTTTTTCATTGATTAAATCACGTCGACAATCAGATCGGTTTATGTACTAGTCTAAAATTCCGTAACTAAGCACTAATTTTATTGTGAAAAACAAATAAAGTTTCCAGTTTACATTATATAAGCCTTTTCGTCCTTTATCGCAACAGTGACCTTTGACCCCTTACATCTCCGGAAGTAATATATATACATTTCTCTGTTGAATCTTTCAGCTTCGTCATCTACGCACCGAACTTACCAAGTACACTGATTTTTATTAAAATAATAATTAGTAAGCTAGATTTGCGTGATTTTCGATGTTGTGATTTTCAAAGTAGGAATGAGCCAGATTTCCTTGATGATTCTCAGGTCAGTCGTGAGGGGCCTGGTCGATAATTTCTGAACATCAGACGATTTAATTTAATCCCACCAATAAGATTGATTATAATAATTATTACTTATATTAATATAAACAATTATTACATGCACTTGTATGTACCTCATAATTTTCGAAAGAACAGGCCGAAAGCCAACTAAAAATTGTGTGTGGGACCTCCACATCTGCGCCATCAAGGAGCATGCCAACCCGAGGTCAACTGTTAAACTAATAACTCCACGAATGAACGTCGACAGCGACGCTGGTAGCTTTCATGACATCTGTTGTGGATTTGTGAGACTTGAAATTCCTGTTACACGTTATTTCTTCGCCAGCCTTAAACTGCAACTACACATTAAATTAATATTCTTCCAAAATTATTCCCCATTACAAAAATTCAAAAAGAATTCGAAAAATCCCAATTACTGTTAATTATTATTTTACTTATGTATACCTATAGTTATGTTCAGATCCCAGCACAGCTCACAATCGAATTGACCTGGAACGTGAGTGTTAAACGGTCACTGTTTCTTTACGAATATTCACAGAAAAAAGTATTTCAGTATTTCCGATGAACAAATCCGTGTTAAGGATGATTAAGCTTTGATTATTGAATTATTGTGCACAGTCTCTTACGCAAGAAGGTTTAGGCACTTATAAAATTCGAAAGTAGTAACAAATTAACTGACGGTGATAACTGAAAAGTGGCAAATGATATAAGGATTAATAAAAAAAATTACTGGTGTACATGTAAATATTTAGTGGAAAATAAATGAAGTAAACATGTGATGTGACCATGACCGGGCCTCTGACACTTGAAATTATTGCAGCAGCCTCTCTGGTGTCAGCACTCAGTGCTTATTGGTACTACTTGCATCATCGATATCGCGTGCCCGAATGGGGTGAGTTCCTGCTGACTCAGTCTCGAAGAGTTCCAGACCGAGCTGTTATTAGTACGAGAGGAAAGGAAGGCACATCCAAACCGGGTCTTCATGTTCAAACCTATGCCAGTACCAAGTCCTCGAGGGCCGTGTTGGAAGCAGTTGAAGGTGCTGATCCGTCGAAAGAACTGGAGGATTCACCTGAGAAGGAGTCCATTACCACAGGTTCTGTCCGAATCCAGAAGGGAACTATTGGTGTCTTCATAGGGAAGCTGGGAAGCAATATCAAGCAAATTCAGAAGGACTCCAACACTCTCATGCACTTGAATGATGAAGGTTCGTTGGGTTTAAGTTCAATCGTTATCTTTGACTCATTTTGGTATTCCATTGGAGCTGGATTGCGGAGTGCATTTGGGATTAACTGGGTGTGACTTTATTAGTTTTAGACAACGGCGACCGAATTTGTGTGATTCGAGGATCTAGAGACTGTGTCAGCTTGGCTATGGAAATTATTGCAAAGTTTCTGGAGTCTTTGCCGATTGTTGTCTTCAAGGAAATACTCATACCGATGAGTTCTGTTGGAAGGATCATTGGTGTGGGTGGAGAAGGGATTCGAAGCATTGAGGAGAAATCCAGTACGTCTGTTCATGTCGATGTGGACCGAGAAGGTAGTTGTAATTGACATAGGTAGCGAGGAGCAGTTATGTAATTAGTACAGATTGTAGGTTATACGTGTGGATTGGGCAGCAGTCGTGGTCTTCTTACGATATGAAGAATTTTAAACGTGGGGCATGTACGGGAACGATATTTGTCCCTAGTTATTGGACAGTTCATTCAAAGATATCCGTCCCTAAGTTTGAAGGGCAAACTTAAGGCCGAGGGAAATCTTGACCCGTTGGGGGAGGGAGGAAGGGATCAGGGGAAGGAAGGCAAAACTCGTTCTATTGTATCCGTCCCCAGTTTTTGAGGTGATTATACGATTATGGGGGGCTTAACTTGACACTTTGTGACAAGGATAAAAATAAAATCTAACCCATCGTTTCGGATGAGATGACCCCATGAAGGTCCGAAACGACCACCACAACAAAAGTATTGTAGAATATCCTTAAACTTTAAATTTCCTTCAAAGACGCAATAAATAATGGGTGAACATTGGTACTTCATCTCATTACCCTGGCTCGCACATCCACATGCTGGTTTTAGGAGGAAGGGTAAATAGATGGATTTCATCTGTTGAGTTACAATGAAATGCCGCATTCGTCCTAAAGTAAAAGCAAGTTTATAAGCTGGACAAGTTTAAAATGCCATTAAGGCGATTTCAGTAAAGCTCACAGTTTCAGCTGAGTGCCCAGTTATTCTTCCAATAGAAAGATACCTAAAAATAATGATTCGCTTGAAGAATCCAGAACCGCAAGATGATATCACCATTACCATTAATCTTCCAATAATTTAATTTGCATGTTTTTTTTCCATCAGGTAAAATTAAAAATTAATTGTTTTTTCTTAATTATTATTTTTGCTGAAACCTGTTTGATCTATTGGCATACGAGATAAAATAGCACTTTAGTTGAAACTGAACCAAATATCGTTAAACCGTTCTTGGATATTGTTATCGTATTTTTTGTAGTGGCGTTTTTCTGTGTCGAAGATAATTCTTTGAATGATATTGTCGTGTACAGTATCGATGATTATATATTATGTCATGTAAGTGCAATAAGACAATTTTTGTAATGGGATGAAAGATCGTAAGGGTATGGACCATGATTCCACCTGGATAATTATAATAATTATTATTAGTATGACATTTAGGAAACTACTGTATTTCTCTATCCACAGCACAAAATGGCGAAAAAAGAAGCTGTCGGTTCGCAGTGGTAAAAGGAACAAAGGAGCAAATTGAGAAGGCAGAGGAAATTATTTTAGCTCAAATTCAAGAGCATACATCTTTAGCTGCTCGTGGTAAGACCGTTGTTGTCGATGCAAATCGAACAACATCTGTAATGAAACCTTCAATTCCCGAAATCATCGTGGAACCATTTCAGCAACCTTATTTAGGACTTCATGGGAAAGTGGAAGTATTTGTGTCCTGTGTTTACAACCCGAATATGTTTTGGATTCAGCGTATGTTTAGCTATGAATTTGTTATCAAATATCCAGTCATTCATTAGTTACAATAATTAAAATTTTGAATTAATGACCTCTTGCGTACTGTGTTGATTCTGTAACGGTAGTTATTGGTAAAGAGTCGATTGATTTACGAAGATTATCACAAGCCATGACGGATTTTTACCGTCCGAAAAATTCTCGTCAGTGTGAGGGTGAGCCATACTTTTTCCGACCAGGTGAAGTCGTTGCAGCACCATTTCAATCGGATGGTAAAATGTAAAATGTTTCAGTTTTATACAGAATTTCTATTCACAGTATTTTTTAAGGAATTCATAACTACGTTACTATGGTTATTACAAGACTTGGTTTATTTTTTATTGAACTAGGTATCGTGCAAGAGTCCTTCGTGTGAATAGAAACAAAACTTTGGAAGTCTTGTACGTTGATTATGGGGATATTCAGACTTTGAGAACAAACTTTGTCCGACCGCTTATGCCTGAATTTTTTAGACTAAAGTTTCAAGCTATCAAAGCTTCTTTAAACCTGTCGTAAGTTTTAGTACTTCTACGCGATAGTAATTGGTAATTAGGACCACGAGAAGGAAGAATCGTATGAAGTATGAGTAATAAAGAAGTTATGGAACAAATTGACTTTAGTAGCTCCTTACGAATTTTTATGGATGATTTTTATCAGCAAACTTCTAGTTCCTGAGATATGAAAGGTCAAATCTCACGCTCCCTAGTGCAGCATAATTTCGAAAGCTTGTCACTTGGTGCCAAGCATAAAATCTAACGTAATCATCACACATCTTAATCAACATGGTGTCATCACTGATTAAAATTGAACACCTAACCTAATTAAAAATACGAAAACTTCGAAATAATTTAATCAGTAAAAAAGGCAGTAACAGGCAAAAGTTGTGATCAGTGATCTAAAATTGGAAACCTAACCTCACAAAAAATACGGAAACTTCGAAATAATTTAATCAGTGTAAAAGGCATTAACAGGTAAATGTTGTAACTGAACAAGTTTGTGTGTACTCACGGAACTGAAGTTCATAGGGATATGCTACAGTATTGAATGTGACCTGTGACCTCTGATATCTCAGGAAGTAGAAGTTTGCTAATAAAAATTATTCAAACAACTCAAATAGTGCCTAAGTGCCAATTTGTATCCAAATTCGTGAGTTGCTACGAAAGTAAATTTAAGCCAAAGTTATTTCTGTTTTTACTTTAGATGCCCTGAAATGACCTGGCCGGAGGACACTGTGGCTAAATTCTGTGATTTAAGTTACTGTGCGAAATGGAAATCCTTGACGGCGGAGTTCAAAGGATTTGTGACTGACGACAGGAACGGGGAAATGACTCGAATTTGCATCGAATTGATGGACAAGGTTCTATAAACTAGATCATCTTAATAATTACTATAGATGTTCTTATATTCATCATTTTGTCAACTGTATCATTGCGTATGCAGGACCGTAACTTGGGTTTGGAATTGATCCAGAAGGGATTAGCTACCAAACGAGACTCAATTCTACTAGTACCTCCCATCCCAGTGTACCGGAAATCCTCTTAATTGTGTACCTTTTTTTTGTCGGATACAGCTTGTTAAACGAATCTTACGTGCTTTCACTATCGTCAAATTACGCCTTTATAATTTAAATCAAATCCAGTGTGCAGAAACAACCTTTATGTTAAATTGATACCGAAATTCAAAACAGCGTATTTAATCTTTAAATTTCTTTCCTATTGATGTCTTGTTCACCAGTGACCCATCGAGATAGTTACCTTCTATAAGTACTTCGGCAAAAATGATGTAATTTTATATTTTAGGGTCAATGAACTTACCGTAAATTCTGAACTTATTAGCCAATAATTTCTTGAACTATTTTTACATCTGATTTTGTAAATACGTTTTTTATCCAGGAGTTTCGTTTCAACAAATAGTTACGATTTTGAACTGATTAAATGTTCCTGTGTTGGAATTCCAAGATTTACTATTTTATATAATTTCTTTTGTTGCTGTCTTTACAACTTACTGATCATTACTTTGACATTTTTGTAATTTGTATAACAATCCTATGTGGACCTATAAAAATTTTGAAGCAAATACAACCATAATAATTATAGGAACATTTGCAAAAGTCATTGTAATGCTGTAAATACTATTTTTGTGGCAATAAGACGGATAAAATTGTCCTGCGTTATTTTACGGTACATACATAGTCCATAGTCCAGTGGTTTGGAAAACTACAGCAAAACCTTTTGTAATGCGTACACATGCGGACATGTGCTAAGAAAGTGAGAACTCACTCGCTATCAGAAGGATCATATAAAACAATGTGCCAAACTGCCAGCAAGCGGAACCCTATTTTCATATTTGTACTTTCAGACACACGTTTGAAGTATGTATACTTTTTGTTGCCTTGAGCTCAGTATATACATAGGTAGATAACATTTTTACGAATTAAGGTTTGTTGACACTGGTTGAACTCTTGAGAATCATAAGTGATTTCTGTTGTGACATCCGTTCATAGTACACACTTACCATCCTCTAATTGAGCAAGGAATGGTCCCCTTACATTTAATGACTTTGCAATAAAGATGCACATCATTTTGAATCCTTCATATTTACGTCAATATTACAAGTGTATGAGCAATCATTGTTTCTTGCGAAAATCCGCTGATGACTTGATATTATTTCATGATTCTCTCGAGCGGTTCTTAACAACCGTTAAGAGTCAAGCAATCCCAAGGTGCCATGTAATCTGCAATAACGTAGGATGTATGTACCGGCAGTTTGCAATCAACCCCTTATTAATGATCTTTTTTATCTTAGTTCTTGATTTTACTAAATATTTTGTAGAAATCGCAGTGGCACTGTCCCATAATTTACCCACGAACATTAACAGTTCCAGGTCCTGCTCCATTTTCCACCTCAACCTCTTCAAGATGTTCTGTTTTGCTGACAAGAATAGCAATAATACAATATAATAAGCTCTTGGCGGAAGGCTCAGAAATAAATTACCGTACGCGGACAGACGTACAAGCACCTGTTCGTAAGCCAGCTTTAAAAGTTCTACTCTCACCTTATAATAATTAATATTTAAGTAAGCATACTTAATTCAAGTGCTTGATTCAAGTAAGTCAAGACTTAAAAAGTGTGCATACTTACACCCATGAAACATAAGTACACAGGATTAGTATTGCAATGACCGACCATGGCACACTACGGTAGTAAATTGAGAATTGCGTGCGAATCAACACGTATGTACATATGTACATTAATAGTTACTCTGCATGAGCACAAAAAGGGATGTAAATGTGCTTCTTTATCCTCTCTGCGAAAAAGGCACCTGTCTTGTGCTCAATATCTTCAGGTACTACAGAGATAGCTCAGATTTTCTTTCTACACACTAACAGTACATATATTCAGTACTGACATTGCATGTTACGAGAGCAAAACGTAAATGTGTGCATCTGGGGATTGTTGCCCATACTAATAATTACAGTACTGTATTACTGCATGGGTATGCATGCCCTCCGGGGTAAAGTGGCAATGTACTTTGAAGCGTAAGATGAGAAAGCTTACAGAAGTGGGGAAACTTCCAAGTAGACAAGACACAAGAGGTTGGAAGTTGTTGGAATCCTTCTATTTAAATGCCTCACTCAAACCTACAAGTAGGAACGTAAATGTAACTGTCATCGCCCTGTGTTCTATATTAAGCAACCCTTCCAACTGTAGTATAACTTTTGTTCCTGGAGGTAGCCATCAGTGATTAGCTCCAAGTTGTCTCAAGTGCATCCGTTCGTTCTTATTATTATTTATGACGTTCAAAATACTGCATAGCATTAAATAAAGCCTTCCTGTAATAATCTACAATAACTTTTGCTGCATTTGTGCATCATGGGCTCGGAGGAAAAACTAGTACATAGTACATTGCGAGTAGTGCTGTTAGTGACATTGATAGTGATAAGTGAGCTAATTGTTCCATTCGGTGTACTCTTACTGCCCTTGCTCCTTGTAAACTTTATCGTGAGGTATTTGTGTAGATATGTAAACCCAAAGTATGGGAAGGTGCTCAGTGGGATGTCATCTCTCGCAGCCTCAGATGACTTCTATGAGAAGCCCTTGTTCACTGTCCTTCTCTACTATTTTGTCGATGACCACATTGACATTGAGGAACATCGGGAAATGTTCCTCTCCAAAGTTATAAACTCCAAGAATAAGGAGGGGAAACTTTGCTATCCTGAGCTACAGATGTACATAACCACGCTATTCGGATACTCTATTTGGAAGAAAGATGAGAATTTTCACATTGACCAGCATGTAAGGTTATGCGATAAGAAAGAGATTTTGCCGGATGGTAGGAAACTGGATGAGCATGGGCTAATGTCAGCCACAAATGATATTCTCATCAAGCCTTTTGCTCGGGAGAGGAGCCCATGGGAAATACTGATTTTTCATGGGGCTGACTCAAAAGCCTGCCGTTCCAAAAAGCAGTCCTTGGTTGTTTTCCGGTACCATCATGCTCTCTCAGATGGGTACAGTATCACAAAGCTCATGGCTAATGTTACCACTGGAGATTACTTTATAAGTCCACTGGTAGAACAGGATCATGCTGGATGGAAACGATTCCTGGAATTTCTCTTGTTCCCTTTTACAGGCATGTTTGTCATTGTGGCCTACTTGCAACATTACATAGACAATAATATTTGGAGTTACAAGGTGAACTTCAGAGCGAAGAAGATAAGGGACATGACTTATTTCTGTAGTGATACTATTTCCATTGATAAGATTAAGCAGCTCAAAAATAAATTAGGGTGTAGTTTCAATGGGATCGTTCTTGCTGCCATTGCTGGGGGGATCCGAAGGCATTTTGTGACTCATGAAAACCATGTTCCTCCGCATATGCATGTGGGCCTGTCATTTCCTGTACCTGGACACCCGGCTCAGACGCTGACAAATCATTGGTTCGTCTAATGAAAAATTTATATTACACAAATTATTTCGTCTTTGATTTAATACAAATTGTAAAGTCAGTATTGATTGAAATAGGACCGCAGCATTCATACGTCTTCCAATTGGACTCTCCAGCTCACTCAAAAGATTAGATGAAATCCAGAAACAGTTCAAGAAAGTTGAGACTATGATCATATCAAAGATGCCCTTCACCGGAGCGTTATATGGGGGTGCGTTTTTTAAAGATTGGATTAGTTTCATTCTGAGAAACTTGCTGAAGGGGAGTACTTGCTCAATGAGTATATTTCCTGGCCCTGAAAACCTTCAGTTCTTGACCGGCGAAAAGATCACGTCTGGTGGATTTCTCTTAGGGCCTCTGGCGAATCAAGGTTGGGCATATAGTACAATAATATTATCTTATCACTTGATTATTACCTACACTTTTATATACTATGATATTCATGGAGAAAGCTATGTAATAAATATTTGTAGGATGTAAATAACTATATACCTAAACCTGTATTCTATTTATAGGAGTCTCCATCACCGTTGTGAGCTACAATGGGGGTTTGCGAGTATTCTTTGGAGCTGAGAAAAGCGTAGTGTGCCCTGAAGATGCGAAACAAGTTGTTAGCTTCATTTCAAACGAGTTTGATAACTTCTTGAGTCTGAAAATTGCATGAGGAGAAAAGCCATACATGTACATAATTAATTTGTATACATAAAGAGAAATTAGAGATGTAATGCAGGATATAGATTCGCAATCAGTTGTAAATCTGTCCCAGTCAATGTTTTTTTCAGTTCATGCGATTATGATTCGGAGCAACTAACTCCCTGATACCTACTAATTTTGACGAGAGTTTATTTTTTTTATAACTGAATAGGAGAGTATTTTTATGCCATTTATATTCTAAAGTTTTACTATCCCACGACCGCTATGAGTTGATGCTTGAGATACTTATACCTGGATATTTAATCGTTTTTCCTGTGTGTACTTAAGCTTTAATTATTATTATTGTTACTACTGTATTGACGAAAAGATTTACTTTATTTTAGAGAAAATACGACTATTAGTTAATACAAAGTGTAAAATTGTAGAGATTACGGTTGTACGTACAATATGTTAGTCATTTCTGTATTAATTATTGTCAATCATATTTGTGGTAATATGTTATTTTGGTGCTCTCCTTTCATATTTACACTAGCACATTGTACTTTTTGATTTCAAAAATATGAATAAACTACTTTTTTAAGTTTATTTGTCACAACTAAACAACGGGATAATCAATTAGGAAATATTACGTTTCAGAAAACAAATATTTTATTATGTAGCAAAATACATAGAAATACACAATTCATACGAGACTATTTGTACAGCAACAAATTACTCCAAAAAGGATGGTAAAAAATGTAAAACATTGTGAAAATACAAGGCTAAAAGTCTAAATGTAAGTATTGAAAAATTGAATTAGGCATTACGGATTATCTTAGTTATAAAGCAACAGTAGGTTATTTTTGAGGCGTGTTCCTTTTTAAACTGCATTTGGTACCGAGAGCCGTTTAAGGCTTGTTCGTGATTGTAAACACAACCTCGCTATTGATTCCCGTACATCTTCGGACCCTATTTTTTCTTCAAAATATACGGATAGTTATAGTAGTTTTGATTCCTATTTATTAAAGAGGGCATGGAATCAATTTTAAAACGACCACGGGGAAACCATGTACCTGATCATTATGTAAAGCTATTATTTTATTGTCCTCATTCTGAAAAGAACAAAACTTACAATGAAATGTACTTTGACGGGGCAGTTGGTCATTCACACGGTCGGTAATTCCTAAATCCGGCTCTGATTTCTTGAGTTTCAATTCCTTGACACACTCTTCTTCGAATAATCTAGTAACTTGATCATTAAAAATTTCCTTATTGAGTTCAACTGGAATTAAATTCTCGTGTGAACTCACGCGAGCTTCACTTCTTGTAATCGTAATATCATCCAACGGATCCTCCAAGCTATCTTCTGCATCAGTTGTTGAGGAAACCTCCTTTGATTCCGTTTCATAATTCTCAGTGTCGAACTGATTGTTAATGCTAGCCATGATATTAGCTTCCGTTGTAGTTGTACTCTTCAAACTCATATCTAAAGGCTCTCCCCCACTATGAATAATTTCCACGCACTCCTTTTGGGATTGACTGTAGCTCACTGGTGATCGTACTATAGTTTCCTCGGAAGTCATCCCCAAGCTCAGGTCCATTGGTTCAAATATATTGCAGTCTATCAAATTTTCTTCTGTTAAAATTCCGCTGAACGAAATATCTAACGGAGTTTCCTTTTGACTTCTGACTTCGATGATAATTGCAACATCTATGTCCTCGGCGCTCATTGTCGAAACTTCTGGTGTTTCATTTCCTACGTCGAAATCCAAAGGCTTTTTTCCTTCGAAATTTGCTTCGTTTGGCAGGCTACAAATGGCCGAGAGATTTTTCAGATGTGCTTCTGAATGAGTCAGGATTGGTGGTGAGAATTGCATTGGGGGTCTTGGAATATCCATTGTTTTTGATTCCATTGAATATATTCTAGTTTCTGAGGTGGCTCGTAACGGTTGCGATATCTGCTGTGGCGATATTGGAATTTCTGTGATACCAGAGGGATCCATCGGATAATTCAGTGGCTCCATTGTTAAGGAATCCTTTACGGAAGAAATCGGAGGTTCCATAGTTAAGAAAGGCTTTACAGTAGAAACCGTAGGTTCCATGGTTAAGGGTGGTTTTATTGGAGAAACGAGAGGCTTGACATTTATGGGGGATTTCATGCAAGAAACCGGAGGCTCCATGGTTAAAGTGGGTTTTACGGGAGAAACTCGAGACTCCGGAGTTAAGGGTTTCATGTGAGAAAGCGGTGGATCCATGGCTACAGGGGATTTTATAGGAGAAATTGGAATTTCTGGACCCTCTGTACTTTCTAATGAGTGCGAGGGATTTTTTGGAGACATTGGAATTTTCATAGAGATCAAAGTTGAGATTGATGTTGCTCGAGATTCCTCTGTTGTTAAATGAACCATTTGAGATATGCTTGATTCCCTTGATTTTGAGGGACAGGACATTGTGCTAGGAGAAGTAGATACTTCCGTGTTTATTTTGGGTGCTACAGGTGACATGGCAGACTTCATATCAATTGGAATCGTGTCTTGACTGTCGTCATCAATACCCTCACTGAAATATTCTTCTTTAAATTTCTTCCCGTGCTTCTTTAAATGACTCTTGAACATTCTTAAACTCGCGGTCCTATAGTTGCAGTTTAACATCAAGCATGATTTGTATTCCTTTTTCTTGCCTTTGCAAAATTCTCCATGCTGCTTTAAATAACGTTTCTGCTGGAACGACATCTCACAAACGGTACATTGAAAGGGCTTCTCATTTGAATGTATTCTCAGATGTCTTTTTAAAGTACATGAATATACTGTCTTGTAGTTACAGTTTACCTGTGGACACTCCTTCCATAATGATTCCTTATTCTTGCTGTCCATATGTTGGATCATGTGTTGCTTGAGACTTTTTGTGTACTTGCAGGCATATTTGCAGTCGGTACATTTGTAGGGCCTCTCATCCGAATGGGTTTTCTTCAAATGGTTCCTTAAGGATGACTGATGAATGGTTTTGTAAGTGCAGCCCTCAAAAGTACATGGTTTCAAGTATTGTTCCCGTTTCTGTTTTTCAGTATGCTGGATGAGGTGCTCGTTGAGACTCGCTTGACGTCTGAATGAATAGCCACAAATTTGACAAGGGAAAGGTTTCGAGCTGGAATGAGTTCTCTCATGATCTCTTAAATTGTCTTTAGTTTTTGAACGATGGTTACACAAACTGCATTGGAAGCTCCTCACATTGCTATGCTTAACACTATGTCTCTTAAGTTTGCTCGCTGTGGTACAAGTAAAGTCACACTTTGGACACTGGTTGTTGATTTCAGAGTAATTTCTCACAATTTTTACCTTGGGCATGTTTTCGGGGTTTTGTCCATTTATGATCAAAAATGTAAATACAGTAGCAATGATTGATGGCTTCGCCTCCAACTAAAAGTATTCTGCAATCAATAATCCAGAGCAATCATTTAATACTCAGTACAATTTTTATATTAGCGGTGCGATACATATTACTAATCAAAATATCTAGTCTTCTTTTTAAGTTTAAACTGAAATTTCGAGGTCGAATAATTTTAACTGACATTTTTTACCTTTAATGTGGACCGTAATAAGTCAGAAGGGTAAATGGAACCAGTCTAACATTTCCTTTCTCACGATTTCTTTAAAAAAGGGAATCATTATGGGAAAGCTTTACCTAAGAAATTTTAAGTGAGATTATTACCTTCGATGAAAAATTGCGATATGTGACGTCGTGACTTCCCGCGTAATCCTAGGACTATATAGGAGAGAAATTATAAGGCGCACCGGGGCATATCTACATATATGTACATAACTATTATAGGATCAGCATCAGGTCCCTTCATCGCAAAAAAATTATTTCGGATCGCAAGGTTTGCTTTTAAGCATTAAAAGGGTAAACTAATAAACTAGTTAGACGTCTCGGGACTGGAAGGGACAAATTTTAATGGGGTCAGACGATACGGCACAACATCTCATAAGACCCAGGATGGAAAGGGGTAATTCCTTCAGTAACAAAATGAAATCAAGGCTGGGAATGAAAAAAGCACTTCCATTTTCATAATGTCTTGTACGAAAATTTGTCCCGTTACCGCGATGTTCGGTCCATTAGTTTAGTTCTTGGTTTGAGTATCCCGTCCAGTATCTAAGTTTAGAATTAAAAAATTAATTTAAGCGATCCTTACATATGACATGACAATAAAAAATGCATTCCTCGGCAGCCAGATGACCTCAACTGCTCTTATGAAGATTATTTTAATGGATTTAAATGTTAAACTTACTGTTTTCGTCCAACTGCTTTATCATGTTGCGAGTTGTAAATTATGTAGGGAAACTATTTTCGTTGGATGTCGTTAATTTATTCAAGCCAGTTACAAGTTATGTGGTGAACTGAAGAGCCCGTCGTAGCTGTAATCAGAATTGGTAGCCCAGAGAACTGAAGATCGTAAAGGACTTTGTAGGATAAATTAAAACAGGGTTAATTTTGAAATAAAATCCTACCAATTTAGCACAGTTCAGTTTGTAATTTATGGATGAATGCAATGCAACGATAAATAGTCTACTCTTGATGGCTTGCTGTCTGAGTCAGGGGCTAAATTCTTCCAGTGTCAGTGTCATACAGATGCATTAGTCAAGTCTACTCAACTATATAGTTTTTGGGGACGCGAGATCACACCCCCAATTTATGATTTAGTTGAAACTGAAACCTTCAGTGTTGTTATTGCCATTGTAGAAACCAGCTCAAACTTTATTACCTTCCCGTGGTAATACTTACTCATATCCAGCATAATGCTGTATTTACTGCTTGATAGTCGAATTGTTCATTTACTGACCGACTATTTCACTGGTCCCACATCCAGTACGGTATTTTCAAGTCTTCAACTGCATGTGTTGAAGTGTTGTTCAGGTTGTTTACTTTCATGCCTTAATTTAAATTGCAGATACATTCCTCATTTTCCATTGACATCGATAAGAGATTTTGAGATAAGGAAATACGTTTGAGAAAAATATTTGGAATTATTGAAATTACTTACTTAATCGAGGTCTATGAGTAGGAGCTTAGTTTTAACTGTGCATTCCGTCTTCCCGTTTGCCCTATTCATATATGCAATTTATTGTATGTATACTTTTAACTCATTGTGAGCCTGAGGTTATTAGACAGCGCTATAAAATTTAGAAACCGAATACAACTTGCTTTTATAGCTCCTTCTTCACACATGGACTATGAGTTATAAAAACTACGACCCGAGATTCGAACCAGTGTAAGAGCAATCATTATTGTTTTTTTGGGATCAGAGATGCTCAAGAAATTGAAAACATACCATCCATCTCAAGCCCTTAAAGGCAAACTTTTTGGAAAATTCCTTCCTTCTGCCCACCACTGAATGAAGCATTCAAATAATATGCCTTCTCATGTTAAAATTTTGAATACATCCTAACTGCATACTGCGTATTTGTAATAGTCTTCCTTCAATTATAAAAAATATTTGGGTTGCTATCCAAACTAACAATTAGGTGAAGACTTTTAAAATGGAATCAATTTTCAGCACAACATTGAAACATATGTACATATATAAAAGTTATGAATGTACGTGCATCATATTTTTCAATAACATTTGCATTTGTGCCTTGTATTTTATTTGTGTCATTTACAATAATTAGTGCATCACCTGGGTGAGGGTGAGGCCAAAAATTTTTCATGAATTTTACGAAGTCTTACTTTATAATAAATGCAACCGCTATTCCATGTAGCATGCATAGCCTGTAAAAATCGGAATGGGAATGTGTGTTTGGGACAAAATGCACGCAGACTCAGTGCTCGGCACGGGTACAATAAATCGGTACCCGTACCCATGTCCGTACCCGAAGTGCAGGTATTGCAATATCTGGTATATAGGTATACCCATAATTACCCATACCCGAGTATCCTGGTATACATTTTTCATACCCCTACCAGAGTATCCTGGTTCACATTTTTCATACCCCTACCCGAGTATCCTGGTTCAAATTTTTCATACCCCTACCCGCAATGTAATCTAAAACCATGTACCTGTCCTGTACTCGCATTGTACCCATGTTACAAATACACATACACTTGCAATGTACGGATGATATGGGCTCAGCCCGAAAAGAATCCTGAATAAAGAAATTATAATTATTACTCGCATTGTACCCGTACCCGAAAAATACTTGGAAATTGTACCCATACTCGGGTATCTCAATGTCGTACCCGTACTCGTACCTGGGTACTTTATCCAGATTTGTCTAAATGTAATTAATAGTATGGCATAAAATGTTTCAATTCTCAACGTATCCAAATACTCGGGTACAATGGGGGCGGGTACCAGTAAATCACCCCATGATACCCGTACCCGGTGGGTATATAACCATTTTCAAATCCTTGTACCCGTACCCATACCCGCATCCGTACCCGAAATTTTGAGCCGACTAAAAATTATCCGATTAGTACCCGGAATTTTTCGGGTACACAAAATCGGTACCCGGGTAGTACCCAAACCCGTACCCATACCCGTTTACCCGAGTATTACCCATACCTGTACCGAGCACTGGAGACTAAGCTGGATGAATGCCATCTACATATGCACAAGCAGATTTGTGGTTTAACAAAACTATGCACTTTAAAACCACTACACAATTTTATAGATAGTAGAAATTCGAGTCAAGGCAAGACCAAAAAGAGCAGCGGGATTAGGTATTGAATTGCATGCTGTCTGGTGTCTCCAAGTTTATGATTTAGTCAAGCAATTATTTCTGGTTTCCAGTTTCGGGGCTGACTATATCCAGAGGAACGCATTCACAAACAAGAATATTTATTTTGCAGTTTAAATAAACTCCCAGCAACCACGTAAATAGACATTCCCTAAGTAAGTTTGATCGTAACTTGTGCACTAGCTTGTGTGTACTAAAATACCTACAGAATAGAATCGTTAACCGTACGTTGTCTTATATCTATAATAGGTACAAGCAAAAAACTATTTTTAAAATCTATTTGCATCCTGTAGAGAAGATTGGACATCCTATAGAATTACGTGGAGTCCCTGAACTCATTGTCGGTTCCAGTCAGGCGTAATTATTTTTGGACATGAGAGAATAAGAGATTCTCTTGAAAGAGTGTCTTACCGGAATGAGCAATACAAATTTGTACGTATTAATTTTAATGTTTTGCAATAACAGTGTTAATTTGAATGACTTGAGCTTGCTAAGATAAATGTAAGGTGCAAATTTTGGTTCTTCCAGGGATGCTGTAATCAAAAGAGCAGACTGTAAGAAGATATGCAGGGGGAGACCATCACCCTCTGTGGCGTGCCACAGAATTTATACTTTTGTATTTTATGGAATAACTCCATTTGAAATTCTCTACTGATTTGGACGTGTAACAAGTCTCAGGAGGAGATTAAATTTTGGAAATCTTAAAATAACATAATTATTTATACACTTTTTTCGTTATTTCTTATACTTGATAAAAGTCATCAGGTATCACTACACTACGTACGAGCGATACGAGTTTAGTAGCACTGTCTACCTTCAGTAATACAGATATATATGTAATCCTTAAGGCGCAAATAAATTCTACCCGAAATAATTATACCGGAAACGATAGTATATATAATTTGATGTACACATGAAGGTATTTTTGAAGCCACAGAAAAACTGACAAAAATCTGCTTAGAAAGAGGGCGTTTTACAAGAATGTATAAACCAACTTATTGACCTTATTTTTAGAAGTTTTATAAAATTATAATTTACCAAAACATTTACAGTCTTGAAGAATATCTGAGGCTGGGAAAGGTTTTTTCTTTTTTATTCAGAGTCAAGTGGAAAAACGGAACTTTTGTTTTTGTGCCTCGTAAGATCAGTATGATTCGATTTAATATTTAGTACTTTGTGTATTCATCGCTTGGTTATTACATACTTGCCTTTCATCGACTGTGCATGTAGATATAGATTTTCTTTTTATTGAAAGTACTACTTGTAGGATCTATTGTGTTATACATACCAATGTGGATTATTTTAACGAAATACCTAAACATCTTCATTACATTCCTTAACCTTAAATACTAATACCTGTGGTGCTATTGTTACAAAGCCAACTATGCAGCATTTCCATTTTATAGCTCAAGAAGTCACACGAATATGCGACAGACAGATCTCTGTGGAAAGGATTTACTCTGTCAATTTTTATCCGCTATAAAATCATCCGTTACATACATATGTACATTCAGGCAGTACACACTGTTGTAGGAAAATATCAACTACAGATAATTACATATGTGTAATCATCCCTTCTGGCGAGACTTAAATTGTTGACCGGTAAATTGAATTGTGACCTGTGATATACTCTAGTTATGAAAAGCCTTGTTATAATTTAAAATGTAATGCTGTAATTGTAAGAATACATATTAGTAATAACCCACATAAAAGTTTCGTACTGTTATTACATATATCAATCCATGTCAATATTTTTGTACTACATACAGTTCCGAATGCATTAAAAAGAAATAATGTGCTTGGATGGAAGTATTTAACAATGTAAGACTATCAATCCAATACGAAACAAAAACAAGTCTCATAAATACTTGTACTGTATTGTAATGTACGGGGATGTTTCTATTCGAGATGGACACTCGTATCTACAGATAATATCTAACATCTTACTCACTACTGTCCTTGCACCTCCCTTGACGATGCTTCTAGTCAAACTTCTTGTTTGTATTTGCAGTTATACGCTTTTATCGTAAGTAGTAATAATTTATTTAACATGGGAAGTAAGTAATGGAGGTCGCTTTGTTGATTTGGGACTGAATTTGATTATTGGTATGATGGTCATGTAGACATTTTTTAATGCCTGCAGCCTTGACAATGCATAGTAATAATATAATAATACAGGTATTCCTTTTTAAACTAAATTTGATTTAATAGTTTAAGCATTGTAGGAGATATTGATCGGATGAAGGAGTAATTTTGAAAAAATCATTCACTACTGTTTTGTTCTGCTTGTGTAATTTTATACAGTTCGTATAAATAATTTCAATTGTAACTCTTCATACATACAGCCAGGCCTTCATGATTGTAAGTACAAGTACATATACAACAAGACTGTATTAGTTACTGAAGATAATTGTTACAAAGTTGTATTAAATGGTTTAAAATAATTAATACGAATATTTACAGGAAAAGTTTTAACAAAACACAGGGTAAACTGTGACTATTTTCGTTGTGCAAAGCTAGGAGCTTCAAGTCATGGCTTTGATAGGTACACCATTTACACTGTTTCTGAATCTTCAAAGAATTTCGCAACTCGGGATGACCCACTTCAGTCAAATTCAAACGATTCATGGCCAGGCTCCCCAGTCCCGTCAACCTCAATTTCCCTCCATTTGTTTCAACACTGCCGTTAGAACCAGACCTGACTTCTAAATTATCGCAATTGTTTTCTAAAGAAGATACTATTTTCTTGGTGTCGACTTTTTCTTCTTTTATTAGAGACGTGAAGATGGCGGATTCACTTGTAGCCTTCGATGGACTTGTACCAAATAATAGTGTCCTGACCTTCCGTTCGCGTTCATTTTTCGAGCGATTCGTACGTCGAGAAAACTGAAGATGTTTTGTTTTCGAGTGGTTCCGAAAATGCTTGTACAAGCCAGCAGCATAGAGTGTTTTGTAATTACATTTGTTAATTGTGCAATGTTTCAGTATTTTTTCTTTTTCATTTGTCTGCAGATGCACGAGCATGTGTGTCTTCAGATTAGCTTCCCACTTGCTCGCGTATTTACATTTACTACAAGTAAAAGGCTTCTCTTGGGAGTGAACTGTAAGATGTGCCCTGAGACTACTCTCATGGATTGATTTGAAACTGCAGCCGGCATTTGGACATTTTTTCAAAAATTCTTCTCGTTCTGCACCTTTCATATGCATGATCATGTGTCGCTTCAAGTTATCTTCACGTTCCGACCAATGATGACACACAGAACAGTCGAACACTGTCGAACCATGTTTAGTAGAAATTCTGTGTGCACTCAAATCCTGCCGAGTTTCTGCAATATGCTTACAGGAGCTGCATTTGTAAAATTCTTTGTTGGTGTGCGTAAGCTCATGTTTCCTTAAGTGTGCAAAGTTTCTGCACTTGTAACTGCACTGGAAACACTTGAATGATTTTTTCCAGCCATATTCTTTTCTTTTTTTGATTTTGGTGCCCGAGTCTGAATTCATTTTGTCCGCCTTGTAAGAGCAAACCAACAATAATTATTACTTATGTATGTAAGTCCTTTGCTCCTACTAATTGTTTCTTTTAGAGGTATCCTTTGGACGAGAGTTCACTCTATATATTTAACTGCCAATTACCAAATAGTGTTACGGGGATCAGGAACTGCTGGAACCTTGGGAATCTTGAATAAAGTTCCCAATTTTTTCTCACCCCCTGTGGCCCCTTGCAGGTGAATAATACAATGGTATTCTGAGTAACTGTAGGTTTCTGAGTTTTTAAGTACTAGTTTCATGTGCCCATATAAATAATATGATGTCAGTTTTTGTGTCGCTATTATATGTACTTACTTACTTACATATGAGCTGGATTTAGTGTCTACTATTTGCCACCCAGTAAATCCATCCCTGATTCGTTCACATCATTGCCTGCTATAACTTCAAAACTCGGCGTATCAAAAATGCGGTTGCATGTTTCTTTCCGGTATGTAAACTCTTACAATAAATAAGATGATCGTATTTCACTAGCAAAATATGATTCACTATTTGACAGCCCTTGTCTTGATAAGAGTCTATACTTGAATTCTTCTATGATATATCATCTGAAAAATAAGATGCATTAATTATATACTGTTCGGTCCATACTGGTAAGATCATAGTGGTCATAACAATTTATTCTTTTTCCATACTATATTTCGTCGTTTAAGAGACAAAATGGTCTACGTGCACATGCTTTTGTACAACACTTAGACCAGTTGGCCTCTTCAGCGACGATTTGTGTGTCCTTACAATCACAGCGTACCTATAACTCCTTGTAAGACTGACACAAGCAAATGCAAATAACGAGGTGTTAGACTAGAGATATATATAGTTAAATATGATTGACCGAAAAATACAATATAATCACATTTTTACCACTGTAATAAATTGACTAATAATGAATAATTGATTGTAAGTTTTGATAAGGATGTGCTCACATAAAACTAATTTCTTCTGTAACCAGGCTTGACGGAATATAAAATTTTCTTAGCTTTGACAAAATTAACTGACCACTGAGGGTTCCAAAAATTCCGTAAATAGCTCAAAATGAATAGTTTATGGACGAAACTAGCTCTATGTGAGTATACAGCTTCCGTATTAGGATCACAAATGAAAGGGGCAATTATATTCACAAAGTTATAAAAGAGATCAAGAAAATTAATTATTTCCTCTATTGCTAGTAGCTCTTGGAAAATGGTTACTAAGTTTTCGGGTCAGTGAGCATTTACTAGCAATGTAGCATTTACTAGCATGTTCGCTTACGATGTTCATTCTCATCATGATTACAATGTTGTTACAGAAGCGTCGTAATAATCATCCACAAAAAATTATAATTTATAATACAGTCTACTGTGGGAGCCTTTTGCATAAATGCATAAAGGGGACAAGGGAATAGTAAGTAATTATGGACATATTTATGCGTATGCCCATGCGTAGTTAAGTATAAATAAATCATTGCTTTAAGCTCTGACTCATTGGATCATTAGGATGGTTTCAGTTGTTGTAACTGTAATAATTATTACATACCAATAAAGTCAAACTACAAAGCCTTCAAATTCTCTCCATACATTTTGTAGAGTTGATTTCCGCAGGGGCCTAAAAGCGGCAGTTGTACATATGTATGATAGAATGTATCATTTAATTTGGTTACTGATCTTGATCGAAATATGCCCTGCTGTTGGCACTGAGTTGTGATTTGAGACTATTAATACTAGACACTTATAATTAATTAATAATTATACGTAAGTATTTTTGAAAGAAGGCGATTTGTAATTCAAATATATTCAGCCAGCACAGCTGTTCAAGAAATTTATTCATACCACAATTGCACTGTAATAGTATAATAATTTTATCATAATCTACAAGATCTTGTAGAAATAAAGTATGCACGTGACAAGCAACTTCACTAGTCAGATATCAAAATGTAACAGGAGAGAATCGATAAGTAAAAAATTCCTATCAGAAGTGTAGGATTTAGCAAAAGTAAAAAATAAAAACTAAATCAAACTTAATCACTGTTTATAGGACATTCTAAATAACATCTGAGGGACTCCCAGACTGAGACTGGTTACTTCCAAAGTTATGATTATATGGGAGCATAGTATATACATACGTATGTATTTTCCAGTCGCCCATTACCCCACTTGGAAGCACCCAACCCAGCATCATAGTTTATCATTTCCAGTATATTATAAATTACGACCGAATAGAAGTAAAATGTCTGCACGTTCAGACCGCATTTGCATCACAAAATCCAGGAAATCCTGTAGTATGTAATATTATCATTACCTAAATTTACAAACAACAATCAACAGAGGCTTAACCCATACACATGTACATATGTAACTGTTACTAAAACAATGTAATTACTGTAAATATTCTCACATATTTGTTCTCTGTTAAACTAAGTTTCCGACTCGTTCATAACCATATGGGACACAAGATAGATTAAAATACATGGTTATTACTTTTTTTTTAGATTTATGTAATGACGACAGGATTGCACAAAATATTACATCTCGAGTCGATAAATATTCCCGTTTTTCAACTATGTACATACATATCTATATGATTTTGTCTCTACTGAAACCTACTATCCACTCTCATCATATGTGTCATTGTCTTATTCAAGTTATACAATCGAATAAATTACGATATGAAAGTTCGCTTGTGTGTAGCAATTATTATTACTTTAAAAGTTTCAGTTTTTGATACGATTTGACACAATAGTAGTAACCCTTTACTCCCAGGAAATATTATAAGTACAGATAGTCCAAATACATTATGTCAGAAATTATGTGTGATCTGCTCTGAAAGCGTCCAAGGATTTCCTTTCCTGGGAGTCTTCCGGGAGAGTATATTGGTTTTCATCTTCTCAATAATAGCAAGATAGCTTGGTAGCAATATAATGTTACATTTCGAATGTCCCCTTATTATGAAGCTGCGGAATTAGATATTTACTTCGAATTGGATTTAGAGTATGCGTGACGTCTCCGCTCTTATATATGTTTGTAATTTGACTATATTTAATTATTAATAATTATTAAGGAATTAATTATAAATGTAATTAGCTACTCTACATCATAATTAGTACACCATGTTTTCGTTTGTATATATATATATAGAGACGTCCATGTCAGTATATTATTATTATCTATAGAAACTTGTGCGTTTGTGATAGGTTTTGTTAAGTAAGTACAGTTGAGTTTTAACATTAGTTTATTTTTTTACAAGACTTTCAAAGGTTCTCACATTTATAAATATTTTCGTAGGTATTGTAACACGTTTCATTTTTTGAGCGCCTCTGTCCAACAAAATGACGATCATTATCAATTTTAGTTACCTCTTTACAAAAACAAAACAGACTCACTTGTATATTATTATTATTACATAAATGCTATATTACTTGTTCATCAAAATTTTCCTTTGAATTGACTCCCTCATTGAACAAGTTTACTTACTATTTATAATAATTACTGCTAGTCAGAATACGATGAGTTATACACACTACGTCACTGGACAATAAATTGCTATTTTTTTTATATTCCGTAGAAAAATTCATAATAATATTTTTTTAATATCCTATAACGATAGTCTATCATCACTACACAGCAACCTATGTATGTATATATATATAGTAGTAAGAAACGGGAAATATTTTTGTGGTTTCCTCCATACACTAAATGTCCACACGTTACAGTAATGTAAATACTTACAGTAGTTCCAAGTTAGCACTCTATACCAAAAGTGTGTCACCTTTTTTTTTAAACCTAGCAGCATATATGATGTAGGAAACTTAAGTTAACAGGATATACATATATACTAACATATAGTAACCAGGGTATGCATATCCTTAGTAACAATTCGAAAGGACCAAAGAGTTTCTGATTTCACACGATCACAATACAATGTATGTTCATAGTCTAAAAGAGTGTCTCTAGTGAAACTTTTAGATCCGCTCCGCCATTATCCTTAGCCGGAGGGCCCAGTAGGTGAGGAAGCGTAGGACGATGAGGATTGTGAGGAGAATCGTGGCCTGTTCCGTGACGGAGATATCCACGGCGTCAAGAGTTTCCAGAAACTTTTTCGGATTCTTGAAGTGACAGTAGGGATCCGAGCAGAGTAAGTTTCCACGGTCATAGCCATACACAGCCGTGAGTGTTGACTGGAATGAGAACCGGGCATAGGAGATCCAAGAAATCCAGCGCAAGTATGCTGGCACGGTATTCAAGGTTACAAAGAAACCTCCGAATAGAAATATCGGGATGGTGGTAATTGGACCCACAAATACTGCGTTCTGTTTCAATCAATAGAAAATATAAGTAGATATTTGTACTTATAAGTATACACACACACAAGCTCAATCTGAATCCATGCAAAGTATATATCAATTGGCTATATATCCCCACACAAAAAATTTTTTATTATCAATAATAGGTATATATTTTGGTTTGAGGGTATATTTTCTACCTGAATGGCACATGCTGCCCCAATTAGCAGTCCGATTGACTGCGCCACAAGCGACACCAGGATAAGCATCCCACATACAATGCTGAACCGAAAGAATTCCAAGGGCTGCTCAGTCATGAAGTATGTTATTGTGACATACAAGGTCGGGAAAAATATCTGAAAAACGTGAGCATTATCAGATCAGCCCTTATTGCTAAGTTCAAGTTAACGGCTATGATCCAGATCTTTACAGCACACTCGAGAAACGAATGGTTCCAGGGTGAGTATATGGTAAAAGCCTCCTACCTCCAATCCGGTCCAATAGACATACCTTGGCTATATTCCTGATAAATGTATGTATTTTAAGGGAATGAAGTCCGTAGACTAACCTGGAATGGTAGATCTGCGAGTGTTCTGGCAAAGAAATAAGACTTGAGAGAGTACCAACAGTTGAGATGTTCTCGGATGAGCACTCCCCTCTCCAACGGAACTGGAAGGAAGAATTAAAGAGAAACTTTTTAATCACATTGACCATCCTTCACTTTCCCATTATCTACCACTCCGGGAAAAAGTTTCCCTCACAATGAGTGTTTCTCCGTGAGAGAGAGCTAAAAATAGACTTCCGAAAGACTCACATGTGAGGAGTGTGGACATCATGGCAGAGAAGACCAAGAAGAGAATACCGAAGAAGAGATTGCCAGCATTATTGAAACATTTAGTAGCATGACTTCCAGCATCATGATAAATAGCACCGATTAACAGACCCACTAGTACAACCGACGCGAATCGAATCCTCGTCATCATCTATGTATACATAACAAAAGAGTTCATCAACACACAGACAAAAAAAAATCTCCCAATGATGAGCAACTCAATAAAACATCCATCTCTCAAGTTTCACTTTTGCCTTGAGCTATCAAAACAGGTTTTTACAAATGACAGCTGCAGTCTCTATAAATAGTAAAAGATCCTATGTTCTGTAGATGGACATACAAGGTAATTACATATATGTAAAAGCATACACATAAAAATAAATTACCGTATCTCTCATAATACAGATGAAGGAGCGTTTGTAGAGAGTAATGAACTGATTCCAGAAGCGTCCACATCGACAGTCCCCATCAATGGAGCCTAAAGATCCCGTTGTGTCCTCATCGGGCTCCATCGGGGGCATCAGAGTCACCACAGCATCCTTGTCATCCTTATCGCCCAACTTGAACCCCGACATTTTTCTTGATGTCAGTGTCGAAGCATCCACCACTTCCGATGCATTCTCTGACCCTGAACAGTCATTAGCTAATCCGCTCGACTCGGAGTCCGTGCTCAGTGCCGTTGCTTTCGCCAACATCCCGATCCATTGCTCACCATAGTCTCCACTAGCAGCCTCAATAGCTGTACAGTCAACAAAAAAAAATTCATAAATCCCTGGAGTGAACATACTCAACGAACAGGCTCAAGTCCAACATAATCGCTGAAGGCTTAGAAATGTTCCGGAAATAAAACATACATATGCACATACATCATCAGGGAAGGAAGTCGTAAACATGGCTAAGGAAAAAGTGCAGTAAAAAGATTTTTTTTTTGCAAACACCGACTCCAGAACACCTACCAAAATCAGCTGGATTGTGGTACGGTGGACATTGTAGACCCTGTCTTCCCATAAATGGCACGAGCGAGCGAACTGGACCACGAAATAGACATTTCCCTTCGGCTAATAAATAGAGAGAGTCGAATTGTTCGAAAATCCTAGCTGAGGGCTGATGTATAGTAGCAATTATTGTTCTGCCCCCTTGAGCAAGCGCTTTGAGTAATGCCACACAACTGTAGCAAGAGGCGCTGTCCAAACCACTGTAAATCCGCAAAAAAAAAAAACAATTACTTCAATGTACCATCATTTCCTTTTTTCAAAGCGTGAAAGTCTCTAGAACTGACAAGATCTATATTTTTAGGAGGATTGGAGGAGTAGCCCCAGGACCATTACAAATTACAGTGAAAACTATTTCTGATGTGTGTAACCTCAGGTTTGTATAGAAACTAGGGTATGATCAATATCAGCTGTAAAAAATTGCCCCCCAAAAAACTTTCAAGCCAAGTTTCGTAGCCAGTTCTTACAGAATATATATATGACATTTGACGTAAGTGCATGCACCTGAGCTTATATCGGAATGCATTCCAGACGTGCACATACATACATATGTACATACATACCCATAACCTTTGCATGATTCGTTCTACCTCTTTCTTTCTCCTCAAATACAATTTGTAACTGACCTTGGCAGGCAGAGCATACAATGTAAATTTCTTCAGAGGGATTGCGAATGGGGTGCTCAAACACTTGTTCTCAAACTTGCTGTTCATATATAATGCAAAAAAAAGTGCTCCTCTCTATCATTAAAGGCTAGCCTCTGAGAGAGTAAAGCCTGGAGCCTCCGCAAGTAAAAACTTGCCCACTTTGATTCCGTCTGTGTAGAATAGACGGTAAAGAGAGAGAGAGAGAGAGAGAGAGAGAGAGAGACGAATATCTCTCTGTAAAATACTCGCATATAGGAAACGAAGTCAACAGAATTCTGACTGTCAGGGAAAAACAGCGAAGAAAACTCGGCTTGAAGGGCACATTGTATAGGTATCCCCCTTTGAAAGAATGATAATGACTTTCAGACTTGCATGCTCGCTTTATTTCCAAAGTACATTAACTTTATACTCTGACGATGAGTTTCTCGGTCTTGTCATGTGTGTACGTATTCATGTATGTACATATACATACATATTTGTGTATTGACACTCCCCGGTGCTTTTTCACAGCACGAAACCCACTGGTCAAACGAACGTGTAGGACGGGTGGATATGTGTCTGAGGAACAACTCCTACTAACAAGAAGACTGTTGTGGAAGGTTATGTACTTATTCTTTCGTGTCTTTTTTTTTTGCCGGCTTAAGCTATTACGGAGCTATTACGGGCCTTCTAGCTACCATTGGTAGGGGAAAGGAGCTATTGTTACTGTATATGTAAGGGAGTCAGAGGATTAAGTAATCCGTTTTTGACAGTTACCTCGTGGGCTCATCAAAGAACATCACTGGAGGATTATTGACAAGTTCTAATGCAATTGCAAGTCGTTTTCTTTGGCCACCTGATACGGACGAAGTCTTCACGTCTTTACAATCGGTCAATCCAATTATATCCAGGATTTCCGTTATCTGCAAAATGACAAAATAACATTTTCTTTTCATTTCATTTCCCAATGGTCGACAGTCCCAACAATAAAGTCCCGCTCAGTGGATTTGTTTTTGCAACGTAGAGGAAGGATTTATAGAGGAAGGAAGTAAACACTAGAGTATCACTAATTTCTTGTTTTCGTTCCGTCAGCCTGACTTTTGAACAATTAAATATTTAGCCTTTAAATGACTTAAAGGAACAACTACATAGAGGCATTGAATCAAAATGGAAGGAGAGGAAACTCACAGCAAGTTCCTTTTGAGCTTTGGTCGTTTTCCTGGGAAGTTTGAGCTGAGCAGCGTAGCGCATCGCTTCGAGGACTGTCAGATGAGGAAGCAGAACATCATCTTGCATGATGTAACAAGACATTTTTCGAAATTGAGCATCATTCCGCGGTCTTCCATTTATACAAATTGTACCTTGAACGTTGTAATTCCTAGTGGGAGAGAGAGAGAGCCGTCAGAATTAATATCATTCCGTAATATTTCAAAATAAATCATTAAAAATACCATATGAACTCCATATTTCCTTTCTGTTGTACAACTACTATGAAGGAACGTTGGAAAAAAATCCCTGTCACAATAATTTTGACTTACTTGTAACCAGCGAGTATATTCATGAGGGTGGATTTGCCCGCACCTGAGGGCCCCATAATTGCAGTCAATTCTCCTGGCTTAAAAATCCCCGAGACATCTTTGAGTATAGATTTTTGTTGTTTGCTCATATATGGACCCAGACCACCATCTACATACAATCAGATAAATAAAAACCATTAACACTACGGCCATTAGCAGTTTATGTGGTGTTTCCCGAGTACTGTATCTCAAATTTTCGAAAGTACTGGGGTACATTTTTTTTTATTGATACAAAACGTGACTTTGTACTTGCTCGGAAAAAAACACGTGTGGCATATCCACTCAATTAGCAACACGCAAATTCTCTATATCTATCTACCTATATGAAAGAATATTTCCTTTCAGTACATCCTCATCAATTATAAATCCCATTCCTTTCCCATTCCCAAGACTGACGTCATTTTTCAAGAGATTCGCTCAGGGCCGATACACGAACGCAGAATTTGGGTGTGGGGCAGGGAAAATTTGAGGTACATTGTCTGACTACGTACATGGAAATTGATGAAGGGAACAATTTCCAGAACATTGGAAAGGAATTGGGAAAGGGAATAAACAGCGGTGTTTACATTTGCCTATCAAATTCGCCATGGAAAGTCCAGGAGCGAGTATGATGATATCGATGCAGAGACCTAGGCATACGTATGTATGTATGTACGTGTCGGCATACTAGGAGTGTACTGACAGAGTCAATTATTGTGATACACTACTCAAGTATTTGCTTTCCATTAGGTACTACTATATATATGTGCCGACCGACAAAAGAACGGAGGATAAAAGACAGGAAAGGACACACGTAATTACTCGTGGATACCTTTTTATCTCCTATTATACAAATGCCTATGTACATGTGACGAACGGACCTGCACCAAAACATCAACATTGGCCATTGGCAAATCCAGCATAAACCCACAAAACTCGATACTTAATGTCCATGAATATTTCAGTTATTTACGTTTTCCTTGAGGTACCACTAAAAAGTGCATATGTACATATGGGACCATCAAATCGATCAGGAGTATTGAAAGTTAATTCTACTTGTTGGGAGGTATCCATATGTACTTCCTCTATAAAAGGGGGCCTACTCTTATGTGCCCAAATATTCAGATATATCTACACGGGCAGATAGAAGTTTTGAAACAGTATAGATATTTTCTTAATTTCCATTCATCTTATCATAAAAAGTGGTCATACATAATGGGCAAAGTTTATTAGCAGCAATAAATATAAAGAGGATTGATGACTCAAGAGAACTGGAACCATCTCCAAGTCCCCCCTGCAAAGTTGTAAAAGTTTGCTCGGTCACCTTTTCCCCCATTCGTACATAAATGTGGATATATATTATGTAATAGGACCTCAAAGGACATTTGGAGGAAATGCATGTACATATATACGGTAAATGTAGATATATCTCTATGAGATAAAAAAAATAGGAGCTCCTTAATTTCCAATTCGTTGTCAGCTCTTACAAAACGTCCTTTTACAGATTTATGAAGTACCTCCTCATAGATTACAGACACTGTATAAAAGCTTTTATTCAACTTTGCTCAGGTCTAAATAGGACTTTTGTCAATTTCCTAGACGGCTTGGCACAATCAGAACTACATATACATACTATTTGCACGTCTGTAAGGCCCTGGAGTAAATGGAAAAAAAAGATGGAACTCTATGTCCAAGATGGTTAGTAGCATTAATATGTTAGGGAAGTCAACCTTGAGGAAACTAGATGTTCTACAAGAAAAATTCCAAGTCAACATTTGTTTACCCATCCACATCCAGAGGCATGTATGTACCTTTGTGTGTACATGTTACCGGTCCTGCCAAGAGACGACTAGATTTTTTATCTCGGAATCGATTCGACGGAACAACTTTGAAGTTTAGAAAGATTTAAATTTATGACATGTCTCCCACAGCTCAAAGTATAAATCTAAAACGTGAAGAGTTATTTGTTACTTTTGTTCGATGAACTAGAATAATTATTATTCTATTCTTGGATTTTTTTGTCTCCTGGTTTTGTCCCTCAGGAAGATACTCGTCCTATACATTCTTACACACGAGCCTTGCTACTTTTTTTTTGTACAAATGTAAATATGCTGAGTATGTTTAAACTGAACTTAAAGGTATTTTTGGGGTGGACTCGGAATACGCTAAACAAATAGGAAATAAATTGAGTAATTTGTAACATTTAACTTCCTCACATTTGCGATTGGGTTCCCGAATGGAGAAATTGAGGTCATTGAATTCCAGGGCCACGGGTGGATGATGGGGAAGGTGGGATACCAGCATCTTCCGGGCGTAAGAAACTCTAGAAAGTTTAAAGAAATAAATAGTATTAGAGTTAACCTTCCCCCGCTTCACAGAAACGTAACTTGATCTTGTTTACTTCTCATTCTGTTATCATTATAAGCAGCGCCTTCCAGGATTTGCATACAAATATACAATCTAAATAAAAAGTAGTGACAGTTTGCGTAATTCCAAGCTAATTTGTATGTGTGATGAGGCTCACTCAGAATTGCATGCGTTGCATGCACACATGACGCAAGCACTCCTGCATGTGTACGTATGTACATAAATAAATGCAGCCCAAACAGGTATATCCACAATTATGGTTTATTTTGCAGTAGGAGAGTAATAAGATGAGAACCATTCCGCCCTCAGGCTACACTTAAATTATATTGCTCATTCGTAAGTAGATACACATAGTTGCACAATGTTTTATTGATTTGTTTTCGATAGACTGACCTCTGAAGGTCTGGAAGGAGTAGCATGTATCAGTCAAGAAACTAATCGTAAATGCCAGCTTAGGTGTGAAATTGTTTAAAACAATTAGGATTTAAATGTTATCGCTTGTAGTATCTTGGATGATCTATGTAATTACATCTTTGGCCGAACAACGACTCTGCATTTAATTTATTTTTACATACTTATAGATATATTTATAGCTGTGAATTTTAAACATGTGCCGTTGTAACTATGAACCTATTATTTCTCAAAGTCAGAGCATGCATGGAATTGTATGACTAGAGAAGATTCTCACACATTTTAACCCGAACCCATGAGTTTTCAAGAACATTCGTTTAAACTTCTTAATTACCTGTAGTTATCAGCGCATTTCTTTGACATAAAAAATTCTAACGTTGGAACAAACTTGAATCAGGAGAATTTCCCTGCTACGGTGGAATGTTTAATAATGAAAAAAGTAACGTTTAAGCAGCAAAACTCTATTATTTTATCCCTCCCTGAAAATTGCTGGGCGAAAGGTTATCTCAAGTAAGTAAATGCTACTTTGTGAAAGGTTGGAACTACATAGGCAATTATGCAAAAAAAAAAAAAAGGCGTCAGCAATGAAAATGAAATTTCACACGAGTAACAATCAGTGCATGAGTAATCTCAATCTTTATAATCAGCACAGCCTTGTTCCACCATTCCGTTCAAGTATTTATAAGGATTTCGACTAAAATTTGATGGACTGTGTGAATCATGATTTTGTGACTATTTGTCGCCACTACTGACTTTGAACAGCCTATAGTTTCCTTTAAATGTAAATCTTATATATGGACTATATATATATATATAATATAATAATATTTGTACATACACATTAGTATCACCCCCAGCACCATTGCTCATGGCACTCATTTTCCTGAGAAACTGTGACAGTGATTTAGCATTTTGCAACTGCATCTGCAATGCTAAGTCTTCTTTCATCTTGTCCTGGGACAGATCCGCCATTGGCACGGAAGGTTTATTTGTAGTCATGTCCAAATAAATTTTTTTAAATTGCACTCATTAAAAACTGGAGCAAATCAAACGGTTCACTGGCTCACTTGCACAGACGGACAATTTTCTATGCAAGTATGCATCCACAGTTACTGTAATATTTATAAATAGCACCAAAGTGCCGACAAGTGACTCAATTCTCACACGCTACCAGTTTTACGTCAAAACTTACACTCAAAGTCCATTACTCAATTGCTAATAATTTCTCCTGCTAATTGCTTCCCCTGTCTTCTTCCCACCGTTTTTTCTGGATTGGGTATTTTGTAGCAGACAAAAATTTCACAGCAATAAATCCTTCACAAAATAAAAATACATGACCAGAGCACTAATGCTTGTTATTTTCTGAGCATTAAACCTCAACCTGTTTCACTCTGTGCTCCCTCAAGCAGACTGACACTGTAAATGAATGCAGTCTATTAGGTTACTGTAACCACAGGAATGACTCTCGGCTGTCGTTAAGATTTTTAAGGTAAGTTACAATCACTAAGTTCCAGTCTCGCACTTATAGTAATTAGTATTTATTGTAGGAATATTAAGCAAGGATAAACTAGTTTTTGGGGTGACTTTGAAACTGGCGAGTATTTAATAATTGGCCAAGGGCTTTCTATTTTACTTAATGATGTATAGAGCCTCTAAAGATGTCTATGACGAGTGAGAGAGAGAGAGAGAGAGAGGCAAAAAAGGAACGTGATATATCTGAGTAAATAAACTGGAAGACTCTTCTCCTTAGTAGTCTGAGGGAGTCAACTATAGTTAAAACGCTAGGTTAAGCACTTTGCCACACTCGACTGTGCGAGTCCTATGTAAACAACAAAAGCCCTACGCTATACGCAAAAATAAGCTACAAAACAATGGGAAGGACGTGGAGTCTGCAAGAGCTCTGGAGCTTGACTAACTGGATTCTTTCGTGTGTGATCTTTGCATGGAAATTAAATGCAAAATCACGAGGGATCAACGAGTTGTTGAAAAGGGTGGAAGTTGAAAATGAATTCCTCAAGTCATATGTGTGGAAAGATGTACCCTCGCTCTGTTCTCAGGATTCAACTTTATTAGCGTTAGTTTAGATTGTCCCAAGCAATCTACACGATAGCCGTTCCTGATGTCCTTATGGTGGGTCCGCAATACAAAAGAATTGGTAAATAACTATTTTTCCAGGCGATTTGAAAACAACCTTTATATGTGAATCCTCTGGTTTTTATGTCATTGACCATTCGCACTTGAAATGAAAAAGTTCTTCATAACAAAACAACTGCGAAGACTATAGTACTGATGTTTTTTGAGTCTTTCAGAGTGCCCTCTGCTAAATGGTAAGATACGATAATCTCACGCCCGTCATTTTGAAACTTGATATGTATCTATTTTACATTAATAGGGTCCTTCGGAATAGACACAAATAGCAATTACTACTTCCATGAAGCTTCATCATAAGAATTTCCAGAAGCTGTATAATTACTTAATTGTATATATCTACTTGAATGGTGTTGGATAACGTCAATCAGAGGACGCTTCCCACAAGAGGATAAAAGTATCCCTGACGTGTACCATTACAAAATTCCCTTTGACGATATGTCTTCAATGTGAATATGACACCATATGAAGGGAGTTCAAACCTGAATAGAGGTTCTCCCAGAGTCAATTGCATAATCAAACAAATGGCGTCCCAAGTCCTAGCTAATAAAGTTATTCAAATCATCCGGATATTGATAGTTGGGGTGCTAAATGTCAATTGTTTGCAAGTAATTTCAAGACAGTTCAGAAGCTGCTCAAAGTACGTCATGGATGGCTGGAAATAAACTCTTTCGTTCCAGTCCCAGCCGTCAGTACACTGACAATCCATAGAATGAATTTGACATCAATGCTTTTACGGTTGAGTGTCTCAGGGCGTAGGAAGAAACAATAGAGTCTTTTGGAAAAAAAACTCAATAATTAATTGTCCACAATTCATTATCCCCATCAACGTTTTCCTCCTAACTGGAAATTCATTATTCTCCAGGAGAATCTTGTTCCTTTCCCCCTTCCTTGCACGTATACTTAACGCATAAGACATTGGGTGGCTGTGGGCGTAGAACTGTCTCAATGTGTCAGACGTGAAGGCACTATTGACGTAAGAAGGCTCAGAGACGAGAATCCACAGAGTGTCTCCACCTCAACCAGCTGGTTAGTTTATCTTGTACGTCAAGTTGCTCAGGGATTTAAATCCTAAAATACGACTAGGATTATGATGTGCCATAATATCTTTTTTTGGGCTTATGACAGTTTTGTGAACTGCAAGTCCTCACAGCAGGGGCCACGCGAAAGGGAAGCTTTCCTTTCATATGGATGCATAATTAACAATAAGTCATATGCTCCTTTAATTTTTAATTGTTATTATACGGCAATAAATTAAGAGAATAGTGTAGTGCATTCCAGGAATGAATAAGTACGTCAAAACCACACATCAACCATATAAGTAATGGGCTTCCACGTGCAAGGGATGTTGCATGCGAGAAAAAAAATTCTTTGTGAATGTGTTATATCGTAATCGTAAGGTTCACTTCATATTTGACTTTTAAAAATTGCATGCATCCTGGCTCCTGGAAAGAGCACAAAAGCAAAGTTATAGTCAATATATCACGAGTCACGTGGATCGGAAAAGTACACAGTATTTTTATTTATAAGCGTGTGTACGCAAAATATTTTTTTTTTAAATGGAGTCCAGATTTCGTAATATGTAATAAACCCTACCAAAAAAGGTAGGGAAATGGAACAAAGGGATAGAAATTAAAAGCAGCTCAATGGAAACCGTATGACAGAATCATCAAATAGTATGTTATAATAAATAATAATTGTCGTTGCCCTGAAATGAATTATAATAAAAACTAGCAATATTAAAATGCTCTTGTTGACCAAACTTTGGCTTACTCTTTTCATGGGCTTTGTAATCTGAAGGTTGGGGTGTAGCAACAACAAGAGCCAGGAGAAGATCAATGTTTAGCTACGTACGGATAGAGAATTTTAAACAATAAAAAAAATATGCCCATGATATTCCCCATTAAACATGTACTCTCCCCTGTATGTACTCCCAAAGTCAGCATGCTGTGTGTGCATGACTCAAAAACCTGACGTTCCTCGTGCACCTAGTACATAACGTGCAGACTGTACTTGAGACTGTGTGTGAGTGAGCAGAGCACGAAAAAATGTAAAGCGCCATAGCCATATCACCTACAACATCGAAGGCTCAGTGTTTTTTCTCACTTCCACTTTATTATGGTATCAAAATCCTTGTTTCCAGCGTCACCCACATATGTATGTAATTATTTGTTCATATTGCATGCATACTGTTCTCACAAGACATTGTCCATTCATCTTGTAGTGGTGTTGGTTCAAGTTCAGGAGCACCACAGAGCATATTAAGTACTTTTAGAGTAATTCCGGCTCTGTAAATGAGGAAAGATTTATTTTCCTTAAAACAATTAATGCCTGCTTTTACTATCCTTAATTATTTTGCCTTTTCCTGTCTTGCCAAAATCATGCTTTGTGCAAGTTGTCCTGCTGTAGATATACCTAACAATTATTATTATTATTCATTTTTCCAGCAATGAAACCCCCCCCCGCCCAGTATGCATTTAGTATACATAGTTCCAATCACTCATCCATTGTTGATATGACTCTTCCCATATAGATACTACAATGTGTGATATTATTCAGGCAGAACTCCCAAATCTTAGGAAATTGCAAGGCATGTGCATACGTGCATTGCATTTATGCACATGCACGACGTCTGCAAAAATATATCTACAGGGATTTGTTGTTAGGTCGAAGGAGAGGTTGCCATGGGCGAAATTCCTCTCAACAGAACCTGTCAAATGTATTGAGGGAGAGAAAAGGATCAAGTATACTTACCTCAGCTCATGCTGACAAAGTTTATCACTGGAATTGGTAGAGAAATGCAAATCCTCATCGAAGACGATGACATCCGCAGACCCTCCAGGGGAACTCGAGGGAATCGCTGAAGTAGTAGGCATGATTTTTAACTCGTTGAGGAAAATTTCCACGTAAAAAAATTAAACTCAAGTTAAAAACTCATTTGTGCAGTGACAAAAACAAATATTTCCAGACTATTTAACTTTTATCCTTGTCTTCCTCCCTCTAGTTTCCTTTAGTAAACTGTCCCAAGACGTAAGTACATGTTTCCTAATAGAATGTTATTCCTTTTCTATATAGTACAGTAGATACGGATAGATATATAATTATCTATCTATAGGAATCCTTTATAATGGAATCTTATATTAGCCCACTCTCACTTTACTCCCTTGCTTTATTACTCAAGCTGAACAGGATTATTTTGAAATTACGTAAGGATAACTGTGAGATTAATGATAATCACGGCTTGTCATCTGGGTGAGAGACACACAAAGTTAATACTGCATGCTGAAAATGTCGTGTCCCACTTTCTTCCCTTTTGCACAATTTGACTTCCACGTACAGAGAGGCTCGTTCTTTTATTAATTTTATTTTTTGTGAAAATTCAAAACCTCTGCAACACTCCTAGTGCTATTGGTTAAGACACAAAAAACACAGGGATCTGATGCAGCTGGAAATTTTAAATCCTCCGAGAGAATGCTGGTAGTGGTTATCAGGTAAAAAAAAAAGTGTTCTTGGCTGAAATAGTACTATAGTACAGTCCTTGGGAAAATGTTGACAAGGAGAAGTTCGGAGCTCAACTGACATATAACTGTTAGGATTGGGGCCTAGTGAGGACTCTCTAGCAAAGCTGATGCCAGAGTTGCCAAAGGGAGGTAAGCCTTCTTTTTTGTCAGCAGATCGGTTTTCAGTGCAAGTGTCCGCAAGCACGAGTCACTGGCGGAGCTCCGACTTGGCCCGAGGTTTCCTCTTTCGGGGAGAGTCGTTGAGAGTGCACTCTCCGTATGTATCACAATGGAATTGAGTACGCTCAATATTTTCTCACTCACACTCTCAGGCAAAGGTCCTGGTGCATGTGGGAGAGTAGACGGGCTGGCTTCGCGTGGTTCCACTACTACTATTAAGGGCCAGTCATAAAGTATGTAGTTTAACGGGCTTGAATTTGCAATTCAATTCTTTCTTTTTTTTTCGCACTCCCCGATATACAATGGTACAGTATACAATGAGCCTTTATGCACAATCTCCCTGAGTGTACTTTACTGTCAACCAACTCTCGGCTGACTCTCAACTAAAAGACTCTTTTTCTCTCTCTCTCTCTCTCTCTCCCTCACTCTTCTCAACGAAACAGAACGTACACAGGCACAGGATGAGGAAAGGGGATTATGTATTTTGCGCTGAGTCCTGTAATTTCATGCACTCACTCCACATCACAGAGATTTTGCAGTTTTTAACTTCATATCTACATACATACATACAAGCAACATATGAGACTCTACCGACGTGCCAGCATTTGCTCAAGACTGCTCAAGACCTGACGGGGGAACTCACAGAGAAGGGGATCAGGTCTAAATACAGATAATAATAATAGCGAGCCTTATCCGTTTTCTCATCAAGCCTCAGCCACAAGACAAGTCATAAGGAGTAAAGGATAGATACATATGGACTGGGATACCGCACCAACTCCATAATGTAATACCTTCCGTTCCATTTAAGCATAAAGTAAATGGACTTTGCTACAAGATCAGTGGCTATTACTGTATCCCTCCATATTACTGTACTTCCTTGGATATCCTCCCCAAACACAGGCAGACACACTCATTATGGGGAGTTACATTATAAATAGTGGATCTGAACTTTTAGCAAACTACCATTGCATTTTGCTAATATGCTCCTGTACACACTACTGTGTGTGTGTGTTGTGTGTTGTGTGTGTGTGCCGTGTGAAGGCTACATTAAAATAATCACCGTCTCTCTCCACTTCTCATCACTGAAGAGTATTAGTATTATTATTCTTTTCCCATTTCCCTCCCTCCCTTCCTTCCTTTATACCATAAACTTGCTCAGGCAGAACCTGGACATGTAGTGTGTGCTCTCAGAATATGTATCTACTTACGTGCACAATCCTGTGAACAAATCCTTTAAAACTACAGATATGCTTAATTATAGTATTTTCAAAGTATCTAACTGCGAATATGGAACAATAACAAAATTCATGTTAGTGCATAATTCCTTATTAGAAATTCTCAACGATGTAAATGTGAGATTCATAAAATTGTACTGTAACAGCCTGAAGCTCCTCATGAGTCAGGAAATGTATTGCTTTAATGTCCATTGAGTACCTATTCCCTCGATGTAAAAAAAAAGTGTCAATGAGTATCTACAGTGATACAATTCAATACAAAAGCTTCTTAAGTTTATTTGCAACAGCTGTTTCAGGTCATATACAGAGTGATAAGCACGGTGGGAATAATGACTGTGTACTAATCTACAGGACAATGTGCATATGTTTTTCATTCAGGCATGTATGTACATAACTCCTGCCTTTATGTGAGACTGAGTTAATGAGCATATGGAAAAAAATGATGCGGATCATGTACGTAAACAGAACAAAGCATATTGCAAGTATTCCCATTCCCTGACTCGACACAACAGCACAGTTTTAGTACGTCTGCACTCCAAAGTACTTGAGCATATACGATCATATGGTTGCCAATATATGTAAAATCCTCGTGGAAGCTGCTGATGCAGTTTTCTCCCCTTTCTTCTCTCTCTCTCTCTCTCTCTCTCTCTCTCTCTCTAAGTCATATTTTAGTATATAGCATGAGACTCCATCCTGTCAATGTGCTTCAAGTGCTAGCTTCAACTCATGGAATAGTGGAGGATCACTTTATTCCGGTACGACTGCACTCTATAGCCGCCCACACTTTCCTATAATAGGGATCTGCCCAGTTTAGTGCATACGCTTGCACTCTATATCCCCGAGCGGAGACGTACATAGCATCTGAGTGCACGCGTACTCAAAGAGAAAGACAGCCTTCGTGAACTTTGCTTTGGGTAAACACATGAGGCTTACATAGAGATACACATAGTCGACATATATAGTGCAAAATATGTGCTATAAGTTGAACTAGAAATAGTGAAACTTTAAGCTTATTATGACAAAACTTCGTATGAATTTTGCATGCTTTCATAAATTGTTCTGTAACAGTCAAAGTACATTTACCCATTGGAATAGTAATCATGTGTAGGATGAAATACTTTTGTTTTTTTATGGGTTGATGGATATGGACAGAATAGAGCACACCAAACTTATAATAAGCTGTAAATGAAAAAAAAACACCCTTTGTCTTCTTAATAGCATTTCATGTTGATTAAATTGTAGGACTTTGTGCGACGCTCCGTGGCTGTCACTGGCACACTTGAGGATACATAATTACCCACATAACTATAAAGAATTAATTGAAAGCTCTCTTATTACGGGAGCTTTGTCCAAACTAAGTTTTAAAAAATTCAAACATTAATTTTTGACATGTTCATTTTCCAGACAATAGAAAAAACGCATTGTGTTTTTTTACTGTTCTACTATTTTGTTCTAGTAGCGTGCTAATGGCTGAGACATGATCAAGTAAGTGATACTTGTACAGTCCTGGGATCAAAACCAACTGGGAAATAATGGGAAGAGGACAGGAGACTAGAGAGTATAGGTGTCATTGCCTTTAAATTAGATTTCTAGGGAGGGAGCGGAAGTACCACCGTTCGGATTTTATTTGATGTTGTTCCCCTGCGTTTTTTTTCCTCTGGGTTATTTTTCCGACGTATGTATGTATACACACATATATGGACATGTGTAGGACTATATTTACTAGAATTTAAAGCCCCGCTCGCTACCGGACATCTGTTAAATGTAGGGCGAGGATGATCCTCAACAGATCTCTTACTGACTTGTAAGTCTGTTGACATTGTTTTATGGGAATGTTATGGAATTTACTTGCAGCAATATAATGTGGCAATAATGCCAACCATATATAATTATTTATTGCATGGCAACCTCTGACTGGCTGAGTGTGAGCACAGAGCACTAAATTGATCTGAAAAAAAAAATATTTAATTCCAATCCAATGCTTCAAAGACTTTTAACGGTAATTGTGCATTAGACCTATTGAGATATAATTTGCACACGTCGTTCATCATTGGTTGAAGTCCTTGCGTGTGTCTGTGGAAATTCATGTTGTGACTTATGACTATATATGTAGATATCTAGGTATGTGCGTAATGTCTTTTCAGGCATCTCAAAACAGGAAATGTAGTGTTGCTTGCGACTTGAATTAATTCTAGGCTACAGATTTCCATGTCTGGTTGTTGGAGCAAACGAAATAAATTTTAGTATTTGGTGTATTTGCTATGAGTGTATGGAATCATTTATGATCAACCTTTGTACACGGTAGGAGAGGACATAGGACCTTCAATTGAGTAGAAAATTGATGCAGTCAGGAATCTCGATTAGCTCGCAATTATTACTGTTTTATGCTCTTGGCATTTCCGTGAGATACGCCATCGGAGGAAGATGAGGGCTGAATAGGTTAAACATTTTTTCTCACAGGAGTTCTGTAGCCTTTGAATGCATTTTGTATGAAGTTCCAAACTTCAGATACTTGAGGATATCTGGTCGTGCTACAAAAGTGAAATATATAAACTTGTGGATGTGTGTCTTATCATCTTTTGCGATATTTTCTTTGTTAGAATCGTTGACTCTCCACAATACAAGGAAAATGATGACGGAGATTTCTGTGGAGGGACTTTACCCTGTAAAAGGTTGTTACTATGAGAATATACCTAATAATTAGTGGATAGGTGTGATAAGCCTCTCTCTAGGCTCCTACGGCTTCCAACGACGGTACTTAACACTTTGCATTTGTCAGGAAAGCTCTCTTGACTTGTGGGAGGTCAATGTTTTGAGGCTAATTTTTACCCGACTGATGGCATATTTGTTTATGCATACGGTTCCATCTCGAAAGAGTTTAGAGCAAAGCAGCTCAAGGTAGTGAATCCCTAGCTCTGCTGTTTTCAATAATAAGAACGGGTTTACCAAGACGCACATAATAAATGTTGCTCAATACAAGGCGTGTTAACCTTCCCACAGGGAATATGAGTCATCGTATGGACAGAGAATCTACAGAAAAATCAAGTTTCCCTAATGACGGGACGTGAGAATGCAGACTGAGAAGGGTACCATAATGTTTTTAGTGATTCGCAAACTTTTTTGCAATAATCATATGCATACATACATACAGGAAAGAGATGGTCAACTACCTGGACCCAACTAATGGGAAATTAAGGAAAATTATATTCAATTGTGAAGAAAAAATTTATTCTTTTTCCTAGTTCCCCTCAAGGATAAATATCGTAGCAAGTTCAAAAAGATATTAGATTATGCCTGTCACAGGGATGCAAACATGCGACAATAATTGCTTGTTGGGAGGATTTCAGATGTTTACCACATGGTAAGAAAGTAAATGTTGAAATAGTTCCAGTATTTCAGCAGGTATGGCTTTTTCATTCATTTTGCGTATGACTGTCCGGATACTCTGTAGTAAGTTTTAAGGTCAACAAGGTCAGGCTTACAGGGACACATTTATATTTAGAGAGAGAAAAAGATGTCAGTAGCAAACAGAAAACAAGTGAATAGACAAAGAGGGGAAAAACTGGCAAAAGTACCAACCGGGCCCAGCTTTGCTTAATTTCACTGATTGGACGAGAACTGGTGCTGTCAACGTGGCCTGGCCATTAGCAGCTGTTTAAGGAAACATTTATCGTGGGTACAGTTATAATATTATTTAAACCAAGGGTGTAAATGTAAAGTAACCAAACGATTAAAAAATTAAATCCCAGATGCAAAAACAGGAGCAAAAACGTTACTTATTTACATATCTATACACAGTGACTTGATTCATTATCTACTAAACGCAGACACAACTCCAACTTATATTCAACGTTCAGTAGAGCACCATACGAGGTAAATATTTGAGGTCTCCTTGTTACAATTCGTAAAGGCCTTCTAGGGTAAATTTTCCCTAATAGTGCCTACCTTTGATCTTTCCTTAAATGGAGATCTTCTGCTCTTATATAAATATGCTATGTTGAAAATTGACTTCTTTAGCCTTACTACCCAAAATTATTACAAAATTATGACCTCTGTCCTCAGCCTTCTGCTGTAAATTGTAACTTATACCTTCCCTTAAAAAGGAACCCTGCCTGTACATTTCTTTGATGTAAAATATCCTTAATTATATAAATATTCCTATAAATTTTTGAACTCATGTATGTGTAGTTGCAAGAATACAACAGGAAGATTTCAAGACACTCAAAGGCTAAAAGGTACTAGTGTCAGAGCACTTTTTATACGTCACGGATTTTTATGCAGATAATTTTATTTGGGTCCATAACCCCCTTAAATATTTCCTTTGATTTTTTGAAAGCACGTAATGTAGAATGAGTCGCTATAATATTGTGGAAGCTTTCCTCAACCTTTTCTACTCTTCCTTTTACCCGGGAAAAATTCTACAAATACTTCTGCGTTGAGCGGAGTCGGAGTCTAAATGTTTTGCGTCTCTCACCGTCAGAGTCTGACGTATCTACGTAAATTGCTACTGTACTGCACTGGTATCTCTGTAAATGGAAGCAAATCCGTCTCAACCTGGAATCAATCAATAATGTATACGTAGATATGCATGTCAATATGCAATGTAAATAAATTCATGCAGATAATAAACGCTCTGAAAAGTAGCGTTCAATCAACACTCCGTTCTCACAAAATGTGTGACAACACTACAAACGGTAGTTAATAGTCAATTATCATTTCATTAATGGTAAATAAGCTGCATGCTTTTCTTCATGTCTAACTCTTTTTTTAAAAGTAAAGGTCAGTTTGCCCTTTAACATTTATAGTTTAGAAATATCTATTGTAGCTGAACACTTCTAAATTTCTAATAGCACCACAATAGTTAATTGTTAAATTGAAAAACACAACAATAGCTAATACGAAAGTGTGTTCTCCATTTCTAAACAAGTCATTTTAGATAGTAAATGCCGCTAGTAAAACTACCTCCATAAAAACTATGACTCTATAAACCTGTCTATATATGCTTCTGTAAAATGCTGTTGTTCGTCAAGAAACACAAAGGCTCACTACAACCTATTATTTTTATCGTTTCTTGTAAATAATCCTAGCAACGTTTATCGTTATTGTAGAACGGGTCTGATACCGTCTTTTCTACAGTAAAATCGGACATCTAATAATACACCGTGCAAACATAAATATTTTCTACGTTTCCTATACTTATGCAGTGTTGTAGATGTAATATTTCTCACAACTACATATTCGCAGTCTCACATAAATACCATATTGTACATACATGTGGACATAGCTTCAGGTCTAATATTGCACATTACACTACACCCTCTTATTCATTTAAACGATTTTAGTTCACTTTTATATTTTGTTCCTATATGCGAAAACCTGTTCAAACAACCATTCGCAACGGAACAGCTATATTTGTCTCACCGTAAATCTACTGTTTTAGCATCCGGATTGATTCTCTAAGGTAAAAATACAGAGCAGTTTACATTCCGGTTTCAGGAGCTGACCCAGTTAAACCCAAATTCTATCAAAACATTTGCTCATCTCATGCTTGTACAAATATAAACAAAGGTGATCATTTTTGGGATTCCTTTCCGGAGAGTCAGTAAATAAAGGGAGTGTGAGTTTATGCGTTGCGGATCGTCAATATTTTGCGAGCTCCACAACGCCTTCACTCAATCCCAACCTTAATCAAGTCCTTCACGGTAGTAATTATCTTATTACTTCCAGAGTTGGCTTTACAATACGTAGCCATAATAACTACCCAACTGTATTTTTTTCGATATGGATATCTATGACTTCCTGAAACAACATTACGACAAAAAATGATTCAGACAAAAGCAAAATATTGAAGCTGACAATGAAGCATGTAAAGATAGATTGATACAGTTGTGTCGCAACTCGATCCTGGTATTAGTTTCATTTTGATTATTTATTCGTCTATAGGGATGACTCATGAAATGCGGTTGTTTTGCAATAAATCAGAAGCGTATAGAGAGAGAGTAAATAGTGCACGATGCTGAGTAGCACAATACGGTCCTGGTGCTTCACTTTGGCCTATTAGTACAAGAGACTTTTAATGAATCATACTTGCTCCTCTATACAGTTCTGAGAGCAGTTATGATATCATTTTCGCATATGCAAAAGGAGAGTGGAATATGTTTTGAGTAATATTTAAAACTGTCTTTCCTTAGGAGAATCTTTTGAGGATCGCAAACTAGACATCAATTTATATTCTGTCTTCGTCTCGCTGACTTTTGCCCATCAATACCAGTCACCGTTGCTTCTAAGTGCTTAAATAGGAGAAGAATAACGTAGCCTACAAATCATCTGCATGTTGATGCTCTCGGAAGGAGTTTAAAGACTCTCTTTCTGATTGAACTCTACAGGGTAATGTTCAATGCTTCAAAATAACTTGGGAGAGGAAACCAACTGACTATCAAGTTACGAAACCGTATGTTCCTCCTTATAAAAATGACATGCTATGACTAGACAAACGGAAATATTTAAGCACGAATGATGTAAGACTATGCTAGGGCACTCACTTGGGAATTATGGATAAATCAAAGGGGTTTACGACTCTTCTTTATATCATTATATCTGTAAGAAATGCTTAGCCTACCAAACACAATTTATCCGGATAATTGAATTAACAAGTAAATTAGCTTGAATTACATAAAGGAAGGTCAACAAGTAAGTTGTATAAGTGTCACATAAATACTCACGAGTACATAGTAAAAGTATAGTATACCCTGAGAACTTCAAAGTTATTTCTTGATCTGAACCTTTTGCATGTGTAAAAGCTTGCTTTTGTATAACTTCTTTTGGGTGAAGAAGGGTTGAAGAACTAGTAAG
This sequence comes from Allacma fusca, assembly GCA_947179485.1. Classification (NCBI taxonomy): domain Eukaryota; kingdom Metazoa; phylum Arthropoda; class Collembola; order Symphypleona; family Sminthuridae; genus Allacma; species Allacma fusca. The sequence goes on from OX359247.1 coordinate 43,628,451, forward strand.
GTCTCGGCCTTCCACGCTGCCTGCAATCATAACCATTTTTGAGCATAAGTATTGCAAAAAAATCCAATGAGTATTCAAAAACATGAACCAATTGTCAGTGATGCTATGTATGAAACATGACCGTGCTTTGAAATGAAACATACATGTGTGATCGCATTGGACCTCCACCACCTCTTGATCCTCCTCTGGGCCCTCCACCAGATCCACCACGAAAAGAACCTCTTCCGCCGAAATTCCCCCCTCCTCCACGACCTCCTCCGCCGGGTCTGCTTCCTCTACCATTGCCTCGACCACCTGAAACCAGACCGTTCCGTTAAACATAAATACTAGTAAGTTATGACTCACAGATGGAAATTTTGCTTGGCAATGAGAAAAGTGGCACAATCACCTGGGAATCCTCGACCACCTCTTCCTCCACCACCACCATTTCCTATGCGGAACAAAATATAATAGCTTACTTGAAACGAAAATAATCGAGAGTAAACAACATTATTTTAGAAAGAGGAATGAACTCTGAAGAGTATGTAATTACGACACCTTTAGCAAACCCGCAGCGGTTACATTCGGTTCTCCACGCAAAGCACCTGTTCCCGCAAGAAGGATTCCCACACGTCCAGTCCCCTTCTCGGTTTTCACGTAACATTCCTCCTCCACGTTTGACACTCATGGATCCACCCCGACCACGATTACCTCTCCGGGGTCCATGACTATCACGCCCACGGTCATCGAAGTTTTGGGAATTATAGGAATTTTCAAGGGGGTAATCACACTCGTAGTCATAATTGTTGCCATCCACAGTCACCTGAATAGCACTTCCGAAGAATTCTTTCCCTGTAAATAATTGCGAGTGGTGCATTCAACAATGTTACAACCAAATCCCACACAGCATGAACATAGCTGTCTCCCAGGACTGTCGTCACACAATCATTAAAATTACAAATTATTTCCACTGAAAATAATGCTAGCAAAAATTACAGAAGCGCATCGTTGGCTAAATTCTAAAAAGTACTATTTTCATTTCACAACCTATGCTTTTTAAATAGGTAATGAAAATGGTACTTTTTAGAATTTAGCCAACGACATACTACTAACAATTAATATACAACTAACTGATCTTTATTTTTGCAACGCTAACATACCATCGAAATGACTAACAGCAGCTTTAGCAGCCTCGAAATCAGTGAAGACGATTTTGCACGATGTCTGATCCGAATCCTCGTTCGTGAGAATGGAAATTTTGGGCGTGCCACTGATCAGATTCCTCTGTTACACCAAAACATTAAATTAATTACAACAAATACCGAGGACGCATATTATAAAATAAGGAATGTAATCAGGCAAGGTATACCTGAATAGCTCCGACATTCCCAAATAGTTCCTCGATCTCACACTCAGTTATCATCGAAGGAAGTCCAAAAACATTGACAGTAGCTACCTGCGGGGCTAATTTGATTGGATCAGGCTCTCGCTCATCCCTCCTTCCATTCCCTCGGTTACCATTTAAGGACCCTCTACCACCCCCGCCACGGTTGAAATTTCCACCGAAATAACCCCGATTCTGACCTCCTGTTATTAAATCATTAAAGAAAACATCCAACTTTTAAAATCAGCCGAAATGATATGATCCAAATTCTAATCACTTCACTAAAAGCTAAATAGCAGTTTACCCCTTCTTCCATCCCCCGATCTCTGGTTTCCATAACTCGAAGATTTCATTCCTCGTTGTCCCATCCCACCACCCGACGGGCGATTGTACTGATTGTACCCCCCTGTTTGGGTATTCTGGGAGAGTTGAGAAAAATTTATAAACCCGCTATTTTGGGATGACCCCGTGGATTCTTGCCGACTTTCATATCCTAAATGATTAAATGTAGGATTGGTGCCCCGGATCGCGCCGTCATTTCCAAAAGGAATTAAGCTCATCAAAGGCGTGGGGAGTCCATTTGAATCGGAAAAGTCATTGGCACTGCGATCTGAGGCGCTGACTGTGTCGAAACTCTGATGTAACTGATACTGGGCGAAGTTATTGCTTGTGAAGTCACTTAATTGCTGATTTTGTTCCACCGCAGCCGCTAAAAGGAGATAAGTTTACTTTGAATATTTGATTTCACACATATTCAGTAATAAATTCAAGAAATATTGACCAATTTCATATTTTATTTGGAACACTTACGAAACCCCTCCATGGCCAAGTAGTCCCTATTCCTGCTTTGCTGCTAACCCAGCCTCCAGTAAAATGCCCCAATTACTGACTATATGGGATGGTATTCTAATGAGTCCTGGACTAAAAGAACGAGTATATTTTTCCCAAGAGCTAGAAAAATAATGATGTTGATTTCATTAGAGAACGGAGGAGGAAAAGAAGAAAATCAATTGCTATATTATTACAGTACACTATATTATATAGCACACGCTGCTGAATTGCTGAAGCAGTAATGCTACAGCTGAATGAAGAAAATACTTTTATTGTTTTGGTTGGAATCATTTCATATTGTAATATTTACACAAACGACAACAATCGAATCGAAATGATTGATTGTGGCGGAGTCGTGCATACAGTCCTAGTGTAATATACTTTGCTTCACACATGGTATGGTGTTTGTGTCTGTAATGACAGCCAGCGCCAATATGGGATAGAGGCATTGAACGCAAACTTATGTCGTCATTCTCAGAACATAATACATAAAAACAAGAAGACTGTAGGTATATGCAACATCGCCATACAGCGATGCGATGCGATCCGATTCGAGTTTCGACGTTTCGAGTTTTTCCAGTGCGCCGTCTGGTTACAGTCAATTCTCGCAATGAGGGATCCTCAAGGGACCGGTCAAATTTGTTCGGAAGAAATATTACCCCTTATATCACAATCTTATGCATTCGTAAATGGTAGTCGGCGCTTCGAATCGTAATCCCTCATTTAGAAAAAATTCTTATAAGGGTATCTTTTATGGTCAGATGCCACTGTACGTTTTGGTATATGGTAGATACAGAAAACCGAAGCTCATCGTCATTCTTCGAAGATCTACACACTATGTTTTTGTATAGGATTTTGCCTCGTCACCGACTAAATTTCAAGCACATTACATGGTGTGCGAGTAATGTGACTAACAAGTAAGGTACTACTCAAGTTTTCATTTACAGATAACGTCTGTGAAGAGATAAAATTATTTAGATATTTTTCCGATTACAATCAAAATGGTCAACGTCTACATTCAGTTTCACGAAAAGCAAGATCCCTATGAAGGATCGCGATGAGTGCCTAAATGCTCGACGAATTGCCAGCACCTTAAATGAACGCCAAAAGCTCAGCCGAAGCGATATTTTTGCGCAAGGTTTGAATGCTATAAATTGTAACAAGAAAAATAATAAAGCACTTTTCAATGGTTGAGGTTGGGTTTTGAATGGAACATATTTGTTTTTTTATCTATGGCATGCTAGTACATGTGTGTAAGTCCCTATATGCACCAAATATTTATTGAATATTATGTTGCTTAGCAGGACAGAATTTTGTTTCAGAAAGCTAGAAAACATTTTTTTTTGTATTTTAGGCATCCTCGAAATGATTGCAATTTAGCGCCTCGTCTGTCTACTATAAGTGGTGGAAGAGGTGTTTTCTTCTTTTTCTTCTTGTCGCAAAAATATATGTTAATTGTTGTTGTCCTTGTTGGGGGAAACAAGATTTTAAGTAATTCACAGGCGACGAAACATCTACAAATCAAATCTACAAAAGGCTGACTGAGAGCAATGGGCACAGCATGCAGATGAAAAAATAAATAAAAATCTGAGGAAGTTATATTACAATGGTCGGAGTTAAACTTTTCTGGAGATGCATTTCATTATTTTCAGCGTCAGACGCACGCATAAACCAGTCAAAACTGCATAATTTTTATTTAATGGGAACGTATATGTACGTATACAAAGTATGGGTTCGTGGTTATGTAGAGGACGTCCGCGTAGGAAAAAATATATCTGCACGTGTTCTTACTTTCGTTGATAGTGGACCCTGTGGTTGCTTTGCTATGTGCTATTACCAAGCTTATTATTGATAATGTAATATTTTTACTTGATGGAAAAAATAGGTAACTAGCTCACATCACCCAAAGCCCAAGTGAGGTTGCGAATACTAATTCTTGAACACATGAGACTTGTCTTGTAAAATCCGTGGTTGGCTTTTGTGCACAATTAGACAAGATCAAAAAAATTGAATTTTGCAGGCTAAATCAGTAACCGCATGGAGTATGGATGATAAAAAATTTTACGTGTCGACAGTATGAAGAAATATTTTTCAAGCCCTTCCCCTACCTATACACAGCTCAGAGTGGATAGCGGACTGACAAATTTTATTAATTGCGCCCTCTTTTGTTAGAAGCCATTTATTATTTTCTAAAATGTTATGTTTCCCTGCCGCATCCCGAGTAGAATTCAAACAAAATATATTTTTTTAAATTTTTTTACTGAATCATGAGTTTGTTATTACCAATAAGTCGAGGCATCACTGCACTACACTGACAAGTAATTATTTAATTAGTAGGGAGGCGTACAAACTGTGGATGAAGATTGCATTAAAATTTGAACAAAATGGTTTCTCAAGGGGAAAATATCCTGAACAGTAAGAGTGACCCCCTCAACCCGGAATAGGGAAATTCGTTGTATTAGGGGTAAAATATACTGCATTAATTTTACTTAAGTACACAGTAATACCCGTATTTGGTAGGAAATATTGGATTGTAATTTTATAAATTAATTATGCATAATAGGCATGAGTGCATGTGTATGTTGTTGTAGCAATTATGTTTACTGATGTTTCGACATGTCAATACTGTGAGTAATAAGTGTGTAATTGGAGGCACTTGTTTAATTTTCTAAAATTAAAAATAACGTGCTATTAAAAACCGAGTACACATTTATGGAAGGGCTAGATCAATCTACAGTACAATGGATAGCCAGGTTTGTGACATCTAGCAATCATGATGTAAACCTTTCCAAAGGCTTTTCCTACTTGCCTAGAGAGGCCAGCTGGATGGTATCAGTAAAATTGAATGCTCTTATCCAGTAATCCAGTGTCATGCATGTCGACAAGAAAATACTTGTGATTAAATAAAATATTGAAAACCTCAATTAAATTAACGTAATAATAGGCATAATTGCACTTGAGCAACGTTCCAAACATAGGCGCAATGCAGTGTTACTTTAGAATTATTTAAGTCATTCCAATTTGATTCAACATCCCTCCGTACTATGGCTCGTTCATACTCGTACCACTGACAATGGGTTATCCGATTACTAATTAATTCTAATTATTATAGATCTCAGTCCGAAGCTTATGGGCATTCTATTAGTTGTAACAATATAATGCTACCTGCTCTTGCTATTGAGAAGACGAAAACCAAAATACTCTGCCGGAAGACTCCCAGGAAAGGAAATCCTTGGACTCTTTCAGAGCAGATATTATTTACGTAACGTACTGGACTATCAATGTTAGATTTCCTGGAAGTAAACGGTTAAGCCTACAGCGTATAATCGTATCAAAACTGAAGCTTTAAGTACTAATAATTTGCTTTATATTCGCAAGCGAACTTTCATATGGTAAGTTATAGGATTGTATGACTTGAATTTTATATTTCTCATGTTTTCGTTTGATAACTGACTACTATAGTTTCTCGTTACGTCCATTCTTTATTTTTGCAAAAAATTTTAGGTTTTTATTGTAAAATGCCATTAATGTTGTAATATTGTAAAAATGCAAAATAACTACAAAATGTACGGGTAGATTTTTTACAGCAAGGATTTATTCATAATTAATAACATGTGGGCAAATATGCCCATAATGATCTAAAAATTCCATGCATGGATTAATGCCCGTATGCAAAACGATCGCTCAGATTATTATAAATTGTTGTTTTGTATGTTGGATTATTTGAACGCTCTTATAACAACAATATGATTATGATGAAAACGAAAATCCCGAGTCAAGTTAATTAAATGCTCGTAAATAATGGCCCGTTAACGTGGGAAGTAGCAACTGTTTTCCAACAGCTACTAGAATACAATTGCGGCAAATAATTTTCTTGATCTCTTATCATTTTTTGAATACAGTAATTCCATTCATTTGGTAACCTAAAGTTACAGTTACCTGAGCTTACATAAGTTAACATACTCGTAAGCCAGTTTCGTCCGTAAGCGTCGAATTGTTATCCGTTGTGGAAGAACTATTCACATTGAGCTATTTACTTGCAAGATGCTGACATCACTTGAATGTAATTATCTCAAAGTAAAGAAAAATCTTTGTTCTGTAAAGCTTGTGTAGTGCCACAGAAACAATGTTTTACATTTACAGAAGAAACAAGAGTTATGATAAATATCCGTTATATCGAGATTTGATTGTATTGGGGCCGTTCAAGTAATTCATAACGCAGGAGTAGTGGGTGACCTTACAAACTAACGTTATGCTTTGTTACGTGCATCGGGGGCCCGTAGATCACTTTGGTACGTAACGTAATATTTTGATGGTCCTTCTTACCTCTGAAAATTAGATGGCTTGTTTTTAAAGCTTCGAAGTTTACGACGAGTTGGTGGTCCTATTATAGACACACGTAACGTAAATTTCTTACATATACGATTTTGCACATATATCCTTCAAAAAATTTGTCCAGCGAAAAGGCAAATTCGTCTTAAAGATTTCAAGTATTGTGCACCATTTATTGAATTTTGTTTATTAATTTGAAAATTTTAAATGGCAAAATTTATCACATGTTTCGAGCCCCTTCGGGGTACCCCGGAATGGGGTCAAGGAAGTGATTATCACGCTGTAGCTTTAAGCTGTGGACATTTACTTTATAAAATCTGCCTGACTTCATTTTTTCAAGCAATTGAAAGTACAAACGCCGAATCGTTACCACGTGAGAGATGAAGACGGCGTCATTGAAGTTATTGAAAGTATTCCTGACTGGTTAAAAAGTCCATTTGTCGAATGAGAGGCTAAAGCCACAAATTGAATAAACGTAGTTTTACCGGATGAATCATAGTCTATAAGCAAGCATACATATATCTCATCTAATGTATTTGCTAAAGCAGCATTTAAAAAAACACGTAACGCGTTATGTCGGGTAGGTGGTAGTTTAGTCAGCGTTACCCTAACGTTACATCATGTGGGTGGGGATGAAATTTTGACCAATTTTGCGTTAGGAATGACTTGAAAGGCCCCTATGTAAGCTGTGATGGTTATTGTTATACTCACTATGAACTTACTAGTATTGACCGAACAGCATATATTTAGTGCATGTTATTTTTGTTAATTTTTTCAGCTGAAATATTGTAGAAAGATCAAAATTCTCTGACTTAATGACATACAATTTTCCTCGTGTAACAAGACTATATAAGCTGAAGTCATTTGTGGATGATATGGGCGCCGCCTTGAACCAATAAATAATAATAATATAAGTTGAAGAAACAAGTTGTGTAAATGGAGTGCAAATGTTTTTCAAAAACCATTCGGAAATCACAACATGTAAACGCTGCACATGCATATATGTATACATGTATACAGGAGACTAAAATAAAAATAAACCAATAACAACTTCGGTGTATCACCTGGTTTTGGGTACACAGCGACCATGACGGCGGAAAACATAAGGGCCACCTAGCATAAGCTGAATGTTTCCTCTGCACGATACCAACTGAAATAGCGCAGTTGTACGAACGAATATTTTTATAAAATCTTTGTTTCTGAAACAGTCTATTACACTTTCATGTGGAGTTGGCATCATTTTTTCCATGCTGACAACGTCAGAAAACTCAAATAATTAATTTCACCAGATCCGTTAGATCTGGCTTCTTCTGCAAAATGCAATGCTTGACAATATCTTCTTTCCTTATCCACTAGCCTAACATTAAATTCAACAACATAGTTTTCATTAAAAAATTTAAGTTAGACCACTGTATTCTAACTGTTCTAATCTGCTTCGTTTTCCAGTTTACCGGCGGCATCTCATCGGTACTTATTTCTTGTTTTCATCAAGATTCTCTTGCAATATCTGTTGCATTTGAATTTTTACAATAGTTAGAAGTAAATAAATGTTCGAAGCAAGCATCTGCCACTTATTTACAGAGTCGGTAAACCGTTTATCGTAACCGGGGAACCGATTAATTTAATGTAATTCGGTGTTAGTATAATATAATAAATAATATAGTAAACTAGTTCTAAGTCACTACGGGGCGAATCGCTGATATGCGATGTAACGGTAGGTATTATTTTTCAATAAGCATGCCAAATTCTAAATGTTTAAGAACAATTTATTCATCTGCAAAAATAGATTAGAAAGTAAAGTGGCTTAAGCTTTTAGAGTTTAATATTTGTGTATTAGGCCGTAGAATCATTTTGAAATGCTGCTTCGGTTTTCAGTCCATGCTTAAGCTTCCAGCACTCCAATGTACACCAGATAACAAGGATCACACAATACATTCGAGTCAAATGTTTACAAGTAAATTACTTTGGTTAATTTTCCTGAGCTGGAAGATTACAAGATTATGTGCAGGAGTTAATGTGAAATCATTTAAACTTAGTAAAACAAATTACATTAAAATTGTCGAATGTTAGCTAAGCAGCATTCTGCTAGTGATTTAACACAAAAGTAAAAGAATATAACAACCTCCTTTTTATGGATAAATTAGATTGAACATAAAAAACTGCGTATTGCGGTAAATACATAAAATGTTGCAAACATATTTCCAGACCTGATTAAATACATACTGCTGCCGAGTACTTACGTATTTGTTCTTTATTCAATAGGTTTTAAACGATTTCAAATTATATAAGATCCAAATATTTGGTTAAGAATATTTTACAAAACTGCAATGTTTTCCGGAAATGAAAAAAACCATTTACATCCAGTGTTTAATTTTAGGTTCATCTGCTACAAAATCGTTTTTCTCAAAAATTTGGTTTCTTATTCACTGTAGAAGATAATTGCTTTGAATTAAATAGTATCTTACTTACATATGTTGGGATTTTATATGTTGTTCTAAAATTGTTTTCCATAGTCTGGTTCCACAAACGTCACATGTTACTCGTTTACCGTAGTGCATTAAGTTGACAGTTCATGAACTTTTTTAGGATATGGGCAGCACAAATCTTGCAATGTATTCGTTCTTGATTGTAAACCTGCCTTTTGTGAGTCTCCAAGCTATGCTTGTTTTTAGACTGTTCGATGCACTTCACTCATTTAGCCTCCAAATTCCTTCTGCTGTGGTTAAACTTCTTGTGCCGTTGCAAGGAAAGCTTAGTACAGAACAACTTCAAGCATTTTGTACAGCAAAATCCTGAAATGAAAACAAACAATGGATTTAACATTTCAACACCTGATAAATCCGGCAGGCCGCTTAAAGTTAGTTTTAAGGTGTAAATGTTCGTATGTACCTCCTCTGTCAATACCGCGGACATAATTCCACAAACGAGGAAATAATCGTCATTCTGTCCCCTCTGATGTTTTCCTTTAATTTAATGTGGAACAACTGCATTGTCTCAGCACAGTCCGTTAAGTGATCAATAGGCTCCCGTGTAGAGAAACTATTTCCCCAATTTATCCATTTAATTTCATAGCGCACTTGTCTTTTAATTATGCATACGCTTTGAATTGCTTCAACAAGATAGTTACCACCATTTACTTCGGTATCGTAACGTAATGTTACAAAGTGTTCGTCAACAGGTGCTTGCACTTCCACTTTGGTATACACATATTCGGTGCGATTAACTGACATTAAAATTTCTTATTTTTGTTATAAATTATTGCTGAATAGACCACGTTTAGTGTTATGTGCCTTTTTCCAAATCTTTTTCGGATCACTTTAAGCAGAACTTGCTATATCACTGAGTAAGCGTTTTAAAAATGCGACTCTGTGTTGGATTTAGTTGGAATTTGAAATAGAACAAGGTTGGGCGTTTCCTCTGACGTTAGTATTTATGTCGCAATTTTCAAAGAATATTTATAATTCGGACACTATATTCTGAGACCGCTGTTTATGGCTAGTATATGAAACTATATTTGGAATGTATATACAATGCACTCGCCTTTGAGCTTTTTCTCCCCCACAATGGCCTAAAAGTACTCTTTCGTGCTTCACTTCGCTGGAAACCCTTTTGCCTCCTTAGGCTGGCAGACACATATTACTTCGACCTTTCTTTTATTAGACAATTCTACTTGAATTTAATCGATACTTGTATATATAGAGATAACCTTTTGTGTACGTGGATCCTTTCATATGCAGTTCCTGCCAGCATTTGTGTTCTCCAAAATCAAAACAAGGCCTTGCGATGCTAAGGATTAATGCCTTTCTGTTGGAAGATTTTACGTGTCTGCATGGAGTCTCAGGAATTTTGTTAATTTGTTTAGTGACTGAAATTTACATACACTAGACTCTTTTAGAGCATATAATACTTTCTAAATTATATTTGTCTTAACATCATTCAGTAGTTCGTCCACCACACCATGGACGTCTTTTATTAAAATACTATAGTAAACTGGCAAGTAACGTATTAGACGTTTTTCTTACAATTAAAACGAATATAGAAATGATTATGATAATATTATTTAACCAATTTTTACTTTTTTAATGAATCGTGTTGTTTTACATATTTTAATTGACGTCTAATAGCTGGACAATTGATTCACGTGATGCACTGCAAATGTTTGGATTATCATTGGACTTATTGCCTATTCCCCAATAAAGGTGATCTGTAAATTCATATATATGGTTATTTGGTTTTGATCTTCGAAAATAATTTTTAAAATATTTTATATGGGACATGGGACATACACGTTGTGTAATGGTTTTCTTCAGATGACCTGCAATCTGGTCGGGTATCTGTGTGAATGTTGTCGATGTGAACGGTGTCTCAGGAATTTTGTTAATTTGTAATGTTGACTACGGGAATTTTGAAATTCCTAACATGGATAACATTCCTTCACTGACTGCAGTGCAGTGAGGTTGTTTGTTATGGCTCTGCCAGAGCAGTGCTAGAGTGCTAATAAAGCTTGTGGGCTCCTGGCTGCCTATTTAGCCACGGTTGAATGGGTTTCAACCCAGCTGTAAGGGCTGCTGGTACCTGACGCCTTAATGTCACGGCCTGAGTACAGGCCCAGCTGTAACACCGTGGGATCTTGAGTCAAGCGTTTACTAGCAGCTGTTTCCAGTCCGTGGATGAAGGATGAAGAAAATACTGAACACCGCAGCCAGACCCTACACAAGCCCTTACATGCAGTACTTAATACCAAGCACTTACGGATTGTAAAAACCTTATTTTATTTATTTTTATTTTTATTTACAATTCATTTTATATCATCTAATATAAAATACTATCCTTGACCTCCATAATGACAAAGTCTAAAACAAAGAACCCTAAACTAACTTGTAAGCTATGCCAAAAATGTGACCTTAGAAAACTTTCTATTGTATGTTCCAAATGTGACAATCTATTCCATAATACCGGCTGCTTGAATATTCAGATGAACATTTTTAAGAGACTCCAACTTGATAATCACTGGACATGTCCTGCCTGTATACAAACTTCTCTACCTATGACAGTCTGTAATGCATGCAAACTAACAATTATCCCTCAAAACTCCCTAGAGATAGAATGTAAATCATGCTAGCCTCTAGGTTTGAGAAAGAAATGAAATTTCAAAAAGTAAGTTAAGCAAGCACTTTCAGGAAGCGAAGTAAGTGCCAATTTATTTTTTAAATTATTAGCGGTCAGCTTTGAACTTAGTAGGGCGAAGCTCAATCGTAGTGTCCAATTAACCAAAAAAGGAACACCAATATTCTAGAGAATTATGACAAATGCTTAGTGTTTGAACCCTATCAAATTGAAGAGATGACAAATGGGGACTGGAAATTTGCTTCTGGCGTCATATATAAAATATAAAATCGAATACACAAATTTGATAATGGGACCAAGAACGACTAATATACCCATTATGACGTAGCAGAATACAGCGGAGAGACATGACTCGGGGTCGGATTTTGAGCAACAGGGATTTTGATAATCGTTGACCTTTTTTGGTGGGGATTTTTAAACTTGTTTTAGTGTTTCTTTAGCAGAGATTTTACGTCTTGCAGAGAATTGTGTTTACTAGCATGGATTTTGAAAATCATTCACCTTTTTTAACAAGGGATTTTTGAAATCGTTGAGGACCTTCCTGCAGGGTGATAATATTCAGCAGGGAAATTTAAAAATGATCTTCCAGAGAGATTTACAAAAATCCAACCCCTGCCAACTTATAGCTTAAATATTTGAAGTATGCAATTACGAGTAGTAATACTTGTACAAATTGAAGTTGAATTGAAATTGTCTTGAGTCGATACAGCTTTAAACTGTATCGAACAATTTAAGGTACCATTAAGCAATTTTACTTAGTATCAAAATAAAAAATATATTGGTTTATCACATGTTCGTTTATTCCTTTAATCACGTAAAATTACGAGAAGTTAAATTGAATACCATAACCTTAAATTTAAGTTCCCAACGAGATTTTTAGAAACATCAATTGATTGTTGCTACAAAAACCCCAAATGGTTTTCAAATTTCAGACAAACCTAAACTCAGTCAGTGAATACATAATGACTGTTTCTGTCAACGGATTTCATTTTTGTTTAGTTGGCTAAACCATCTCCTGAGTCTCCATTAACAACTAAATCAACAATTAAATCCCTTTACTCACTCATGTTAATAACGTTGATTATACACAAGTAATTTTAACATAATTATAGATTGCGTATAAACGAGGTTAAGGGAGCTTTACGGTACCAACAGCATTTGGTAGGATATTTTGTTTATTAAAATGCTTTCTCCAATGCGCATGTTTAATTCGTTTTTAAATGGTACATTAATCAACTTGAACTGCCAACTATTTGTACTTTAGCAACTTGAAGCTGACTTAAATATAATTCTCCAATGAAAAGATTTATATGGTAGTTGAATTGAAGTCAAAATTGAATTGTCAACTAAACATTTTGTTTTAAATTGAAGTTGACTTCAGTTTACAATTTAATTTTTGTTTTAAATTGAAGTTGACTTCAGTTTACAATTTAATTTTTGTTTTAAATTGAAGTTGACTTCAGTTTACGATTTAATTTTTGTTTTAAATTGAAGTTGACTTCAGTTTACAATTTGATTTTTGTTTTAAATTGAAGTTGACTTCAGTTTACAATTTAATTTTTGTTTTAAATTGAAGTTGACTTCAGTTTACAATTTAATTTTTGTTTTAAATTAAAGTTGACTTCAGTTTACAATTTAATGTTTCTTTTAAATTGAAGTTGACTTCAGTTTACAATTTAATTTTTGTTTTAAATTGAAGTTGACTTAAGTTTACAATTTAATTTTTGTTTTAAATTGAAGTTGACTTGAAGTTGTAACTAAAATTGTAAGCTGCAACTACTACTTGAAGTTTGATGAGCCCTAGTTGGGACACAACAATTCAAATACAAACTCTGTCTAGATTCTAAAATACGAGATTTAATTTGATGTATGTAATAATGCTAAATCAAGAGTTATAACAATAAATCAAATACAATTTAGTGTTTAAGGGTAAGAAGTGTAGAATATAAGGTGTGTGTATTGAAGAGTTTATTCAGCACGGATACTCTATAAAGTAAGTTTATGTAAATGATTACCTTAAGGCAAGTGTCAATTTCAGAGATTTGGTTGCACTGTAACGTAACCCAGCATAAAAATGTGTGAATGCAGTCATAATTTATTTGTATCACAACTTTAGTTTCAAATTAAAAATATTACAACACTATAATAAATGTGAAAAGTGTTACCAAATTTGTTTACACATTAATTGCATACAAAAATCGGAAGCATCCTACCGTTGTAACGAATGTGTAAAAGGCTCCATAATTCCTTGGCATCAAAATTTTCTATCCAAATGGAAAAGCAACAACATCAGCCAAAATCACAACAAAGGTATAACAATGGTATAATAATAATAAATGTCATTTGAAATAGGTAGAACGTGTCTCTGCCTCTCTTCCTGTTTTTGGTCCGATACGGTTGTGCTTTGTTGCTGTCGATTTTGCTTAGAAGTGTTTTCATTTGACTTTGCGAGATTATTCTTTGCTGTAGACTACTTTTTCTTGAACCAACCCGTCTTTTAAAAGACGACACTTTATCGTTTATATATTTTGTGATATTACATTTCTTCGAGGCGGAATCAATTCGAGGGCGACCTGGCGAATTTCATTGCAGGGTTAGGTAAGACTATCAAATGTTTTTAAAAACCTTTTTCTCCAACTCCATAAATATTAAAAAACATTCTGTATGCAAATATTGTTATATTTGAAGTCATGTCGTTTGACACTAAAGACCGTGATGAGCGCGATGATGATATTCATCCTCCTTCCAAATTTCCTGATGAGCGTGATGATGACAACCCTAATGATGACAACTTCCCAGGGAGTGAGGATGAGGACCAGTTGGAAGGGATTTCGGAAGATGAGAATGATGATGCTTTTTTGAAGTAGTGAAATTTGCGTCATATCTAATTGTTAACATACAAATATGTACACGTTTATGTCCTCGTATGTTGTTAAATAAATTGTTACATTCAAGCCCCTCTTGTATGATATTCCAGCGAATGAATTTTGACCAGAATTTTCAACATAATTTACCTCCGGAAGAAACCCTCGAGTTTGCCGCTTGTGACAACATTGTCTGGACAAATGACATTGCTACAGGAGGACGATGGACCATAGTCAATAAATAAAAGGGGCGGAACCAGCCAGTTAGATTTCGCGGAGGGATACCACGTGCAAAGGACGCAACAACCAAGTTGGATTTTTAAATTGCAAATTACTGACGGTATGTCACTTTTTGATTGATCCCATCCATTTTACGCATCTTTTTGTTTTGTAGCCATTATTTCAAAGTTTCGCATCTATTTCATTTTGTAGTTGAACTAAACTCGACTACATTAAATTTCCGATATCTCTTCCTCTTAAATGGCATTCCCTCTACTGGGCATTGTAATGGTTTCCCCAGAATTTTATCATGTTAATGGTATATATTATAGTATTTCCCTATCTAATGGAATCTTATCTACGGTGTCATGCTCCATTTTTCTACATTTATTATAGCATCTGACAAAAGCAATTTCAACAGAATGACTCGTCAATAATTGTTTGCTAAAGAAATGCTGATTTAGCTACAACTAAAGCTTCCGGAGGCCTACTTTTTTAGTAGACTAGCTACTATTTGGGAAGGCAGCTTGCTAAAAAATCATGAGACTTACTAAGCCTACTATTTGATTGAAAAAGCTTCTAAACTCTACTTTTTTTACATTTGCCTAAAATAGTTTTAAAATTATTCTGTGCTAGGAAATATGAGCACGATAAAGCGACACTCATCCGACATTTTATTTTTAGAACTTGGAACCTGTAAGTTGTCGAATCATGAACGACTTTCCATGTAAAAGTAGGTCTATCATTTGAACTCAAATTCTATTCATTGTTTCCTTTCTGCAGCATATTGCAATAGTGCATTATTATGAAGTAGTAGAAATCATAAAATGAAAATGAAGTGGGAATCATTATTAAATATTTTACTGTATCCGTCAGTACTGAATAGCTGCTTTTATTTAAATGTAAGTACTCCGTGTGCTACTATTTGACCTGATAAAATTAAAATGGGAGGAGATTGTACTTACTCAACATTGGCTTAAAAATAAAATATCTAAAATTAATTACTTTAGCATCCCAGAATCTACTTGCAAGAATGCAACAGTCCTAGTTGAGTGTCTACTTTCACTTTTCAGATAAAATTCTTTCGACACTTGTTTTTTATAAAATTGTCTTGCCAGAAATATTTTTGTCATTCAACAAATTCAATTCCTTGGTTACTAATATTAACATAGAGTAGAAGTACTTACCAATAAGCAATATACCCAGTCACTCAAAACTGTAAGGGATTCCAATAGGATGCAAGTTCTGTGAGAAAATGTACCAGAAATCCCATAAGCCATATAGGATCTTATAAAAATCATTCCGCTCGTCAGAAACTTGCACGCGATTCTTATAATTTCGGGTATTATAGGAAGTTTTTAGAAAAATCCTATAAGTTGGGTAGCACAAATCTTGCAAGTTGGAATACCATAGGACATTTTCAGAAAACACCTATAGTTTGTGAGTACCATAGGACATTTTCAGAAAACACCTTTAGTTTGGGAGTACCATAGGAGATTTTTACAAAAATCCTGTACTTGCTTTGACAAGGATTCTGCGCTCTTCAGCGTTTGTACTAGAGGTTGGACTAGTTCAGTTTAGTTCGGTTCACAAAGTGAACTGAATCGAAAATCAAAATTTCAGTTCAGTTAGCTATTCTTCGATTCAGTTCAGTTCCCTCTATGAACTGAAACTGAACTGAATATGAACATATATATATATATATGTTTTAAATAAGGGGTACCTATTTCGCTAGTTCTTTGTATCCCACTTTAATCTGATTTTAAATATGTCCACTATAGTACTGTTATAGCAGTACAAATGTAATCGCATTTTACATAGATACTTATTCCTTAAAAAGTAACCGTCAGTCACGAGAATTGCGTAATGACAAACAGGCTTTATTGTGCATGCGTAACAATCAGTTCAAACGATTCAGTTCAGTTCACTGGAACCGAACCATTCAGTTTAGTTTGTGTATCGAACTGAACCAAAATTTGCATGAACCAAACTGAACTGAACTGAAATTTTCAGTTTTGAACTGAACTAGTCCAACCACTAGTTTGTACAAGCCATAAATTCTAACCGCCCAATTCGCCATACTTCATCAACATCAGTTGATGTTCATATGTTCTTTGGTTGTGATGGACGTCAAATCGAATTACCTCTTTATTTTGTTTCAATTTTAACTTACAATTAGTAATAGTAAGACAAGAGGAAAATATAGTAAGTGTGTGATTGTTGTTTTTTACCAATTCCTGTGTAAGATTATTTACTTGTGGATGCAATTTTTGGAAGGTGTTACATGTTATGTCCACATAGAACTACACTGTGTAGGATTTATTGCGGATGACAATTTAAGGAGATGTATATGTATATAAATCTTATTGGCAGTTAGCTTAATTGTTTAGACAATTGTAAATATTGATACTATTTACAACTGTCTAAAAATTAAACTAACTGTAATAAAGATAGTGATGTAGTTTTAATTTTGGAGGAAAATGGAGTAGAAGTAGAGAAGTGCATAAGATAATTATGAATTTTCAACTACAGATATAGGATAAGCTGGAGAAAATCCCATACGAGGTTGGGACAAGTAACTATGGGAAAGTATAGAATCCTGTAGTAAAATCGTTTGAGATACCGTCCGCAAATCTGATACTTTTATCCTATAGATTTTACATGTAGGATCCTATACATTTCGAGTGACTGGGATACCGTAGTTATTTTCAGAGATTGGTTGTTAAATCGCTTTAAGAAAATGCTAACGGTAGAATTGGTCAATTGTTTTTATTTAACGGAATAAATTTTGACATAAAATTAAAAATCCTACTATTTTCCTTATTTGAATCTGGCAGCTTTATAAGGTTCAACAAATCTGGACCTGTGAATATGGGTACAGGTACGGGTAAAGGTATAAAATTTTTGCCCCCACGAGGGTCAATACTTAAAGCTGCCAGATTCAAATAAGCAAAATAGTAGGCTGTAAAATCCTGTACGTGGACCTGTTTCTGGACACATACAATGGCAACTTTAACTTGGCAAACGTAAAAAAGTAGACTTTAGAAGCTTTTTCAATCAAATAGTAGACTTAGTAGATCTCATGATTTTTAGTAAGCTGCCTTCCCAAATAGTAGCTAGTCTACTAAAAAAGTAGGCATCTGGCAGCTTTAGCAATACTTGAGGATTTTGACTACCCGTTCAATTTTGAATGAAATTGAAATATTGAAAAAACTCTTGAGGCATTCCCTGAATTGTAAAGTTGAACTTGATACTTATTGGCCAGAAAGCGTTTATCAATTTTGGGACAAATTACATATTATAATTAATATTGCTTGCATGCAAATGGATAAACAAATCAATTACAAAAACGATGACTCCAACTATTTAAAGACTATTGTTGTTGTTTCATGTTCAAATTAGGAGTGACAAAAGGAGAATTGTATGCATTAAATTGATTGGTTTGCAGTTATAATTAAGAATAGTAAGGGAATACCAACTTTTATTTTAAAATAGGTCCTGCGTCGGTTGAAGTATGTTTCAGGACAAATAAATACTTTTGTGCTAGACCAAAATGCGTGTAAAATAGGGTGAAATGCCAAGTATACAAAAGTTATTAATTTTATTGGTAAGTGCATCTATGTATATTAGGAGTGAGTATCTCATCGGTTTTAAAATTATCGTTCTCGTTTCTGAAAAAAATACGAGAACGAGATATTTTGAGAACGAGAGTAGCCAGAGTAAGCAACGCACGAGACAAACGCGACTGGGCAACAACATGGTTTTTGTATTGAAATATATACCATTTAATTGTGGCCTGCACAAATTCTGGTGAGAGAGCAAAATTTATTTAATTTCACTAATCTGAGCAATCTCAAGGCGCAAAATATTTCTTTTGGGGTTTGGCCCATACAATTTGAAAACATGAAAGCCTTGAAAAAAATTAATGAAGACCTACGGCAATAAAAGCTAGCACCAAGAACTGCAAAATGTCTTAATTGGCAAAATGGTATAGCAATACACCCCGGTTTCCATTTTGATATGGGCTTAAACAAGATTTAATTGCAAACGATATTCTCGTTAAATAAAGCGAGATGTCTCGGCCTATCTCGTTGATGCATAACGAACGAGATAAACGAGATTCTCGTCTCGTTGTCTCGTCTTACTCACCCCTAATGTACATGCACACATGTGATTCGAGAGTACGAACATCTGTAATAAATAAGTGGTTTAATTTCCTCTGCACCTGATGGGACAAACATCTCAATTCTTGTCACTTTGAGTGGAGTTGACCATTGGATAAACCAGTCCAAGAGAGATACAATTTATCGTAGCCATTCCGAGTCTGTAATATTTAATCTCCTAGATTAAAATGTACATCTCCCCAGTCAATAACGCAACTATGGAGTGTCCAGTAATATGTAGTTGACAATGTAAACATGACTGGTGTTAACCAGAATTGAAGTAATTACTCGATGTCAAATGTGCTCCACAAATATCTCTATATACTGTAGTTGACACTTCCTTTCTGACAACTTTCACAAAATTTAATATTTTAAAACTTTCCTTCGGATTCGGAAACCAAACAAGTAAACCATTGATAGCTGACCCGAAATTTCTGGATAGGAAAAACGTCGAAAGTCACGATTATAAATTCTAGCAATCCTGCGATGGTCGATCCTTCCTCCTAGCAGTAAATTATTATGAGGTTAAAAATAATAAATTGGAAAGGTAAAAATATAACTCTCGGCATGGAATAAAAAGCAGTCTAGCAAAATCCAATACACCAATATGAACAGCAGGAACTTCCTGCAAAATCTAATAATTATATATTAATTTTGGGATAGTTTAAGCCGTATTGTATCATTGCTTTATACCTCATGATTTTGGAGATCATTATGAGTGAGAGTTACACAAATAACTGCATAAGTAAACAATCTTTCAAGAAGACTAATTTGACCCTAAAAATTAGAACTTTTGGTATATGTTGCATCATCGATCTATTTGGAAATACTAGCACACATTAGTTCGTGCCAGGGAATAATTTTGATGAATCTCTTTCAACGAACACTCCAGTTCCCAGACGTTCCCTAGGCTCCCAAGGAAACTCGAACCTATAAATCCGGATTGTACAATAATAATTGCAAATACGCAAGCTGTAGCGTTTAAACACAATTTCCATACACTCCTACTGTTGCAAACCATTCGCTCACACTGTGCAAAGATCCACACATTTTCGACTGTCAGTTTCAGCATCAAAGTCTGAAATGTTTACATTAAAGATTTGTAACTGACATCCGTCAGCTCTAATGGTAGTCTCTTATTGTCAATTGTAACGTATTCTAAAGTACTCGATGAAATTACAAATTGTCGTGCAAATAATCATACAAGAATACAGTACGTTTCGTCTGAACATCAAATTTTAAATTTGCAATCGGCCCTGAAGCAACTAAACAAGAAAAAAGTAGCGTATCTTTCGTATTGTCTGCTTCTAAAATAATCCGAAAACTTACTGCCAATTTTCCTATATTAAGTTTCACATGGCTGTAGCAGTTTTCAATAAACCTATGAGCTCCAGGAGCTTCCAGACCATAATGTGCATGAGTACCAAAAATGAAAAGAAAAGATGAGCAAAAGTTAGCCTAGAATACGTTTCAATGGAAAATCTGAGTTATTGCTTTTCAACTTTTAGTTATGGAATGAAGATCAAGGGGTATTATACGGACTGGTATGAAACTGTTCTGGCGAATGCACATTTTCGGGTGCTCATATTCATCTGCCCCCACGTCCAACCCACGCAAGGGAGTAAAATATTTCAGTTTCCCAGTTGGTAACAAATTTAGTTCCATATATGTTAACAGTTACTTCAAAGACCCGGGTCAATATTTGAGAGGGTTCAAATTCATAGGGTTTAAAAACGTAAAGCAAATTCGGGTTTTTTAAAATGCTAATTTCTTAATTTTTTTGTTGTCACAAAATAAACTGTATCAGAACAAGTTATGACGCTTGTTTATGAACTTTGGAGGTAATTATTTGATGTCGCACTAGTGAGAGTTACTGATTACCGGGCCGAGATATAAATACATAATTATACATATCAGAGTCCTTGGCATGAAGCAAATTTCATTTAAATTCATTTTCAACAAATATCAGGAGTCCATCTCAAAAATTGGGGAACAGCATTCTACAATTTAAAGGAAAAATTATTTTAACACGCTGTCACTAGAAACAAAGTGCTTTATTTTAAGCTCGCCTCACATTTTTGGATGTTGTGGTCCAAATTTTGAGATGGACTCTGGCTATTTGTGCTGAAAATGAATCCCCTCTTTAACTACACCAAATTTATGAATACACGAAATTTTATGAGCCACTCTCTTATCAACGTTAACAAAAGAAAGAACGCTGTAACATTGTGAAAGTCGCTTTTTTCAAAAATTAAAGTATTTACATTTTAAAAATTTAATATTTCTAGTTTATAGTTTTAAATTCTCATTTTTGGGATTATTATTGGTTCCCGAATGTCAATTAATAAAAAACATTTGCTAACGTTCTCGGACGTTTGTTGTAGTACGAGACCTTCCCTAATTTTATCTAGAAAATCTCGGTGTTTTTTACAACTACTTTTGCTCCATCCGAGGTAATTATTCAATGTTGTTTATTGTCGGTTGTATGTTCTGCTACTGCTGATTTTGCTTATCTGTGTTCTTGTTTACGAGTGAGTTG
Source organism: Allacma fusca (assembly GCA_947179485.1). Classification (NCBI taxonomy): domain Eukaryota; kingdom Metazoa; phylum Arthropoda; class Collembola; order Symphypleona; family Sminthuridae; genus Allacma; species Allacma fusca. The sequence continues at coordinate 43,649,889 of OX359247.1, forward strand.
AGGAGTTGTAGAGGTGAAATCATTTCTCATTCGTTTGACTCCCGGTCCTAGAGCCGAATTAATTACTCTATCACACCCTGGATGTCAACCCAATCCTTGAATAGAATTCGAGCCCATAGCCGCTTCGGTACAAGGTGCGAGTCGTAACCCTGTGTATGGGTTAGGGTTGGTCATACCGATATAACGATATGATATTATCGTTAATATCGTCCAATTTGGAGGAACGATATGCTACGATAATTCTCGTATATTTCACGCGATATATCGCTCTATCTTAATATCGTTCTAAGAAGGTAGGATCGTCAAAAATTACATAATGTTGTCATCTGACGTATTTCATGCCCTAGAAAGTGTCATCTGAACCGGAAGAAGTGGTCAAAACGGTTCAATTCAGTTCAGTACAAATTAATTCAATTCGTTTCAGTTCAAATTTTTGAATTGAACTGCATCGAAAACAACGGTTTCCGCAGATAAACTTAAAGAATACGCTTTCTAGACACGACAGCAGTATTTTCCAAGCGTACAGCAGAAGGAAGTTAAACTAAGGGTACAGATCGTTACTTTTAGGATCTGGAGAGCTTGTAAACTGTAAATCTGTTGCTGAAATGTTTGGGGCAGAACGAATCGTTTGAACTTTAAAAATTCAAGAAAAACAATTCATGTAATTCAAAGTTATGAACTGAATCAAGCGATTCAGTTTCATCTTGAATTGAATCGGAAAATTAGTAAATTGAACTGAACTGAACCGAAAATTTCCAATTCAGAATTGAATTGGTTCGAGCAATAGAAGGAATTGTTAAACAGGCATTTGGAAAAGTGAATAATTAAAAATGAAGCATTATTTCGGCTTATTTTTATTACTTATATAACTTTTAATAAATTAAATACTTATTGGATAATTTTTACTGCTTAATTTCTTTATTATTTCAATTTATATGTATATCGTTTTTATCGTTCTACCATATCGTTATCGGGATTATTTTTGTGAACGATAACGATATTAACGATATTTCGAAAGGTAACGATATGACCAACCCTAGTATGGGTAGACTGAGTCCTAGAAAAATGAATTTGAACCGACGTTAGGGTTTTACGTAACTTGAGGCAGTAACTAGACTACAAATAATGTTTAGGGATATATCTAAGTTTCACAACTATCCCTTTTAGACAAAATATTTTCACAGTAAAGTTCATTTCACTAACAATAGGCACGCCTGAACGTCGTCAATATTCTCAAGACCGGATTATCCTGGAAAAAATTTGATATTTTAGGAGTCACGGACAAGGAATCAGTCCAGACAGAAGCTTATTGTTACCTATATTGTACATACATACGTCTAGTCTTTGTACATATTTGTGTTTTTGTTTGTGCTTACGTCCGACAAAGAATAATGTACGGTGTGGCTCAACGATATTATTCTTTACATCACCTTGGGGATAACACAAGACAAACGAGTCCATTTTTAAATATTCAAGAAATACATCTCCCCAGTCGTATTCCTGTTTGAATCCAAATGAATAATAAATGACAGGTTTAAGCAGTATAGCCCAAGACCACTTGAATGAAAATAACAATGACAGAGGAACTTCCATAAGATATCTATACATACATATGTAATTTACTACATTTCCAAAAAGACCTTGAAATAATCAAGAGATATATTTGGCTAAACATTTTTCAAAAATATGATAAAACCTGAAGTCGAAGAATACGACTCTAAGTGTTGAGTGCTTGGAATTAAAGATTAGAGTATCTCAGAACTCAAAGAAATCTCATCAGAAATAACGTTGTTCTGCTTGCAAGGACATAATAATTTCCTACGGTTTGTAAGAGATCCGGACTGAACTCTTTAATAACATTGATTCTTGGAATTAGTATGTACAATCATCTACAGGAAGACCTAGGAGTGGTGCACTGTTTATCTCAATCAAAAATCAACTAGGTTGGGCTACCTTGTTTCTTAAACACAGCAAATACAGTATTAAGGGGTAGAAAAAATTCTATGTAGCGCAAATATACTTTCTTTAGTTATAAATCTATGTAAGTGTGTAGTGTTTGCTTTTCCCTTCCTAGCTTAATATTTTACTAGTTTAGTAAACAAGCATGTTCAAGTGCAAGAGATGCGTGTATGCAGCAGCAGGCGTAACCTTGTATATACATATGTATGTATATGCGCTATCAAATGATAAAACAACACTTGCATAAACTGCTCAACCGGACATGCTATATACCTAATCCACAAAATTTACGCTGATTGTATCCAATATCCAAGGACAAATATTTACTCAGCAATAATGGAGAAAATTTAAAGAGTTTGAATGCTCCTTGCTCACCATGGATGAAGGATAAAAATGCACGATCAGGTCGAACCTTCGACCAGAATCCTTGGATGAACTCGAATCCCTCGAGCAAATAAAATCTTCGCTATCCCAATCTTTGTAAGCTGCACATGATGTATCATACAAACTTTGATGTGAGCACATTCACTACTGTTGCTGTTGTTTCTGTAATAAAATTTCCGCTCAAATACGTGATTTATTTCTGTTCGCATGTCAAACAGTACTTAAAAATTTATCCGGAGCCTGTATCCATGTAAATACATATTCACATTATTTGCTTGCTAAAAATATACTTTCTCAGATTTCTATAGTGTTGCTCCAATTTAAAGTCATAACTCCGTGAATGAAAGATACATGGAGTGGTTTATGGCCCAGCTTCATCTCCAGAGGTCCCTTCCCGGAGAAATTCGGAGAGCCGAGATTTTATTCCCCGAAAAATTGTTTGAGTAAAAGCATTTGCATGCAATTTAATTGAATTTGAGTAGGAGGAGCACTCAAAAACACTGAGAAATCATCGTATTTTAAAGATAAGGGCACACATACCTATTTAATTTCCTCCCAATGTCAATCAAAGTGCACATCATGCATAAAATCTGACTTGAAATTAAAAAAGACGCGTTTTAGCAGAAGTAAATATACATAGATATCTATACATAAAACATTTGAGGAATTGCGTGTTCTTCCCATTTATTGGTGAATATTTTTTTGTTGACTAGATCTTGTCAGATGTAATCCTTTCAGGTTACATGTTATATCTAAATATATGACTGCTGCGTGAATGTACATACTTTTTATTTTCCTGTGCAAGGTACTCGGTAATATAATCTCTTACGAGAGTTGAAGGTTTTTAAACGGGGAGAAGTATTTTACAGAATTCAGGTACAACAAAATGAGATTTTTCCCTTCTTACAAATAGGAGAATGCTAGTATTATAAGAGCCAAATAATATATTATTCTATACTATAAACGTACACAAACTACGATAAATAATACTGGTATAGAGATGTGCTTGAGTGTACTTAAATCTTAATCTTGTGAATACGCATGACCCTGTTTTTGAAACTTAATAATTCACTTATATAAAACCCCTTGAATTTTTAATAATTTTACTGGATGTATCAAAATCCAACTTTTAATCAACTCACATAAGAGAGACAGCCAGATGACGGATCTAGTTGAACATCGTCGTTGAAGAGGCAAAATGATCTATATGCTGTAATATGAAAAATATAGTATGTAGGTCATTATGACTCTTTTAAAGACGATGTAGTACTAGTTGTGATAAATAATACAAGGAAATAGCTACCACTGTTCCTATATGAGACTCCATTATAAGAGCATGTTCTCCTTAAGGGCTAAAATATTTGGACACATTCCCCTTTATCACAAATTACTTTCTCTCCTTATAAGATTCAGATCTTTACTCTGCTCTTATGCATTAGAGGGGAGCCCTGTCTGCAAACGTATGTACATAAGCTGTCACTTAAGTTGACGAATTGGAAAAATTCTGCCAGTTCTGAATGATTTCCTTTCCATGCCATATAGGTTCATAATTACATGTAATTAAGTATATATGTATCTATGTACATGATTTGCCGAGCCTGCAACTATCACAGAGACATAAAAACGTAGAGAAACGATCAAATTCTTGGACATTAAAGCTCACAACATCTCCTCCTACGAAGGACAAGTTAGGAACATACGGAACATTTGACTTTATGCTCCTGGAATTCCCATTACAAAATCTCCATGAAAATTTCATTCTTTAATCTTTCTTCCGGCGCCGAATCTTTTCTGCCTTATGACTTAAAGGACATTTTCTGTCATAATATACAAAGCCTGCTATAAGCTCCCGTGAGCTTCCCCAACTCCAAGAATGACAGAGCTGGCTGTATGTTCCCGCATGTGACTCCACGGGCCTTAAATGGAACTCGTTTGATGACTTTCTCCCTAACTTTCTCCGTTTTCCTCTCTCTCGTCCTCCATGATTGATGTGGTAAACTCGGAAAATATAGCAAGCAACAGCTGGGATTGAAAAGTTATGTAAACAGTTGAAAAGGACGGCAGGTTGCAGTAATAACACGTATGTGCACACACACACACACACACATACACACATAGATAAATTGTATCGATACGAATACCTAGTGTGTAGGCTCAATCCGTATTTAAGCTTTTCAAAGAAAAACATACAAAACTCGGAATCCTGAATTATTGCACCATCATCTCCAAGCTGCGGAGAAGTTAAGACTCTTTATTCCCTTTAGTACAAATCAATGTCAAGCTGACATGGTCCATTACATGTGTCACGTACATACACACAGTTCAAGACTCTTTCTGTATAACATGCTTCCAATAAGTATCTACCTGACATTTACATAATTATGTCCATGCATACATAATTATATGACTATATGGCTTGCATTCCGTGAATGAAATCTGAGTTGAATGGGAAACCCATTATGTAAATCAAATTGTTGTCCACAAAGCATTTCGGGAAACCCCAGAATTTTATGAGTCCTGATTTACTCTAAATCCCTAGTTATTCCCACTCCTACGGAAATGAATAATGTACTAAAACATTTTAGTGGGGATACCAGGTGAGGAATTACAACTTTGTTATTTTTAATGGGAAGTTATAAATAGCTTTTGGGGATCCCATGGGAGCGTCCCATATAAAAATCTGGGAGACTTTTACTAAATGTCCTCAAATGAAAATACCCATTGATTCTCTTCATTTCTTTATTCTTGTGACAAAACTTTGTCTTCAAAACATTCCCTTTCTTTGGTGATACACCACGGACAAACAAAAGGAAACCTTTTACTGGGAAAGTAGTCCCAGCTGGGAAGAAACATTGAAAACTTGGAAAGTTCATTTTACCGTTCTTTGAATGAATGTGAGTCCCACACATTCCGCCAACACTACGGACTTTAGAGAAAGTAATTGAATATTTCCCTCTCCAGTTGAAATGATTTTAGTCAATTACTGAGAATTTAAATGTTCCATTTCGAAAGAAATTATTTGTACAAATCTTTTTCAATGCTACCATTTCGTTTTAAGTAACAATCCGAGTCGGGTCCCAGTCACTGTGGAATTTTTCAATTTAGTCCCTTGCTGGGAGAACGTTTTATCTTTTATCGGATCTCCGCAAGGTAAAGGGGTAGACAGAATGGTTCCAATTGAAAGAGCTTTTTCACATCAAACAATGGAAATGTCAATGGAGATAGGGTGAGCGGAGGAAGTCTGGAGTCTATTTGCTCCTATCAGCTTTTGCCAAATGGCTCGAATTGCTTCATCGTCTCCTCTGAATAATTTTTCCATCGATTTTTTTTCAAAGTTCCAGAGTTTGAAGTGAACGATACAAGGAACTTGTATGGAGGAATTACTTTGAAGTTTTAAGAGTATCACATTTGCACAGGAGACAGGGCTGCGTTTTCGTTATTTTGATTTTACGAAGCAATTTAATGGCATAGAATAAGTTTCACAAAAAGTCATTGCGGTTCAATTCCCCCACAAAGTATAGACGTGACATCGTGCTGTTTTCTCTCGTATGCTCGGTTTACACTCTGTTACAACGTTTTCTACCTCGTTGAGTACGTTAATTGAATTTCCTCATACTTCTGGAGATTTACCTATTCCTTTTTTATATACATGTCCGAGGAATATTTGCTACTCCTTAAATTGATAAAGGTAATCGAGCCAGATGAAGGATAGCGGATGGTTTATTGATTTTTTTAGTCCCTTCCAGAGGCAAAATAGATCGGATATCTACTTTTAGCAAATTGTATTTACTATATGCACCAATGGTCAAGTGTAATGCATCTATCATTTGGAGGATAGGGGAATGAAAATGAAAAATAAGGCACAATAATGATCCACCTAGAATCTAAGGACAACCATTTTATTTGACTTGAAAAATATTCTACGAGAACATTAATAATTGGATCTAGAACACCCATAAATATTAAATTTTTCTATTTCGGATTCTAAATTATTTTTTTACATAATTAGATATAATAATTATTATTATAGAAATATTGTAAAATTGTGTAGCTTTTGTTTGTTGAGGGATTTTTCCAGCAGAAAATTATAACCTGATAGATGTAAGATTCAAAATCATGGAAGAATTCCCCCAACTATTGCAATTATTGTATCTAAGGGTTTAATGATTACTATTTTCAATTTATTTATACACAGTAGACATTTTCATAGCAGAACTTCCCGAATTCTGACGACTGAACGCATCGTAACGTCAAAACAAATTGAAGTAATTGCTATGCAGTGCACGCAGGATTTCATTATAATCACAAATGGCTGGAGCTTACAAATTATTAAGAAAAAAATGATTATTTTGGACATGTGCAGGTATCCAGCGTGTAATGTACAACAATTTGTTTCACAATAACTCAACTCATACATGAACGGGATTCAAGCAAACAGGAAACGGAGTCGGGTGTACTTATTAAATCATTACAGCCTACAGATTTTTATCATTAAATTATTTATTTTGTGAAAAATAGATTTCATTTACAGAATTCTTGAAACATTTTTCCTTGAGATGTTGACTCGTAACGCTCTGCTGTGTTTTCGTAAGAAGAACAATAATTCACGGTTATTTATTTGTTTGTACTTCAGCTTGTATTTTATTATCAAGCGAGATGATATTACTGTACCAAACCCCGTCCTTACCTCAGCTTATTTGGAAATCAACAATTTTATCCGATACTACCCAGATTTCAAGGAAAATTAAAGGAATCTGAATTTGTTATAACAATATATTAACAATTGTTAACAAATGTATGGTGTTATGTTAACAAATATATTTGTTACCGTCCTTGTACAAATTGAATGAATCTAGTCCACAAATTTTTGGGTTATCCTTTCCACGGACATGCAGACATAGGGGTGCACGAGGATACGAGCAATACATTTAGTCAATTTTGTGTACCCTAAAATTTCACACTTCAATTGGACTCGGGTACAAATCTTTCATCGTACTGCCTGAAAGACTCTGACATTGGATACTTCCGTAGAACTAATTAGACGTCAGTCAATCCGGTGGTCAGACACTCGCGAGTGAAATCGTTTCCTTGAAGCAATACTGTTGTATTTGTAGACATTTAATGAAATAATTATGTATGTGCATTAGGGATGTCAATGGTCTGGTCCGGATCATTTATAATGGTCCGTTATTGGTCTGGTCCGGTCTGGTCCAAGTGTTGGACCAGACCAGATGCAATTGGTCCAGTATCAGGACCAGACCAGACCAGACCAAAGGACCATGGTCCTAACCTTTCGCAAAATGACAAATTTATAGATTCACGAAATCCCATGTAATGTTTAAAATTGTCATTTTTAGCGATAGAAACAAAATTTCACTTAATAAAACTTGATTATTTAATTACTCTTAATGGTATTCTGAACCATGGTCTTTGGTCTGGTCTGGTCCGAAAAACTGGACCAGACCAATAGCCTGGTCTTACCTTTGGACCAGACCAGTTTCATAAATCATGGACCAGACCAGACCATTGGCATCACTATAGCCACGATAAACAAAATGTACAGAGTAGAGTTGGATGGTAAGTTATTTTGCGTTATTGGTAGTTGATAGGAGAAAGTATACATTGGTAAGGAGATATTAATGAGTTACACGTAGATAGAGCTATTGAGATGAGAAAGTGAGTCAAAAATGTTTATCCTAGTTTATCCTCGTAATTTTAATACACTTCTGTATGGAATTTTTGAATGGATCTGCAAGTATGCAAGTTAATTGTATTTCTATTCGAAAACGATTCCAGTTTTTCTACACGTCAATAAAAGTATACAATATCAAATACCGCTCTAGCTATAGTCAAAATTACACACTAAGGTGTCATAAATTGTTACACATAATAACGTACTATTTGATTCACCAAATCTGGATAAAGCACCTGGGTACGTGTACGGCTATAACACTGTGATACCCCAGTATGAGTACAATTTTTGAGTATTTTTCGGGTACAGATAATTACATGGTTTCAGATTACATTACGGATACGGGTATGAAAAATTTGTACCGGGTTGCTCGGGTATGGATACGGGTATCTATAGATACCAGACACAGCAATACCCACACGTCGGGTACAGATACAAGTACGGGTACCGATTTTGCAAACCCGTGCCGAGCACTGGGCATGATGACACTACATGAAATATCATATTTTGGAGTCTCAGAAGTCATTACATATTAATTATGCATTTCCTTCTAACGTTTCAAGGTTGCTGTCATAATGGAATTCATACTTCGACGCTGGAAGTTGTAGTGACATGAAGTGCAAAGTGCAATGCAGGCACGTACTTGCTGAACATGAATTAGGAAGTTCCGGCAAGTGTTGGTACCCAGATGTGATTTACAATTTCTCACAGGAAATACCGAGTGAATTGGAAATGATCCTTGTGAAAAGCAGCGACTTGTTCTAAAAATAACCTTTTCAAATTTAAGTTGCACTACTGGCCGTGTGTCAGAGATTTTTTTCATATAGTAGTTTCAACACGGCCAATTCCGCTTGTGGTATCTATCAATGAAAGGGAAAATCTTTTGTGGCATTCGTGCACACAGTATAGCTCCTCACGGGTCGAGTAGTTATCCATACCGTACTCGTACTTGGAACCGTACTCGAATTGTCGGGTCAAATTCCCGCTTAACCCGGACTTGTGTCTTCAAGTTCGAGTAAAAAATCCAGTACTCGGAGGACGGTATTATATTTCTAAATTTTTTACCGAACTTGGACCGTACTTACGAGTATAAAACGTTTATACCGACCGACCCGTACTTGAACTCGTACTCGAACCGTACTCGAGTATCAAGTACACCGAAGAAAATTTTTTTAGATGTTATTTTTTGTTAAACAGATATTGACATAGAAAACAAATAGTAGATTCAACTAACAAGAATTTGTAACTGCAACTTACGAACAGTGTTTGCAATGAAAATTTTATCCAACGAGATTAAAATGCCGATGCACAATAGATCAAGATTTGATTCTGCCAGTCATATCGACTGGATTGTCTTCAGTCAGGTCAATCTCATTCTAACCTGCATTAATTCTGCCCTATTCTCCTGTTCCATTATATTTTGCGGCGATAGGTAAGTACTTACAATTAGTAACTGCAGTGAGATTTTATTAAAACGAATCAATGCAAGGATGCCCGAAATTGCGCAAGCACCTTATAAATTAATGCCAACAACCTATTTATCGGCATACGCGGACGATACGCATATATTTATAAGCAAACTTGAACAATTCAACACTTTGGAGGAGGAACTGTCTACGTACTTTCAATTTTCTGGGGGGAATCTAAACCGAGGCAAGTGTAGCTGCCTCCTTCTAGGACAATGGATATCCAGGGTAGTTACCTGCAACTTTCCTATCATAACTTCTGGAACAAAAATTCTTGGAATATTTCTAGGAAATGGAAACTACATACAAAAGAATTGGGAAGAATTATGGACCAAATTCATGTCAAAACTGAGTTTCTACGCAACCAGAGTTCCCAACGCGAATATCATGCTAAAGGTGAAAATTCTTAACACATACATACTTCCCATACTCTGGTTCCATCTAAAAGTGATAGATCCCCCAGAAGAGTTCTTGAGCAAAGTTACTGAAAGAGTCGAAAACTATCTTTGGAACGAAGGTAAATTTTGGGTCAAAAGATTCTATATATATGCAAGACCCGAACATGGGGGTCTCAATGTCAAAAACCCCAAAGCAACTCTAATGTCATTTCGCAAAAGACAAGCGATAAAGTGTCACAAAGGCCATTTTAACCCCTATTTTTGTCAGGACATGTCAAATAGGATCTCAAAATACTTTAAAACGGGTGACTGTCAAGATCACACTCCGTTTTACAAACATCTAATGAATTACCTACGAGTCACAAAGTTAATAATAACCCAAATAACCCCTGAACAAATGGAGAACTTAAGTGTACTACATTATGTAACATCGTCGGAGTATCAATTTCTCAAAAATGTAGGAATTACATCTATTGCTAGTCTTTTACTTGGATGGGGCCAGGAGCAAATACCTGCCCACAAATTAAGATCCTTAATTAACATACAAAGTAAGTACAAAAAGGTTTATAACAAAATTCAAGGGAAACAAGAAGATGAGTGTGCATATGAACTCTTCAGCGATCTGGAGCAAAACCACATCAGTATCAATTCGAAAAATATCTACTCCATATGTATGTGGAACTTGTCGGCCTTTAAACTCAACCAGGACATAGTGTCAAAAATTAGAGCCTACTATTGGAACCACATAAAACTGTGTAAAGGGCTGAAAGAAGAAGAAATCGTTTGGAAAATTTGGCACAACGCCCTCTGCACACCGGTCATGGCAGTCCAGATGGGGTTACGCAGAACCAAAAACTGTCCATTATGTAACAAATTCAATACGTATGCAAAACACTATGTACTCTGTCCTTATTTTGAAGATATGTGGAAATACGCGATTCGACTAATTACAAGAGCAGGACAAACTTGGGAAGAAGCAATGAAGATTAAGGGATGTCCAAGCTACAGTTTCCACAATCAGTGTTTAGTTCATGTGTTCAATATGTGTTATGCAGTTATTTACGAAGACATATACAAGGCACTCAACAGCATTCCTATTACAACTGAACCAAAAAACAGGCTAAAGCAGAAACTGTTCGAAATAATCTACATGGATTATTTTAAATGTCAAATTAACAGACATATTTGTAAATTCGAACTATACTGGAACTGCTTACGCTTTACATTCAGAGCAAGTAATGAAGGAATTGACATAAGATTACCAAACTGATATAGTGACCCAGACCATTTGGAAAGCTGGGAACATAAGCCACTCCTGTGATCCATCAGCTGGAAGCATACAAATGTGGATAGGTCTTCGATCAGCGGAATGACAATTAAACTAAGCTAGAACCTTGCTAGAGAATCTTGTAAAGAAGCACCAATTTGTAATTTCCCTTTATCAAACACAGCCTCTACTTAACTAAATAACGTGTATCTTGGAATTACCGTTTAATAAAACCATGAACCAAAATGGAAAAAAAAATAGTAACTGCAGTAGTACTCAATTCGGAGTTGTAACAATAACTTACGCTGTAGGTGTAACGTTTCATGCTATTCGCAGTAATTTTGAATTTAACCGCTTTTCCTTTTTTGCTTCGGAATAACAACAACTTTTTTTGTAATCAAGGAAATATGGATGTGGAATTTGTGCTGGAGGAAATTACTCGAGTATCAAATGTAAATCCAAGTACGGGTTCAAGTGCTATTGAATTTATGTCCCGAACTCGTACTCGTGCTTTGGTTCAAGTACTTTGAACGTACTCGTACTCGCTCTGATACTCGTTAGAAATATACTCAAGTTCGAGTACGAAAACAGATACTCGACCGACGAGTACAAGTACCAATTTAAGTTGATACCGTACTCGACCCGTACTCGTACTCGAACTCGAAACTCGAGTATCTACTCGTACTCGTGAGGAGCTATAGCACACAGTACATTTACAGAGTGAGAAGACACGTTTTCTTCCCCCGAGGGTCCCGAGCTCTTAAGAGCAACCACAAAATATTTTGTTCGTATGTGTATATAAGGGGTTAGCTATGCCAGTACCTGTCATGCTACCTATAGACGCACAATAATTTGTTATTCTGAACCAATGATTTGTTCACCCATTACCATCCTTACCTATAGCGCATAATATCCTTATGGGGATAGCCTTCCAAACATGTAAAGGAAGATCACAAATTATTTCAGAGGGTTTCATTTCATCAAGGACAAAAAATGCTTGCTTTATTTAAAGCATGTCTCACAGGTTTGGATGTTGTGGACTCAATTTTTGATATGGGTTGTTGATATTTAATCCCTATATATCCAAGGAACATGTTTCTACTTTTTTTCGTCTTATATTTTATTGACGTATCAAATTTTCAAAAAAATGTCGAATATTATTTATTTTTAACGTTTTAAAATAATTATTCTTTCCTTGCAATCTAACACGAACTGGGTTAGCACTGATTCCTAAATTTTAATCGTTGATTATTTAATCCCGGGTTTCAGGTAAATCCCCCATATTCCCGAAATATCCGTTTTTCTCAAGAGGTAAATGTCAGGGACTGTACCCCGCTGGTGTGTCTGTACAAGTTACAGTGCACCTCTTTTACCCCCGCCCTCCATGGTTGAGCCACCGTGCTTAGCCATTCGGGTAGTTACTTTATTAAAAGTAAACTATAGAGTAAAACCACACGAAAGAATACCAGGACTTGCAAGTGTGGCATCATATTTTGTTCCTACGTTTGGCGGATAATACATTACTATTAATAATACATAATACATACGAGTTTAGCTTGACAAGAAAAGTTTCATATGGGAATTAACAACAGAGAATTTAAGGAAGACATAGGGGCTTCTACGTGGTTTTCAAAATTAAAAAAAACATGAACTTCCGTGACCACATGCACATGGACATCTCGAGTGCGAGGAAGCTAGAATGCATTTTCATAGAGGAATAAAGAATACGTTTAAAATTGTTGGTTTATGTACCTGCATGTGGTGGCACGTGGAACTTGAGGCTCAAATCATAGCCAACGCGCAGTATAAACCCATTGAGAGATCTTCGTCAAATGAACCCGGCCTTTTGGTGATTATTGTACCCTAATGTAATTACATATGTGCATACAAAGGAGGAACTAAATATTATCCCACAATTGCAAGTCTCCTCGTATGAATTTTATCTACAAGAAACACTATTAAAATCCATAGTAATGTCAAATTAAAATAACACATTACATTTTGCTGAACCCAAATAATTTGAATTCCTCACAAGAATTTTATGAAGGACGAAGGGGAGGAAATGTACAGTGAAACCTACAATATGTACAGATATACAAAAACATGACACTGAAAACAGTTGCATAAATCGATACTTTTCTGCTCTTGGCCTTCATTCCTCATCTAAAATGAATTTCACTCCATATACTGTAGGCATAGGCTAAATGATTCGTCGTTGAACTCAAGAAACACAAATACATTGGATTACACGAGAATTTGACCTGGGTTGTTTGGCACTCATTTATATATCCAGGGATATATACTTCCTGTACTTAGTGAAGAGCCGAAAGAACTCATAGTAAATTTGTGTTCATGAAGATGAAATTTTCATTCAGAAAAGCGAATCATTAGACCCTGCTTGTTTCAAAATGATTCCTAATTACTTATTACATCGCAGTTGGGTTTGTAAAGGTTCCCTGTGATTGAGTTTCGATCTCGGACATAATAGTCACTTCATTTTGCCTCTCCACTGTGGCACGCATAGCCCGGTTGAGTCTGGGAGAATCCTACGTATGATGCCTGAAGGAATTTAGTATTACAGTCTCCAAGTATACTCTGTGAGGAGTCACGTATGTATGCATGTGTAGGTGTTCCATAGTGGATGTGAATAGTATGTATTTATCTATGTAGATACATGACAGCCTGTGAGCATCGATAGACCTATGTACCTGTATCTATCTGTATAACACTGACCAAATAAGATTGTTATCCCAACTGAACCTTCTCCCAAGTATGATCACTGACTGAAAGGCTCTGAATTATCTGAGGGAACATTCCAGGGAGACTTGACCGCGGGAGGATATATGCGATGAAATGCAGTTGAAAATGTGCGGAAAGAACTGTTGGAAAAGTTTATCGCATTTCCTGGCCAAACCACAACTCTCGCATTCCGTGAAAAGTGTCGGGGGTTTCTCTCATACTATAGATAGCGCACGTCGAAAATTTCTAACTTGTCTAATTTCCTCTTCACTGCTCCTTGTGACAAACAAAACTCACTAAGTATTCCCATCTATGGGTGGAAGAAAGTTGGGCCTGGATAGCCTCCTTCAGGACCCATGATAGGTCAGCCTTCCGACCTGTAAATATATATTTTCTTCCGACTTTCCCCTCGGATTGAAGCATTGGCAGTCCAAGTCTTTCCCATGAACACGGAACGTAAATTGTTGAGCAAGCAGCAACTCGGAAAATAAATCTCACCACACGGTGATCAAATATCCTGAGTTGAAAAGTAAAAGAGAAAATAATGCTCAGTACGACAGGAAATAATTTGTTTGCGCAGTTGTGGTGGTTGGGGAAGACTTTTCTTTAAACCCTAAACCTTTGCAAATGAGTGAGTCTATACCTCAGAGAGAATCCCTCTCTGCACAGGTTGAGCCTCGGAGATATATGTACATCCGTCAATTTCAGCCCATAATTTATCGGAGGCGTAAAACCCGTCTGGATTTTTTTTTCTCTCCAAACACAAGACAAAAACATGGAGAGAGATAGCTTTTTGAGATGGGGAGAGAGAGAGGCATTTTCTAGAAGGAAATGAGGCTTGTATCAATATGCATAGAATCGTTATGAAGGAATTAAAGGATGAGACGAACTGCTCCCAATCGAAATTCCTAATTGCTGTCGCTTTGAAAATTGAATCCACACACGCTGAGCTTATTCATTTAGAGGGACAATAGAAGGAAAAGCTCCTGTGTGGTTGAACGCAGTTATAAAGTCCCATCCCTGGAAATCAACAGCTCTCCACAATGCAGAGATATGTACCTATACATATGTAGCTCCCCCAGTAATATTACTCTCCATGTGAAATGATTAGTGAATGAGACTCTTTCCACCCGAAAATAAAATACATAGATGAATTTCTTTCTGAATAAACCAGTGTTTAAAATAATAAAGCAGGAATGTAAAAACCTGTAATCTGATCATGAGCGTAAGTACAACGTATGTATGTACCTATAGAGTATCTATTTGTATGTATATACATTCATTCTTTAGTTTGACACATAGAAGGGATTCGTACGTTGTATATCTATATGTACATCCCCGTGTAAATACAAGCACAATCACTTTATACGTACGCGTGGAAAGGAAAAATGAAAGCAATTTGTTTCGTATTTCAATCTCTGTCCACACAAATTCAAATCTTCCTGTTTCGGAGTAGATAGTATGTATAGATCCGATCCGGACTCCTCTTTCCCTCCGTGCTTAATGAGCAAGAAAAATAAAGGAAAGCGAGAGCTCATTCGTTTTTGTGAGAGCCTTTCCCAGAGATGAAAACAAGTATCAAATTTATAGATTCTATTACACGGTTTTCTTTTTTTTCCCCAATACAGATGCATCTAGCCCAGTTTGAAGGCGTATTGTCTCTGGACGTGGTTGGTTCTAATTTACGATGAAAATTGTAACATCGGGTTCAGAAAAAAAAATGGAAAGGCTCCAGACCAAAGGGAAATTTTCGTATATTAAAATCTACATAATTATCTTTCATGCACAGTTACGTAGTTACATGAGTTCCAATGAATAATATTGTAATAATTATTATTTCTATACATTATGGGCTCAAAAACTAATTCCCATTTAGTCTCATATGCATTTTTTCTTCTCAGAGTCAGCCGGCCTATTTACCGCAAGTTCTTCAATTTTAAAAATAAAATTTGAACGGTACATAATTATCTACTTTACAAAAAAGTAATTTTTGTAATGAGGACGATCTACTCTTTGACAGGTTTACACACATTAGATTCTGGTTCCCATCAGTTGTACTATAAAGTATTAAAAATACATATGCTACAGGGGAGCTAAAAAGTCTACACAAGGAGCTAATACTTGTCAGTCCGGAATGGCAAATGAATAAGAAAACGTTGGGAAAATTTAATTGCAAAAGTATTTATTAAACTTCCACTAATTTTAAGTTATTTAGAAATGGTAGAAATTCCAAAGTGGATTTGATTACCAGAGCAAACACAAGTACCAAGAATTTATTGATCTGAGAAAGTTGCTCGGAATGAGAGCGTATATGTTTGTGTCTATCGAGGAGGCTCTTAGAGTTAATAATAGAAAAGTAAATAGTTTGTAAAAGACGAATCATTTGCTTGATTGACGGTGCGTCCTCGAATGCATTCGGTTGGGATTAGTCAGTAGGGAGAATTTTCTTCAAATGAGCAAGAAAATTCTTCAGTCCTCAGAGATTGTATCTCAGGGACGAGCTCCTAGCCTACGACAGTTTTCACTTCTCCCTCCTCTCTCTCTCTCTCTCTCTCTGTACAAAAGCACCTGATAAACACACCAGAACGAAATACAATCACTAATAATTCCGAACACACTTACTGTCAATAGTTACTCCAATGGTAGCATTTATCCTTCCATCACAGAACCAGTGCGCCAATCATACAAGTAGTCATACTAAACGTACCCTGAGCCTCTAATCTCTTCCAGTGAATAGTTCATATAGCCTGCGGATTGTGAGGGCTTGAACTAAAAAAAAAAAAACTTATTACAGAGGACTGTGAAAAGTTTACAGATTGAGCTTGAACAAGTCAAAAACTAAGGGATAGTTTACCAGATTATACTTTCCTTCCACAGTGCTTCGATCCATCGGTAAGTTCTCATTGCAGTATTTATGGCTGAGGGGCTTTCTCTTTATGGTACGAGCTACTCAAGGTATTTCCTCCCTTTCATTTTTCTTTTCAAAAAATACTAACCTTGTCAGACTGTTCAGCTTGAGGGTATTAGAACTTTGGATATAGTCAATTTGTAAAGTTAGAACGTCTCCAAGAAAGCATCCTTCTCTGCATTATTCGACCAAAGGAAAAAAAAAACTTTCACTTGTTCCACATTCATAGATGTGCATATGTATGTATGTATGTGATGGCTCAAACCCAATCGTGAGACGTATCTCCCTCCACTTGATATTCACATGACAGTTCTGAAGTTTCAATAAACTCAATAAGATTCTTACTAGGAATTATTTGAACTAGAGGGACTTCACCGTATTAGTAACCATTGTTGATGTAAACCATGCCTAGGCTGGGTCTCCCACAGATACTTCAAAGCCTCTCTGTGGATCGTGTGGTTTTTCTCATAAATACAAATGCTTGAGCCTGTATTCCCAGGGAAGCGCTATTGTTGGAACGTTGGAGTATCTAATAGTAATCTATAATAATTCTACTTCCCCGATAATTAAGTCTACGGTTCTATGATTTCTAGAATAAGTACTTCAATACCTATTACGACTGTGGAAATTGTATTAGAAGCCTAAATATAGCCAGAGAATGTTTAATTTACAAGATTAATGATTCTAATCCTAACAATACACTGAGCAGTGTATTGTTAGGATAATACGCAATTATTATTCTATCACATCACCAACTATTACATAGTAAAGAGCACACGATTATGTCAAAGTCAACCCACACCTTAATCTGGAAGCACAATAAAATTATTAGTATTGTTCTGGTTCCAATAAGAACACAATTCTTGGACTTGTACTTCTAAATTGTAATCGACAGCATTTCCTATCACACTTTCATCTCCCTTGCTACCACGGAGCCTGGCTTAAATCTAATCACTTTGTCCCAACCCCCCACCCCCCCCCCCACCGCCCTAGATACTTACATATGAACATAATCTAAAAACAATCTTATTGGAAATTGCTTGAAATAATCAAGGAAAAGGAACATTCTCACATCAAGTCTCTTCAATAAAGAAATCCCATGCTCATCCCAGCTCCCTCTTCCCACCGTATACTTTTTTCCCAGGGACAGTTTGAGTAGCAATTGTTAATTATATATACTTTTATGATCGCATCTTTCTATAACCTTGCAGAATTGAAGATTACTCTTCCAGATCTATAGGCTCTAGTTTATAGTGCCTTTACCATTCAGTTGTAGAGTTTCACTCCGTGATGCCCAACTTATGTTGTGTGTTTATGGTAATTTTGTGTACATAACTGCAGTAGTCCACAAAGATATACATTAGGCATATGTATATCTGTAATCCACGTATGAGTGTGTAGATTGCAAATTTCTCCCCCCCCCTCAACCCACAAACTGATATCTTTAACTACGAATGCTAACAATGCACACAAAATTAATTCGGGCATCTCCCGCCGCATTATATGCTGTCAACTCTTGATATAAGGGAAGGGGACAATAACGGAGTGACTGTATAATATAAAGGACTACTTTCCAAGCCCTAGTACCCCTAAGAATGTAAGTATGGATTTAAATTGCTTAGCACACACACAGGGCAAATGCCAAGGAATTATTACATTATTGCCAGAATTTCACCCCTCTTGAGACTGCCTTATTGTAACGAGAGCTGACTGCCTTCGGATCCCTACTTTGTGTCTAGGTTCTAGAGAGTAGTAGTTAGAGAAATGTAGGGGGTATAAATATTACATATGTAGATGCTGACACTATAAGGCCAGAAAATTTTGTCAAGACTCCAGGGACACTTGGGCAGCCTAATGTGGAAGGAAGTGTTTCGGTGTGATATGCCTGCATGAATGTGATCATAAGCATAATTCAAAAGCTGAAGGTGATGAGTTTGTTTTCGAGAGAATTCTCGACTCCACCACGTTATGCATGTATGTATCTATGGATGGTGTCCTCCACAGCTAGGTTCTACCCTCTTGTGTGTCTTTGTGTGTATAAAACTTGCTGGGACCACCAGCTAGATTCTCAGTTGAATTGGAAACTTTGACGCATCCTCATCTCCTCCTTGCAACTCACCCAACAAACTTGGTTCCGGAGGGATCTCTTACGGGCTCACTCGTCTTTTGTCTTCCCAGCGCGCATTAATAACGCCCGGCTCTTGTGCCAGTATATTTGCTCTCTCCGGCCCGTCTCTTCCTTTTTTCCCTCTCCTCACCACCAAAATAAGTTTGAGAGTCCGCTCCTCCAGTCAGTACACACAGAGTTTCGAAAAAAAAAGAAGGATTTTCCAATGTGGCCAGCGACGGTTGTCATCATTGCCGCCGTTTCACTCATTAACTTTATCTCCTCTTGTAAGTCCATTTTTTCTTTTCATTGTGCTACTTGTCAGCCCCCAGTCTTATATTCACACTTGATCAATTCCTAGCTCCCAGAACTGTCTCATCTGGACAGATCTTTATGGTTATGTGAGCACTTCGATCCGTGCATGTCAACTTAACGCTACAATATAGTGTATTGTTGTATTGTATGTAAAAAAGTATCCTACATAGAGGTATACAAATATACACCAACGTACTAACATTGGGTTGCTTGTAGAAAAGGCTCTGCATGTATTGACCTCGTTTTGCATCGTTTGTCACAATCAAGGAAGCTCATACTGTAAATTACTTTTCCTGGCCATCTAAAATCCAATGTATGACCCTATATTTTTGATCCCGTAGGGCAAAACACACCCGGAGTTTTTGGTCAGATTAGGAAAAATTGACTTAAAAAAATTCCCGGCTAAATATTTATGTTGACAATAATAATTATTACTGAAATATAAAATTCTTGGATTTCGAGGAATATTCAAACCCCTATTTGAATATTCAGTGAAATTTGTTGTAGAAAAGGAAGTGACAAAAAAAATTAAAGAAGCCTACTTTATTTACCATACCCTTATTTCACTTTAAGCAAATACTTTCGAGGGTAGTAATAGGAGTTCTATGTGATGTAATTAATTTATCCTCCGTCATGTCAAAGTCACGGAAACTTCAATAGTTCTAGTATTTAGGAGTAATAATAGAGGTGTGAAGATGCCCCAGAGGAAATCTGCTCACAATTTAGTTCCCTTTTGTTAGTCAAGAGTGAGGATAGTATACATTTGAATAGTTAATACTAAAACCAATTTATCCAGAGGAACATATACATAAGTACATAAGTACATACATAGATACATACATGCATAGATACTAAGGATGGGAAATCGGAAATATATGAATTTTAATTTGAATTAAAACATTCATGGCGAAGAATTCCGATTTAAAATACCTATAGCAATGCTGAAAAATATGAATTCTAAAACAGATTTAAATATCCTCGAGCATTCGTTCAATAGGAATTCCAATTTGAATATTTATTTGAATACTGCTGTAATACTGAAAATACAAAGAATTCAATTAAGGAAAATGTGCAACCTAAGAAACTTGATATCATAAATGTTTTGGAAAGCTAGTTTCCCCTGCAGGTCATTGAGTATCAATGTAAGAGCTGAAAAAACACGTTCAACTGATAATTGAGTTTCAACATTGCTAATTTTCTTTCGGCCCATTTTTAGTTACCTAAAAAAATCTTTAGTATCAACGATTTAAATTACTTGGCTAATTAACTTGTAGGACAAACAATAGTTTTGAGCACAACCGTTAAAAGCCTATGACAAGTGCTAATAATTCGACTCTATTTTACGTAGAATGCGGAAGCATGTTCATTTCGGATGAAGAAAACGTTCGCCAGTGCTCTTTGATTAGCTTTACGTTGTAAGCAAAAAATTGCTACAATTTTAAATTTATATTGAAGTATGTACACTTGATGAAATAAGAATGTGTCATTGAAAACAATACTTTATTTTAATCGGAATTCAGTAAAAAATATTTGAATACCAATTATTACGATTCCAAAAAATTTGTTGAATGCAATATTGAATTAAAATACTTCCTGGGAATTATCTGGGATTCCAATATGAATTAAAATCCTCAAATTTTCTAATATAATTCCGATTCCGCTACGGATTCCGATTCCGCTACGGATTCCGATTCCCATCCTTGATAGATACATGTGTAGATGTTCCAAGTCCTATTCACATTCAATTTTCAGGGAGTGTGGGAAGCTCTCAGTGCTCAACGTCAGATCTATAGTTCTAAGCCGTTAACAACATTTCCAATTGTAAGCTTCCCTTAACTTGAAATTCCTTTCATAACAGTATAGGTACACGTAAAATCTACAAACTGTACCAAATATTATTTATTACACAACGTTGAAACTAACTATATGACAGTGGCTGTAAATCTAAGGACGAACTTGTACTATACAGTCCTCCAAAACATAGCACCATAAACAACATTACCCTGACACATGACACAAAATTGCAGGAGTTATATAAAACAAAAACGAGGCTGTTACCTAAATTCCGAGATTTTTTCATTAAGTATTCTGTGAAGGTGGCAACTTTCTGTATTAATTTGTAATGCAATTATGACGCTTCGGAAACATGGATAAAGTCCAAGGAGTGTGGATAGGGAGAATGTGACACCGAGACCCGTATCTATATCTATATAATTATATATTTATGGAAAACCCAAAGTATCCTGTATAATTAAGAATATTACTAACATTAGAGTACAAGAGTCATCCAGTAATTCAGAAAATGTAAAGAAATAGTAATTTCCAGTATGGACGTCCTGGGTCACAAATCACAACATCCTCAACAGCCAATACATACATAGATACATACGTAAGCTAGACCCACAGTGATGGATTTTGGAAGTGAGAAAGTTCCCATGGTTCCATTAGTCTTCATACCAGAGTTGGAAGCTCTTTCTTGTACGGTCTACCAGAAAAGCCTCAACTACTTACTTCAAGCATTTTTTCAATATTAGTAAAAAATACAAAATCCCCAAGTTCCTCATCCTTAAAATGCTTTGCTCACCCTTTTTTTAAGCCTTTACGTTTTTACTCTGGATTATCCCAAACAATTCCTGACAAAGAGTAGTTGTAGATAATTACCTTAAATAATATTAGACACCAGCGTCTTCAAAGTGTAAACGATCATGTATGAAGAATTTCCCCCTACTGTGAAAGTCTCCCGTAATTTTTCCCGCTGGACACTTAAACCCCCTCCCCTTCCTCCCAAAAAGACTCCCCATGAAGTTAGTATTATGTAAAAATGGGAGGAAAAACTTCGGAAATGATTCTGTTAGTGTAATAAATTGGTGGGAAAGTAAAGTCTAAAATTTATTTTCCACTTGGAACAATCAAAGTTTTTCATGCAAATTAATCCAAAAAACGCCCCACGACTGTGGGGAAAGAAACCCATGAAAGGAGACCAACTTTCCTCAGGATGTTAGCACAGGAATGGGGACATTATTGTAGAAACTTTAGTTCCGAGGGAGTTTTAATAATTTTTCTTACTCGGCCTAACCTTGTTCTTAAACCCGTCAGGGTTTCCTCCAATCCAGTAATTACCTTTTTTTTCTGGAAATGGACGGAATTAATAATTAGTCCTGTGTGAACAGAAACATCGTACAAATAGAATATCACGGAATCCGTCTCCTCCCGACTCCCCTCCCAGCACGACTTGATAATAACTCAATAAGTTTCACAACTTCTTTATTCAGACGTACAGTCCAGCCCTGCTATGGAGGAAATAATGGCAGCACTACTAACTTCAACAACTCCCAACTATCCCAAATGATGTCAAATGGGGAAATTGAATGACACAAGCAGGAAATATGAAAGTCTCTTGTCTTTGGTTGATGAAGGGGAAATTATTAGAACAGTCTGATTTTTTCCCCTACTTTCTTTCCATACACATACATACACGAACATAAGACAATGCCTGCACATCCTCATTGAAATAAAGCTTGAGATAGGATGTGAGTCAGGGGGGGGAGATTACAATGAGAATGTACGATGGGAAACATTTACATAATTACAACATCACACTCGCTTTATGAATGCTGTACATGTGTCCCCTGATATGGGCAAATTTCGAAACTATGTGTATGTATTTACATTGAAGCGAAAGGTAATTATCCATGCATGTACAAAAAGGAGTTGTTGCATCATGTGTTAAAAAACGGATATTTTTCACTCCGGTAGTCTCCCTCCATTAATTTCATTTTGAGGAACCTTGCATAATATCGGACGAAGGAATTTCTCCCACATTTACTTTCCCATGCTCATCCATGCACTACTTTTATATGACTTTATTCCTGGGGTTCCTAGCAGCGCAAGAATTATACACTTCATTTCTCTTCATTGAAATATGACATGTATGTTTTCTCACTTTCGCTCTCCCACTCTCTCCCCCCTCTCTCCCTCATGTCTTCCTACCTGTCTTTCATCACTGTAATATTTCTTTTACCCGGGCTAATCAGTTTTTCGCTCTAGTGAGTTTCTTTTCGTCCTCCCTTCAGGAAAAAAAAAATTCCTCTCCTCCAATCTAATTTCCTTCCCGACAACTCAAGATTCTTTTTCTTGCGAAACCATGAATGGAAGATGAATTCAATCGTATAGTAAATGTACATTTTTTTCTCTGTGTGTGTGTGTGTGTGTGTGAGATTCAACTTGTTTACGCTATAGAGGTTTTAATAACCTGTGGGTTGACAGTCACAGAGCTCTACATTCCTACAGAAATACCTCAAGAATTTATTCTCAATTTTGTAATCAAAAAAACAACATGCTTGACAGCATTTCAATTCAGAGGAACTACGAGTTAACACCGTTGTTTACGTGTAATTTGTGTGGAGAGTTAACTTTATGACACTGACAGCGTCTTCCCCATAGAAATTCCGACGGCTTTGTCCTGGAGATGTGTTCTGGGTATTGTGTGTACTTCATCCTGAAAATTCTTTGTCAATGCAAAGTATCCTGCCATTGATGACTGCTGTCAAAAGCACAGAGGGAACTCTAGGGAGAAGATAAGAAGCAAGTCATACCGCAGAAGTTATTTGGGGAAAATAGCTAATTTACTGCTGTAGTTTTTGGTCTATTCACAGGAATTCATTTAGATTCAAATGTTTACAGTAACTTGAAGGTGTCTGAGGGGTAGTCCTTTGAGTAAACTCTTTGGGATTCTCTGGGCAACTTTGTGACAGAGAGGAAGGGATCCCTCCTGGCGACGTCATGCAAAACCAAATTATTCTGAGGATTATTTTAATACAAAGCATCGGATAATTTGAAGACTCAAAGGAAATGATGTTTGTTCACAGGATAGTATCACTTTCATTCTACAATCCAGCCACAAACAATGGTGTGAGCGTCTCGGGTCGAAATAGTACTCTTTGAGGTGGTCACGTATCACAGCCCAGATGTGAGTTTGTCACTTCATGTCGGAATTTGTCACTCCTTTATGGAACTTTAACGTATACAGAGTATCACAAAGGATTTGCTTTCCACCTGCGGACTCACCACTCAGTGGACAGAGATGCAAAATGCACCAGTCCCCCATTTCCATGGAATTTATTTTCCTGGTTTTGTTCAATATCTACTCAAAAATATTTAAATGAAAAGATATTTGGATAATTTCATTTTTTGTTCAAATTTTTAAGACACGCTTGATGTTAAGAGAAAACTATCTGCAGATGTGCACTTGTGCCTATCCTGTAAAAGCAGGAATATATTCTTTAGGAAATCTGTCAGGATTCTCATCCTTCAAGAGTTTTCTTGTCCTTCGAGTTGAAAATGAAGAAAGAAATTTAAGAGGATTAATCTCCTAAAACAAAACATTCCAAAAAACAGCCAATGTTTCTTTTTAAGGACTCAAGAAGAAAAATGGTACCCCAATAGTAAATTAATGGAACAAAATCGATATCCTAGCGTATAATTAACTTTACGCAGAAACAATATAGAGATTTTTTTCAATTAAATGAAGTTCCATTGAGACCTATAATTGTCTAAATGCTTAGATATGTCAAACCATAGGAACCTTCTGTTTCTGCAGAGCAAACATACATACATACATAGCACATGTACACACATACATATGCGAAGGCAGTAAGTCGATACACGGCAATTTGGTTGGGAACAGAGAACTAGAGTACATAAGATGTCTATAGATAGTTACATTATATAATATATGTATTTGAAGACATAAGATAATCTAGAAATGTAGATACATGTATATTGTTCAAACAGATGCAGCTTGCAACTCCGGCTCAGACAGCCAATATTGATATACGAGTTCAATAGTTAAAGTGTGTCCTGCCTATGATTCTAGCTCAAGTTTTTCAAGTGAATAGGATTTCTGTGGGGAGGGTACATCGGTAAAAACTCATGAGCCCTTTGAGAAAAAGCACCAAAGGGATTCTCAGAACTTAATTGGCTGATTCACTTGTTTTTAAGAACCTTCCCGGGTTTTCAATAGGGTTTTCACATCTTTTCGTAAGTAGTGAGTACTGTGTACTCAGAAAATCATTTTCCCTTGACTACTGGAATGTTACTAAGAGCGATTTGTGATGCCATATTTGGAATTGCTCAATAGAAGGCACAGTATAACGTGATTATGCCTTTTCTATTACATGTACCACTTCAGGATTAATGGAAATCCTTTTTGTAGAATATGTACTGCCGCTTCTCAGAATCCCGAGATTAATTTGAGATTTTTTATCCCGATACTATTGATAGCTTTTTTGTCTATCAGACATGGCCAGTATTGCAAGTATCCTTGAATTTTCACCTTGGAGGGAAAATGGGACTCATTTATACTGAACCTTTCTTTTACCTCTCCTCCAACCTCTACCTCCCTGATATTTTCAAATTTCCTCTGCTTTACTTAAATTTGTGTTCATTTAGTTTGAGTTTGATCAAGTGCAGGCTTAACCTTCTCTAACAACAAGAGATGACGAAGAAGGATTTATAAAGACTCAATTCACCAACGGCTCAATCAAAAGCTGTGCTTTTGGTTCCTGAACACGTGCATTATAGTATTTGTACGTATCATTTGGAGATTTTACTCACAATCAGTAAAACTATCAACAATAAATTCTAGAAAGAATTTCATTAAAAATATCCAATTAAATGACACTCAATACAAAGCTTGATTTATGAGTAAATGTTTTGCTCAACATGCAATAATAATTATTAAATACTATTTCCTGTGGTAGCGTTTTCAGCTTCTGGAAATTATATCCAACATTCCAGTAAAATATTTTATGGAGTGTCATATGCAGGAGCATGTGAGTATTAAATTTTTGTTTAGTATTTTACAGTATTCCATTTGGAAGAATTTTTACAAAATTAAGCATAGATATTCCTGCATCAAATCTCAACTATATGCAAGACGCTGAAGGAATGGAATTCCTCTTTGGCTTTACAGCCAGCAGAGCGATTGTAGTACATTACATTATGGGATTAGAGAAAAATCACATGCATTGGTTCAACCCTGCCTGGTTTAAAGGCCATAACCACAAACACTGGAAATAGGGGGAATGAAATGTAACGCGGTGAAATTCCATTCAGATTATCCCTTGAAATGTTGACTGTCACTGGATGTTTTCATTGCATTTAGCAAACTTCTAATCCGCTCAACTCTGCATATATTCTTTAAATATTTGGCATGTATGAATCCATACGTACAGAGAGGAACTGAGTAAATGATTAATACTTGGATGGCTTCGAATCGCCTGGAATACAACCATGGGGAAGTATAAAGGATGGAATAAAAAAAAAACGTTGGAATAATATTTTCATGGTAAAATAGCTTTCGTGCTTTCCCCTGTCTATTTGTTGATAGAAGTCCCATAAGCCGTTTAGGTGCCTCTGCGTATCTGCTACACATACATACAATGGTATATAGGGTTTGGGAAAATTTCCTGGGAATGTTTCACTTTTTCATGTCTCCTTTTTGCATCCCTGAGTGAAAGTTTCCCTATTGTTATGTTAAACAATATAAAGAAAGATATACATCAATAGTTGAAATGAAGAGACGCGACCCCACACGGAGTGAAACGTAAAAAGGAACAGCATCTCCCAGAATAAACGTCTGACTTTACGTCCATGAAATGTCAGGAAACAAGTTAGATATCTAAGGAGTGTCGCGGTCATGTCGATATGTATCTCTGTAAGTTGAGGCTACACACACATGACACATGGCTTGCTGACTTTTCACATTGTCAGTGACGACGTACATATAATCACATTTCAGGAGCGTAAGAATAGATACTTGTTCTTCAAATGGGGAACCAGAAGCTTTGAAACATTCCCGACTTCCGTCAAGTTTTGCTGGATACTTTTCGGAGCCGTCTACTTGAAAACTCTATTTTGGAATTTATGCCACGAATGTACGTATGTATCTATCTGAATGTTACTTACGGTCATGCATACAAAAATATGTATCCATTATACAATTATGGATGTAAGCACATATTATATTTATATGACTGAAGATTATATAGGGAGCATTAAAACTGTCCGTATACGACTCTATTATCTCCGTACTCTTCTCCTACAAAGGCTCCAGTTCTGTTGACGTCCCCGCAATTTCCATCTGAGAATTTTTAACTCTATACTATTCCATCGTCCCCATTCCTCTTCCTCTGTGAATTGAATCTCATCTCCATTTTTTTTTCTTTAGTAATATACCCTTAAAAATGCTCTCTGTATTTTCCCAGCCTCCCAAGCTTATACGCTCTACTCTTTCCGGGAAGTAAGTGCATTAGTACATCAAGAAATGATCTCCATCCTTTGACATCCCTTACCTCGGGTGGCCAGGTTTCTATACTTTTTGCACTGTCAAGTGGTATTACCATCCCCCGGGGCTTAGAAAAGGTGCCTGCAGATGACAGACTGTTTGCTGTGTAAAAGCTTCCAAAATAATAAAGCTTGTCAACTTATTTTCTCAGTAATCCAAGGATATGGATACCAATAAAAAAAAAACTTAATTTTTTATTATTTCAAAAAAATTCCATGTTGAGGGAAATCCTCGGAAATTTTTCCACGTCCCTGGCTTTCTATGAGGTTGAGGGATTATTTACAACTATGCAAATATCAATTCTTGGAAAAAATATTCCACTGGAGTGCCGCATCAGGGCGTGTAAATGATAGTTGATTCAACAAATTAGGAATTCCCTTCGATCTACATATGTACATAGGTTTGAATTTCATGATTGAGATTTCCAAAGGCCTCTTATACGTAAATGTATAATTACTTACTATTCATGCAGAACGCATAAGTACATAAATATGTACATTAGGTGCTTACTCAACGTCAATACACTCAGCAGTCCATTTCCCACTAGCAAAGTTGCTCAAAGAAATTTATGCACATTTCTAGTAGTAATATGGTCTACTTCATTATACTGAATTTGGTTATCTCATTAAGTAAGTGTTCCTTTATCGTAAGGATATGCTAAATCTCATAAACTATCTTTAATAATTTATTTAATTTATTAATTATCTGGAAGAACAGTGCACAACCAGATTACCCCTCTCATCCCTCAATAATTGGACTTTCTAAGGGTTAAAAAGGGTAACTTGAAAATGATTCTGGGAATTTGTAAAGTAGCGACATAAAGACGTGAAATATATGTAACTTAGCCTTTGTATTATTATTGGGTACAATTTTGTAATTTTGTGTTTCCTTCAAAATTACTCCGAAAGTCTTCAACTTTTCTCCTTGCTAAACTGATTTAATTTGATTGATTTAAAATTACAATGAATTTCCTATATATAATTATAGATATAATTATAGATAGTGGTTCCCAAGGGATGAGAAAATACCTGCCAATATATGGAAATGCCACTATATCTTATTGCTTTATAATGTAAATATAATCCTAGGGAAAATGTAACCATGCCAATATAAAGGGAATGCCATCTAAGAGGAAACCACTTGTGTAGGAAATTCCCTGTAATTTTCCTGTCGTACCTTTGATATCCAAGATTTCCAAATACAAATAGATACTATATATACAGATAGTAACGATCTAATTCGATAAAAGCAAAATTAACCTTTTGTATGAATAGAAATTTGTAACAAGTGAAGGTATTAAATCCAAGGGAATCCTTGGTAACAGAATCCTTGAGGTAACATTTCTGAAAAAGTGTGTAGGCAGTCTAAAAATAGCGGATATGTGGAAAAGGATGTGGTTTCCTCACATCCACGGAACATACATACATATGAAGAAACTTAATTGATATTTCGCTTAAGGGCTTATGAGAGGGATTAAACCGCAGGTCTTTGACATCAGTTTGAAGTGCTATTTGCAGATGCGAAGGTGCGTAATTTGAACGCATTGATCTAAGTATTTGATGCGAACCCAGTCTTATGATAAGACTCTTTACTTCGAAGGCTAAAAACACTCCTAGAAACAATTTTTGAATGTCATGGGCATCTCTCTCTCTCAAATCTCGTAAAAAAAGAATTCGGTAAAATCTCGGAGGAAATATAAAGTGTCTGAATAATTCCAGGTGCTGGTCATGTCTGGTGCTACGAGTGTGCCTTTGGACCATCACCAGCAGGTGTAGACGTCTGCAGACCAGGAAGCTTCAACGTGTCAAGCGTCCACACCCTCAAATGTCCACAAGGTTGTAAAATCTCCATCGTCTACGAATTCGGTAAGCTCCTGTCTGTAATGATTATGTATGTATATAAGTATATTATACATATGTATCCTCATCCGTATTGTTTACTCAAAACAATCCCCGAATTTCAATTTGAAAATAAATCAAAACTTGGTTATTCTCCTGAGTCTCAAACTTGACTGTATTCGAATGTAACCAAAATAAATTCTTAGAACTCAATCTTTCGTCTCGGTGTGTATCCGGAACATTTTTCCATTTCAATTCCCTCGGGAGATCTACTCACAATCCTTTCAGTCCGCATTGGTTCTTCAAGATAGCTAAAAGACGGATTCAATAGAGCATTATGATCCCTCCAAAAGTTCTTTATACAGAGGTACCCCCAACTTCACAACAACTTCTCATGCTACCGCTATTTACCATTACCTACCTACTTAAGCTCTCAAGCGCAGCAATGAGCGTCACGCGTAGCAGCGTTACAAAGACCCCTACGTACTATTATAAGTTGGTTCATGGATATGTATCCATGTATGTATGTACATACGTGCACTGATACGTATCACCAGAGTTTACAGATATCTTTCACCACATCCTAGAAGCTCTCCCCATTATGTACTTTAGGGGAATCGGGAGTGAAATCACTTCCGATGAAAACCCACAAGCCATTCAGGAATTAAGAGAGATCAAGCCAGTCCCAATCCTGACAAGAATGAATTCGGATATTTATAAAACTACTTCTTATTTTTACTTTCCTCATCCTCTCAAATACCCCAAGAATTGGAGCATCATTAATCAGCATAAATATTCACAGAGGGAAAAGTTGCTTTCAAAAATATGAAAATGCTCCCAAAAATACTTTTCAATCCTCTTGCATCATCATTTATCTCTTACAAATGAAAGTTCCCATGCAGACTTGAATCAGCTCAATAACACTCTGCAGATTTGTTCTCAAATCCTGCATTATGCTCTTCTTTATCATGCTGTTCCTTGGGAGTGCATACTGTCCCAAGTCTTTGGATTGACCTTCAACGGATTTTTAATGCTCCTTATATGTACATATCCCTATACGTGGATAGACAGATGCCATTACAAATGCAATCCATTCTTGGTATCTTTAGCAGGAATTCTACGTACTACTGTGTCATAAGAATAAGACGGAATCAACGTTAGCTTACTTTAAATAGGAAAAACCATTTTCATGAACGCTTATGTGCATCTCCCGTAAAGAGGCTTTAGTTCCTTTAAATTTCCCATGTTTTGAAATAGAGATTTTACAATCTCCACTCCAGGATAAAATCCTAACAAAATGTAATGCGGATCCTAGAGGTCTACACGCTTGTCAATAAAATTGAAGGGGAAGCTACAATTATTATTAAAGAGGAGTAGGTACTACAAGAGTAGTAGTCAGAGCCCAAGGATAGGGTTGTTAGGTCATTTCCAGGCCAATCAATTAGTTAAGAGCATTTGATTGAAGAGATGATCCTCCTAATGAGGAAATCAGAAAATAAATTACCATATCAATAATAAGTTAATTTTCACAAAGCTCCGTCCCAAACTTAGTTCATTAAAAGGAGATTAATTTCTTGTGAAAGTCTAAGCACTATTAAATTCTTTCTTGTCAGACTTTGAGAAGAGTAAACCTCTTCTGCTCCTCTCACAGTCTTGTATTTATGTGTACATATGTAGATATGTATGTAATTATACGTATAGAACTAGGGCTAAAGTGTAAGTTGAGACTGCTGTGGGGTATGAAGATTGGGAAAATGTTTGGGAATTTCCTACACCCTACACTTTTGACGCACTTGGATAAAATCCGTGGAAGACTGTGTCAAGAGCAGGAGTAGAGGAGGAGGAATTTTAATGAAAATTATTTGCATCTTGATGAAATCGCACCACTCGTTCATCCTTTCAAGTAAAGTCCCACTTGTATTCTCTATCCCGGTACTGTTCTCTACACAACAGCAATCATGATGATAAACCCCAAGTATAATAATTACAACGAGATGTAAATGAATTCATACATATTTAATTCCACACGTATACATTGTGGTTTGATTTTGTTTCCAAGGTTTTTTTTCTGTAGGGAACACCGGAACTTTTTCTATTTTACTTTTCCTCCCTCAGATTTGAATGGCTTCCCAGAATTGAGGGAAATAGGCCTGGAGTATCTTTACCTGAGACATGGACTCGTATTTTCCCATCCAATTTCCATTTTTTTTTCTGAAAGTTTTAATGCGAATGTTCCCCATAAATTCCCAGTGTATCCTGACACAGACTCTAAGGTAATTATAAAACTATCTTGTCCCAATTTCCCAACTAAGAAAATAGAGTGGAGATTTAAATCCTATTTTGAATGTCTTGTAACCATCTACTGTGCATACATACCTGTACGTAATTTATTGCATCTTGTCCAGCCAGTCTGTAAACACAAGAATGAAATCCAGGAGGAGTCACTCCTCATCCAGATGTTCGGAACTTCTTTGAATTACTGATATTTGATTGGGTCAGGAAAGTTTCTATTTGTATGTACTCAGGAAAGATTGAGTAAAACAAGTTAACTCTACTTCAAAGCGTGCCTTGCACCCTCAATACCTCCAGCAGTGCTCTGTTTAATGATGGGATTCCTCCGGTTGGTTCCTCCGGCTTCCAACAGACCAATGATATTGGTCCATATGATCAAGGAAACTAATTCCCTTTGAGTGTTCCCGCCTCGGTTATTTGACCAAACGGCAAATACTATTAGAAAAATTTGAAGTACGGTCACAATCACGTCCTCATTGCGCTTTTTATACTTAAGTACATAATTCCAATCTTACATAAACAAAATCTAATTCAGATCCTCCATCAGAGATCTCAGAAGGTTAAACAAGCAGGCAGGAAAAACCATTGAGGGAAATAGTGAATTTCTGTCAAAATTCTAAACAGTCCAATGGTAAATACAATTTTGAAACATCAGAGCTAAAAAAATCGTACTTCTCTTCTAAACATAAATACTTGTAGGGTTTGACTCTTCCTGACGGTTTCCTATTACATTGAATACATTAGGAAGATCCTCAAGTGCTAAATTAATTATTATTGTTAATTATGCTGATCAGCAACACTTCCACACTCAAAGCTGAAGCCAAGCATGAGCTGTATCGTATCAAGAATACATCAACGCTTTCGGATAAACCGTTTAAGTAGATACACCCTCTCCATAGAGAGCACCAATACAACATAATTTGGCTCTGACAGTAAAACCTCCTGGAAGAATATAAATTAATATGGCAGTGAATAGGAATTCGCCTAAATAAGTATTTATATTTAACCCTACAAGGAAAATGCTCTCATACCGGGGTCACTATACTAGCCTGAGTACACTGTAATCTGTAATCTGCAACACAGCGGGGAACTGTCCCGCATCAAGGAAGCTAGACCTCTAGAAATCTATATCATTAAATCCCACTATATCCTCTCCAGTGTTATACTCCCCAATACTGCCTGATAGATGCTCACAGGAAGTAAATCGAAATACTTTGAAAGATGAAGCTCAGTCTTAACCAGGGAATATTTGAGACAAAGTTATTTTATATCTGTCTATATTTTTTTTTATTTGTACACTTTTAGTATGAATAGGAAAGAGTAGGAAATAATAATGTCCCTCATTCTTTATATTATTTTATCGTTGGGATCGTTCAGATAAGCTCATCCGAAACGGGAGATTAATCTCCATAATATTCACAACGGTTGGTGCGTTAAATCTACAACAGGAATGTAAATGTCGAACTATTTGCCAAGAAATTCCAGCAAAAGGGAGACATGATCCGCGGACTGGCTGTGGGCTTAACCCTGGAAATAGGTCAGGGATATTAGTTTAGGACCCAAGTTCCGAGATGTTTATAACGCTCCGAGTATGTACTTACAAAATGAAGAGAGAAGGGAGGGTGGCTTGGCTTGAGGAAGAGGAAGCGAGGACAACGGAATTGAGTTATACGTATATACATACATACTTACATCTTGTATAATTCAATTTGCTTGGTCGACAATCTCTTTTCTCTCCTTTTTCTCTCTTTAAGTTTTCACTAGCTACATTTGATTACCTCTCGAGCTGATACGTCGGACTGAGGACGCAGAGATTATTATTACTTTTACTTTTCTCTCTCTCTTTTTTTTCTCTCTCTCTCTCCCTTCTCCCACTGTGTGTGCAAAGAGTAACATGTGAGTTTGTATTAGATTTATTGCAACAAGACTGCTCCACTTGTGAGGACTGGCCTCTTTGGTAGTCGCACTTATTGATGTGTGTTCAGAACGCCGGGGTGGCTGCGGTATAGTGACTGCTCCAATGTGTATGTCCAATGTCTGTCCCGGAATCCTGCCTCTGGCAACCCATACATATCCACTACTGTTATTTATTACATTATTTGCCAACGTTAGTTACTGCCCCCATCCACCACTATCAAACCAAGCGTTACTCGGGTCCACTACTCTTTGTCTCCTCCTGTAGAGTCAAAGTGTAAAGTGTCCTCTAACTGCATTTCGAAACTTGCTTAATGTGATTTGTGAAAGAGGATTTACCGTAGGTTACCTTACACACGTGGAAATTAATTTCACCATTCGCCTCACTGGCCTCTGGAGTTGACAAATTCCCAAATAGAGGAATTCCGGAGATAAAATTTACTCTGGATAAAATATAACAGAATTCTAATAACAATGCAGAAGAACTTACAAGGAGCGCTAAAACCGTATCAAATGATAAAAAATAAGATTATCTGTAGCATGTAGAGTTTCTTATGTTTGGAAGCTTATTTGGTCTCTTCTTAGAGGCTAGAGGGCATATTGGAGATTTCATTAATCAGAGACACACTGCTCCTTCAGATTTTGGAAGACTAATCGTCAACCATAAGTACATCCCATTATGTCCTCATCAAGTTTAATTGTATTATGGAAGTTTATCTTTATTAATTACATTAAGGATTGGTTTCTGGCACAAGATGTGCGGGCCATGCTTTCACCGCAGACTGACTAAGAAATAGGACCAAGACTAAGTTGAGGCAGGCCCGACGACGAGTGGTTTCAAGAGTACAGTAAGCCCTCTCCTAATGTTTTTTCCTGGGGGCCATAAAGCAATGTGGTCTTGTAAATTAGTATGTTTACCTATTTATGTGCATATGCAATTACTCTGACTTGACTTTGTACTCGGCAATAAAGCTCCACGTCTCTGCATGACATTACGGAAATAATTATTACAATAGATTTGTCTAATGTGAACTAATTTGGTTGGGAAATACATACCTTCCTAACTACTCCTTCCTTTTAAAGCTTCCAAATTGCAAAATAAATAAGGAGGAAGGGGCTGGCTGTTTGTGGTCACAAAATTATATGAAAGTATAATGGGATTCTCGAAAGGAGTGTTCTCAACCTTTGTGCATATTTGAACTCGAGCAACTCACTTTTATGCACGGGGGAATCCCTCCTGGAAATAAAAATGTGTGGCACATTAGTCTAAGAATCTCCAAGGGATTTCCTTTCCTTCCCTTAACTTGACTGTGTTTTATTAGGAAAGTTATTTTGATTCCCAAATCCCGTCGTCATAGTAATGTACATCCATACTACATACAAACTTGAAGCTGTAGTATCCATAATCTGATCTCACTTTTTACAGGAAACTTGAGTAATTATGTATAATTACACTTTTAATTGAACCTCATGGTTTGAACTTCTCCTCGAAATTAGCTTTTAAGCTCCAGAAAATTTCTGGATAAGTTGATGAAATTAGGGAAGAGACGACGACGTGGGTGAGGCTGGGAAACTTCTGATGCTTCTAAAATGTAATTAAGTAAGCATTTATAATATAAAAAAAAGTCTCAAATAGTAAGTAATTACATATGTGCTGGCCACTTATGTTTCTACACGTGGTTTAACAAGCGTTAGTCCTGGGAGGTTTTACAATGAATTTTTAAATGGAAATCACTCCAAGTGTGTTACATTTATCTAGAAATACCCAAAGGATTCCATTTCCCTGCC
This sequence comes from Allacma fusca, assembly GCA_947179485.1. Lineage (NCBI taxonomy): Eukaryota > Metazoa > Arthropoda > Collembola > Symphypleona > Sminthuridae > Allacma > Allacma fusca. The sequence goes on from OX359247.1 coordinate 43,685,303, forward strand.
TTAACTTGCAGGTGCCTTATTGGGGGAGTCCTATTATACAAGATCCTTATACAATATGTAAGTAAATAGGTAATTACTTGAAGCAAAATCCATAATGTTATTTTACTTTTTACAGGAAACTTATTACTAGTTATGACAGTATACGTACACATATTTAAATGAACCTCGTGGTTTGTGATCTTCTGCTCGGAATTAGCTCAATAGCTCCTGGCAGTCCGAGGATAAGTTGATGACATTAGAGGGAGACGACAGGGGAGAGTGGGAAACTTATGATGCTTCTAAAATGTAATTAAGTATAGATATACAGTTGTAACAATAAAATTGACAAATGTGGATACACTCTACTTACATATAAGCTAAACTTATTGTTAGTTTTGCAAACGTGATAGTCCTGAGGAACGCCACAATAAATTTACCAGTTTCCCAATGTTTCGACTTTCAATGGGCTCTGTATACCTACTCACGAAGGACTGTTCGAAGTGTGTATTGTATCTATTACTGCCGGGGATTGCTAGGAACCACTTCTTCATTTCAATAATGGAATATCCCCAGAATATACCCCTGAATATTCAGGTTTCGTCAAGACTAACTCATTTAATGGGTTGTGATTGACAGTGTTTCAGCAAGTTAATAAGCTCATGGACTCATGTGTAGAGATTATGTGCAATCCTTCTATTTCCGCTCTTCCAATCCCTTTTGGTGATATGTATTGAAATAAAAGAGACTGAAAACCGAAGCTTATACCTTCACAATATCAGTTCTTCGACTGTCATTTATTAACAACTAAACACATATTTATAAGGTACAGAAATGTCATGGTATTATTATATTATTGACCAACGGTCATAATTTCATAATCACCCTAATGTAGTACATACATACATTCTTGACTATTTCATAATCATAAGTAAAGGTTAAATGTTTATTACCCAATAACATCATGCCCGGATTTCAACACAAGGTGTGAAATCCCCTTTACATCTTAACTATGGAATCTGCTGTGTGTGCACATCCTGTCACGGAGTGCTGACACTGAGCTACTGCCCGAGCATCTCACAATCACACAGAGATGTAATCAATACTTATTATTACTCAACGGAACATTACTGAAAGTGCATGGTCAGACATAACTCTGCCATGACTTAACTTTCAACACCCTCCTTAATGTAAGTTGCTGTAAAATAAAATTGATTAAAACATACACAGAATTATTAACGAACCCAAAATATTAAGTAATTCTTAACCTATGGAAATTTCTTCAACATGATGAAATTTCTTCGCTGCTGACGGGACGTCTTCATTGATGTCCTCGTCCCCAATCTGCTCCAGCTCGATCATTTCAGTTTCCGGTGTAGATTCAACCTTGGGATGTCTTCTCTTGGCCCTCCTCAATTTTCGTGGCTTCAGCACCTTCTTGCACTTTTTGTATCCTATAAAAGCGCCGATGATTCCAGCCAGAAATAGTACCAAGCTTATCAGCATCCAGGATCCAGCACCATACATCTCGTCTCCAGTTTGACGGGTCCAGTGATTTTTGTCCAAGGGCTCCAGTATCGGGAACGTCTCGTTCAAATCATCCCATTTAACGACCGGGGAGAGATGCCACTCAATCTTCTCGTGGAGCAAAGGGTCCTCTTTCTCATTATAGATCAAGTTTAAAATATCTCCTCGATAAGTTAAATTGTCTATTGAAAAAGTAGCTGTGAGGGGCAAAGTGAACACCTTGCTTGGGCATTTCACTTTATTCTTATCGCCGCCTCTAACATACTCCCTTCCAGGGCAGTATATATAGAATTTGTTGTTATGTGTCTTAACTTGAACAAATTCTTTCTCATCTCCAGGTTTGCTCGGAAGGCAGCGCAGGGTCTTATAAAATTTGCCCTCATCCTTGGCCATATCCAGTTCCATACACTCAGTTGAGCGGGAGGCAAACAGCTGAGTTGAGGATTCCCTCCTCATATCTACAGCTCGGAGACAGTCCTCTTCAGGTGAGAGGAGAGCATTTTCAGGGCCTATGTATTCCAGTTTACATGTCTGATCCTTATCCTTAAGCATTAGGTAGAAGGGATCGGCCTCTAACACTGTCATGTTACTCATAACAGGTACCGCAAAAAGTAGTTCCAGTTCGGAATCTTCTCGATCCAACGAACATCTACGGAATTCTGCGTATTCGATGGGGCATTCCTGACCGCACGGGAGGGAGACGTTCATGAAGTCAAAGAAGTTATTGTCCATCTTCTTTTTATTCCAGAGCCGTCTTGTTTCTTGTACTACCCCCCGTCCTACTAACAATCTTGAAGTTATGTAGGATACAAGATAATTAATCTCAATCACTTTTTCTTGGAATAAATGAACGTCATTGATTAAATTGTTAATCGTCTGAGCCATTTTATCCACCTCGAACTTTAATTTGGCCAAGTTGACGCTGTTGATCTTTACTTTTTCCTCCAGGTCATCCATAGTTCTCTCAATTTCCAACTGAGTGATTTCCAATTTATCGATCTTGTGTAATGCATAAAGTCCAATGCCGATCCCGGCGCTTGCCGTACATACCACTATTATTAAAAATATTAGGGTAAGGAGTTCCCGTTTGTCCCTCTGAAGCCGAGTGTCCTTTGGTGGACATGCCATCCGCAATTCTTCCAAGAATAATTTCTCATATTGATTCTCGCATTGCTTCATTATTCTCTCCGCGGCCATTGTGGTCAGGCCTTCCGTCGGGAGAAATTTGCATGGCGAAATTAAGCTAATTCTCATAGCTACAGAGTTATAGCCTTCAATGGCTGGGGTGAGGCTCCGTCTCCAAATCACAGCATTACCCTCCTGGAATTTTTGGCAAAATACCAGAGGAAAGAAAAGCATGAACAGTATCACGTTCCACAGTGATGACAGTGCACATACCCTTTTTACTGCTTGTGAGCTGGTTTGAGGCTGGTCAGGTTCCTTTACGTCTACCGTCAGTTTCCGAGTGAGGGAGAGTAATTCCATTTTGGGCTCGAATTGTTGCCGACCCAGTGGCTTCGTTAGTATATCGGCCACTAACCTTCCAGTTTGTAAGTATTTGATCTCTACTTGCCCTGTTTCCACTAACCATCGGATGTAGTGGTGTCGCACATCAATGTGCTTTGTCCGGTCATGAAATTCCGGATTTGCCGCTAATTTCATACTGCTCTGATTATCAGTAAAAATTGTGAATGGCAGGGTAACATTGTATATGTCAATGTCAGCTAACAGGTTCCTGAGCCATTCCCCCATTTTGCTAGCTTCGCTCAATGCAACGTACTCAGCTTCCGTGGAGGAGTGAGCGATGAGAGTTTGCCTCTGACTTTTCCAGTGCAGAGGTGAGTCATTAAGAGTGAAGATAATGCCTGAGGTAGACTTCCGAGTCTTTTTATCCCCAGCATAATCTGAATCACTGTAACCTTTAAGACTCGTTTCCGCCAGGCGAGTGTAACAGAGTCCTAGCTTCTTAGTAGTTACTAGGTACCGCAATACCCTTTTGGCTGCCTCCCAGTGTTTTCTCTCGTAACATTGAAAGTAGCGGGACAGTTTACCCACGGCAAAGGAAATGTCCGGTCTGGTACATCTTGATATGAATAGTAGAGCTCCTACTAATTCCTGGTATGGTAGTGATGGGTCATGATCTTTTGAGAACATGTCTACATCTAAATCCGGATTAGCGGCCATTGGTATGCTGGAAGTTTCACACTTCTCCATACTAAACCGTTTTGCAACTTCCATTATGTACGTTTCTTGATGTAGCATAACTTGTGTGTCCGTGATGATGACTTCCATTCCCAAGAATTTCCTCACGTCTTCTGTTGACGTCATCTTATAGGTGGCTCGTAATTCTTTCAGTATGAGGTCCATTGAGGATTTACTGTTTCCTGCAAGGAGACCGTCATCTACATACAGTGCGAGTATCATTCGTGTATTTCCACTGTTGTAGGTGAAGAGGCAGGAGTCATAGGCTGACTTTACAAATCCGAGGGAGATGAGTTTAGCCTTTATGAGTTTGTGCCAGTTCCGAGGGCTTTGTTTTAGTCCATATAAACCCTTCTCAAGTTTACAGACATACCCTCCTGAAACTTCATAGCCTTCCGGCTGTTCCATATAAACCTCCTCGTCTAGAGGAGCGTTCAGGAAAGCTGTACTCACGTCAAATTGAATGACTTGTAAGTTCTGCTGAGCTATGGCAAAAAATACTGCTCGCACTGTTTCATATCTCACAACAGGTGCGAAAGTTTCATGAAAATCTATCTCAGGTCGCTGACCATATCCTTTGACGACTAAGCGAGCTTTTCTGCGAATCCCCCCGTCAGGTAACTTTTTCTCTACAAAAATCCACCGATTTCTGAGTAGTTTTGCATTGTGGGGACGTTTGACTAATTTCCAAGTCCTGTTTTCAATGAGGCTGCAATGTTCTTGGTCCATAGCTTCCTCCCACTCAAATTTAAACCGATTACGGCGTACGTCTTTGAATGATTTTGGAACTTTGTAATTGTCAGGAATTTTTTCCGGAGGGCAATTTCCAACTGCATGAAAACAATCCACTCCGACATAAAATCCGGCCTGAAATTTTGGTCCGGGTACTCCTGCTGTAGTCCTGGTCGTTCGTCTGAGAGCTGATTGAGGCTGAGTATCCCCGCTGCTCCGTCCTGGAGTTGGAGGAGGAGATTGTACTTGTGGAATTACTACTGTATCCCTGGAGGCATCAGCTAATTCTTCCTCAATTGATTGTTCCAACTGGTCATTCCATGAAACTTGAGGAATACTTTGTGTGGAGTCTAGATTTGCTGACTGAAATTCTTCATCAGAATCTGTTTCCGAGTCAAGACTGCCACTTCCAGCGTCAATAACTAGTGCATCACTATCTGATTCAACTGCTGGATCATCAGTTTGTACTTGGGCCGGGGCTGATGGCCGAGTACTACACCCTGGAATGGGTGATTCTGGTCTGGGTGGTTCCTCCGGAGCTAAAGTATCAAGGAGTGAAGGGCTTCTCGCCTTTAATGTCTCCTTATATTTTTTAGAAATTCCTGCCGGATGAATCGTCGTCCTTTTTACGGGAGTGGATGTCAGTCGCGGAGTGAACACGGGCTGGGGGCTCGGAGGAGCTGGAATTTGGGCCGGCATTTGAGGAGTATGAAGAGGATTTGGCACAAATTGAACTTGCTTCACAATTGTGATGTCCTCAGGTTCTTCATCTGATGAGATGGTTTCAACCTCCTGAACTGAGCTTTCCGGGAGTTGGTTGAGAAAAATCTTTCCAGGATTTTTTCCCACTCCTGCATCAGTTGTCATTACTTCCTCATAAAAGAGTGCATGTCGGGTGTAAAAATATTCCTTTTTTACAGTATCCCACATTTTATACTGCTTTGTATCTGGGACATTTGCTACATAAAGACCCTTGCGTCCTTGTTTGCCCCATTTTGCCGGATCCTTTTGCTTGCCACTAATGGCAGGGCATCCAAAAATCCTTAGATGGGAAAGATTCGGTTTCTTTCCAGTCACCATCTCTATAGGTGACATTTTTGTGTTGGTTGTACTTAAAACTCGGTTGAGTAAGTACACAGCCATAGCTACTGCATCTTGCCAGTGATTCTCTCCAAGACCTGCTTCCACTAACATCGCCCGAGCCATTTTGGTGATGGTCTGGACCTCCCGTTCAATCTTTCCATTTGATTGAGGATTGTAAGCAGGGGTAAACTCATGGGCAATTCCTCTCTGTGAGCAGAATGTGGCCCATTTGGAGTTTTTAAATTCCGTCCCATTATCAGACTTAAATCGCCTCACGGGATTTTTTGTCTGAGTGGAAATAAAGTTCACTGCATCAATGAGGTTGATGACTGTACAATCAGCTGTTTTATCCACTTGAAAGTATCCCAGCCTGTAGTTTGAGGCATGATCTTTCACAAGTAAATAATACTTGCATCTCTGGTTGGAAGTAGCTGCTGCATGTACAAGGTCAGCATGTAACAGTTCTCCTGTCTCATACTGCTTGTCATGGGTTTGAGTTTTGAATGACTCATTGTTCATCTTGGTGATGGCACATATCTCACACTTATACTTCTTCTCTATGCGGTCGTCCTCTCTGAGGTGTGCCGCGCCATCTTTGAAGGTTTTGTGGAGGAACTCAAAGTTCATGTGGCCCATCCTTTCATGCCAGCGTTGACTTATTGGCCTTGAAATACCGATGACTGCGAGTGCCCTGGGAAAACTTGTTGGTAGTCGGAAGTTCATAATGTGAATCTTATCATGCACTTCAGTTGCATTGATAGTTTCCTCTCCCGTAGCCTTGTTGATAAACACAGACTGTGTACCATCCATCATGTATCTGTATCCCAACCTGTTATAGGTTCCGACGGAGAACAGATTTATTCCTCCTGGGTAATAGATGACATCATCCAAAACCAGAGGTTCCCAGCGACCACGGACTTTTGCTTCAAGCACTATGGTTCCCCTTCCCGGGCAATCCACAGGCCTGTCGCTTACCGCCATGAGCTTCCAAGGTTCAGCAAATTCTTCAAAAGTTGAGAACCAGTCCTTTTGGCCGCACAAATGAACTGAGGCCCCTGTGTCGCATACCCATTGGAATGCTGAGCGCCTAATTCTTCCTGTTGAGGGCTTGAAATGTGTTGAGCTGAGGGCAATTGTCTTCCCGGGAGTGTAAATAGGCCTTAACATACAGGCTCTAATTTCTTGAGGTTGCTTGGGCTTTTGGGATTTCTCATCCTTATTGCCCTCCTGCTTTTGCTCTTTCGGGGCTTGCTCCTTACGCTCTTTTTTCTCTGAGCGGCATTCTGCTTTCCAGTGCCCTTTCTTCCCACAGTTGTGGCAGGTGCCTGGTTTCTTCTTCGCCTTCCCATTGTTGGCATTGTTCCCATTGGCTTTGGGATTCCCTCCCTGTGCCTTTGGGTGCCCGGCGAACATTGCACGTTCTGATGGTGCATCAGACTGTTTATGTGTGATAAACAGACGTAACTGGGATTGGAAATTTCCCATGGTCCGTTCAACCTCAGGTTGCCCCCTCCACATGGTGACGAAACTTTCATAGTATCCGCCCTTCATTGCATGGATGCATTGGCTGATGACATCGTCTTCGTCTAAGGGACCCTTCCCGGGTTTCAGTTGGCTGTTAATTAAGCCTTGCAAATCCTGGAGTTTTTCCAAAACTTCCATTGCATTACAATCCGGGGTGACTTTTAATTCCCGGAATTGATCCTTGAGGTCTTCCAATGATAAGGAATTTGACGCTCCATATGCTGATTTCAACTTGTTCCACATCTCAGCGGAAGTTCTGCAAGACCGCGTGAGGATAGTTGCTTTATTATCCAAGGCCATAAGGATAATTCCATAAGCTGCCATATCCGTGCGTTGCCATTCTTTCTTATCTTCATCTGATCCGGTTGAAGGATAAGGAGTAGTTCCATATACTACATCTTGCATATCTGCTCCACAAAAAACTGCGTGGAGAGCCCTGCGCCAGTCGAGGTAGTTATGTGCCCCCGCCAGCTTCTGGTATTTTGACGAATCCAATTTGTACGTACGATGTACAGTTTGATTTGCCATGACTGGAATAGCGTTAGCTGCTGCTCCTTGATTCTGAGCCTGAGCTTGAGCTCGCTTTTTCACTTGGGATGGACTATTCGGATTAGATCCTTGTCCTGACATATAATGTTATTAATTCTTAAATTCTTCTCGAATTTATAGAACGCTTAACAAAAAATGTTGATTTCAATTTGACAACCACAACTTTCCAAATTCTGAACCTTAACTGCAACCTTCTCGGAAGCTAGTAATTTTTCAGGAATTTTTCGTAATAAAAGTTGGTTTCTAAAAGGTCGAGGTTGGGGTGTTGTGAGAGAGTAGGCTTGTAGTCTTTTTCCACTCACTGATTGTGATGAATTCACGGAGTCAATATTAATAATGATAACCTTCTCAGTTATACATAAAAATAATTGACTGTAGTTTAAACGAATACTCACACTTTAGAAAAAAACTTTGATAGACTGTTTCTCCTCGCACTTCTAAACTTTTCCCCCCGTAGTCTGAAATTACTGTACTTTTCGAGACTGTTCCTTCACTAACTTGAAAATATTTTCCAAAAACTTTTCTGTTTCAGTGACTGGATTAACTCAGAACTTGTACTGTGATAAATTTCTAATCTATTCACAGGCAAGTTTGAGCGTGTTGATAACGTATTGAAATAAAAGAGACTGAAAACCGAAGCTTATACCTTCACAATATCAGTTCTTCGACTGTCATTTATTAACAACTAAACACATATTTATAAGGTACAGAAATGTCATGGTATTATTATATTATTGACCAACGGTCATAATTTCATAATCACCCTAATGTAGTACATACATACATTCTTGACTATTTCATAATCATAAGTAAAGGTTAAATGTTTATTACCCAATAACATCATGCCCGGATTTCAACACAAGGTGTGAAATCCCCTTTACATCTTAACTATGGAATCTGCTGTGTGTGCACATCCTGTCACGGAGTGCTGACACTGAGCTACTGCCCGAGCATCTCACAATCACACAGAGATGTAATCAATACTTATTATTACTCAACGGAACATTACTGAAAGTGCATGGTCAGACATAACTCTGCCATGACTTAACTTTCAACAATATGAGGATCGATTTTATGCCCTAACAGGTTTCTCTATTAGGAACATGAGTCCCGACGTAATACTACCCCTGTTTACGAAATACAACAACTCGATACTCTCTCTAGCTATGGGTCATAAAAATTCCCAGTACAAATGCTAGAATTGATAGATATAAACCGGCTCCATGTGAGTCCATTTGTAAGATGTAATTAAATCAATGAATGGATCCCTTTGAACAGGAGCGAGGTGAAAATTTGAATTTGTTGGAGAAAATGATTTAACATTCTGTTCCAAGGTCCCTCTTAAGCGGCATCCCTTTAGTATCTGTTCCGTGTAATAGTAGAGTTCCAAGATATCTTATTAAAAAGGACTCTCTAAATTCAGGAATATTTTTGCATCGCTGGTTCTCTCATAAATAAATGACTATGGATACATACAGACGCATGTAGGCATGCATTTGCATCACAGAGCCGTCACATTTCTCGGAAAAGACTTGTTCAGAGTTTACTCAGTCGTGGGAGTTGCGTGTTTACCTTCATTTGTTGTGGCTGGGCAGGCTTTATGTTGGGGGAGTGGGTCCAAATAATGATGTACGGTGATGATAAAAGCAAGTGGAGGACGTGAGTTTTAGAGGATTTGCTCTCAACTGTTACCCGTCATAATTATGGGAGCCTCAAGTTTGCGCTCTGATTGCCACATTACAACTTGTGAATCTCTAAAGTCCAATACCTTGATGTAGGTACTTTGAAGGCCTCCACTGACAATGACAATAACGTGGGTGATTATCCTCAAAGTTAAGTATTGGTATATATGTATGTAATTGCATATGATTTCCCTATAATTCCTTGAATCCGGCGTGCGTATAATTTAATGGTAACTTCGCCATCACTGAAATATAATGGGGAGGATAGTATATGTAAATATGTCTGTGGTGTTAATCGTTAAATAAGCAATAATATGTGAGTCCATGCCGTAAAGAATTTAGTGGTTTTGTAACAAGGGAGAAAGCCAATTTGCACTTCATGGCCTCCTTTCAGCTTCTACATATAATACAATGGCTAATGCTGGAGCATGGGTACGATTTTGTAATAAGAGTATTAGCGCCACACTTTCCCCAATTCTCCTTGTTGGGCTTTAAATATTTCATGCAATCCATTTGGCATGAGCTTCCTACTGCATACATGGGGACACGGAAGAATGATTGTTTTTTGAGCGACGCCAAAGTCATTACTGGAGCTACCTGCTTGTACGTAATCTCTTGTTATGTATCCTCATCCATTGTTCTATTGTAAACGATAGCATTATGAAAGTTATCGTCTCACAGTGAGTCAGTGATGAGTTTGTAGTTCTGTATTTTTCTTGCACCAGGGGTTTGAGCTGGTATGAAATTTACATGTAGCGTTAGAGGGGAACAGCGAGCAGCTCTAGAATGACTGGTGTGGAATTCATTTTACATGTGGGAAATGCCGATTTTGTTTCTATGCACCAGGAAATTTTTCAGCAAGGTTCAAAATTCACTTTTAAAAAATATATTTTGTTGTTATGGTGCACCGATATAATTGATTGTAAATATTTGAAGGTGAGAACTCCAGTACGGAGTTACTTTGCCAGCAGTGTAAGTTTTTTGCTTTGCTAAATTACATAAAATAGGTAGTGACGATACGTAGAACGTTACAGACCTTACCGAAATTTACATGTAATTAAATCAAGTTACACCATCACTGGGCTACACACTAAGTTAAATATGTACACAATATAAAATTTAAATTTATACAGAAGCGGTCAAGTAATGCTAAGAATTCGTGTGCATGAATGTATCAAGAATTTAGTGTGTACAAGAATCTGTATTATATGCATATAAGACTAAGTGTCAAAATTAAGAACAGGTTTTGTTAAAAAATTGCATTTGGAATGGTTAAGGTTGCTAGTACCGAATATTCAAATTAAATAATTCAAGTGCATAAAAAATTACAGCAGAGTTAAGCTAAAATTAGGACTGAATCCTGGAAATGAGGCGGTTTGAAATTTTAATGCTCCTTTTTTTGATCCCATGAGTTTGATTTCCCTGAACACGTTTTATGCATGATTGAAAAATTCATGGAAGCTCAAATCGTTTCCACAGGAAAAATGTAGACTCACAAACCATATCACTGATCTGAGTAGCTTTTCTCCTGAAATTTCCCGACCTCAATTCTACAAAACTATGTACTGTGCATTAGAAGTAATTATTAACTAAAATTTCCCAGCTAAAGCGTGCCCAGATTTGATTCTTTGATATTCCTTTTAATGTACAGGACGATATGCAATTCCTGGGTAGGTACCCAGGAAATTCCAATTAAATCGGGCAATGACCATGCAATGCAGCATAATTCCGTCGACCGCTTAAATCGACCATACATTAATATGTTGCAGAGTAGATAGATACTACAAGCAAGAGCAATGCAGAAAATATGGAAGCTACAAACTCTTCAAAGCTTACAATTATAATACTGCAGTAGTATATTCCTATGTGTCAGGTTTCATTGTTCAGACAAAATATTCAAATGCTTACGATGGACTTGGACTGGGACAATACCACAAAGTCAGTATAATTTCCGCAGTTGCTTTCCAGTGCCACGATAATTTCTCCAATCAAGCTTACAATGGTAAGAGGTAGGGAGTATCGGTGTCTGAGCACAATTCAGTAAATTGCGTTGGGATGCCATACATTCCCATTTTGACAGGAGTACACGTTGGGTATCGATTTCAAATTACATATCGTCCACTCAAAATTTAAATTTGAGGGTAAACTCAATATTTAATGAAATGATCCTTGGGTTTACGAGAATATCTATGAGGTATAGGTAACTTTATACCGTCCCGAAATCTCATAAGTAATTATTCGTATTTGCTTCCATGAATCAGTTGATTTGAATTTAATTGTTAACCTTACTCAATGTTTTTATTTGTGAAAAATCCAGAAGGAAATTTTGTACGAATAAGAGGAATCCAATGATTACAAATCACCTCTTGCTTTAAGCTACAGAGGATGGAAATCAATTTTCCAACACCATGTACATATCTATATATGCACATTACTTATGATAGTTTTACTTCTTGCAGTAAAAGGAGCCATAAATCAATGCATTCTTGAATAATGGGAGTAGATCTTTGTGTGGGCTTACAATTAGTAGATACTTCAATAATTTTATAAAAGACGACTCAGCCTCTAGTCACAGTCAAAAGTAAACCACGGACTTTAACTACGGTGAGATAGAGGAGTTGAAAAGATTTGAGGTTGGACTTGTGTTCGAAGCCCTTGATGTTTCTCGTGTCTTTCAATGGTGGTTGGAAAGCAAGAGTCGTTGCCATTATTGCTCTTTAGTTCAAAATGCAATCCCATTCATTTGAGCCATCTGTGCAGAGCTCCGTCAATCCTTTCAGAACTGAAATTGTGATTGTGAACCCAAGACATGCTATTGAGCTCAAATGAGAATCCTGAGCTGAGGATTCCGACTTTCCACTAACGTCAGATGCTTATACAATTGATATCATTATTCAACTGTATTTTTAAAAAATACGTATATATTTTTAAACAAATGCGAAAGTACCCACGGTAATGAGAGTCAAATGTCAATGTTATCTCACATGTAAGTAATTAGATACGTAATTATTGAATACCTATGGACATGTATGTACATATGTATGTATGTGATAATCAATGTGACTGAAATATTGATCCATGTCTCTCCTTTACAGAACCAAATGCTCTTCAAGAAATGACCCCAACACAAACTTCTATCCGGATGACAACAAATGCAACATGGATTGGACATAAGAAGAATATTGACGCTATTACTTTTGTTATGCGAAACTGTGCGGATAAAAAGCTTCCACGGTCGGGTTGCGAGGTAATTAAGATTTATGGTCACAGACTGCTCCAAGCATTATTTCTTCAGACGTTGCTTCGTTCAACTGTTTAAACCAATTTAATATCAAAATTCAGTAATTTGCTACATATATCGTTCCCGCTACCTGCACGAGAGTATATCATGAATAGGGTTAGGCGAGAGAACACTCTAATATTACTAAATAGACCTATAAAGTAATATCAAGATAATTTTGAAAGCATTTACTCCCTCGAGAGAATTTTCCCTAATAGAAAATGAAGAATTTGATCCAATCTTAGCTCATTGGGTGATTTTTGATGGGAACAAGTTTTAATGGAGCCTTAAAGTAACATCTAGGGAGAATCCAGACTCTTGGAAGTATTTTATTGAAAGTAAGGATTGAAGTACCAATTCAAAGATGCGTACATCTCTATATTTTATATGGCACTTCTCTTACAATGGATAAGATCCCTCCATGTGCAGATACTTTACAGGTTAAAAGTAGTCAAAAGCTTTCAGAGCTTAGCTCTCGCTGTCAAAAACGTAAGGTATCTCATAGAGTTTTGTGCAAATGACATATTTATACGTACATACATACATATATTGTACTCGACAAGGAAGGAGCTGCCACTTGTCATATTTTAGAATCTATGAGAGTCTACACACTTAAAAGGGTAACGGAGTTCCACTCTAAGTTCTCACATGGGAATAACATGCCCTATTGCATTTTGGTAAATACATCATACATTCATTGACATGTATTTTATCCTCATCAAAGGCCTTCTCAGCCAGAAAGCAGGGAGTCTCTAAAGCCAGCTTTATTTCCTAAACAATAATAATGGTAATTTCTCCGTATGACAACTCCAGGCTTCAACATACATATGTAATTCTGCAAGTCCCTCACATTTGCATAACTAGAGGTAAACTTTTATTGCAATTAGCAAGAGGAGCTGGAGATGCATTTTCCAAAGGGTTGAGACGAATCTCCTTAAAACGCAAAACTGACTCCAGAGAAAAAAAAAGAGAGAGGCGGAACATTTTTAATGAGGTAAACTACAGGAAAAAATTCGTTATACTGGTCATTGAAGCGTACTCCAACCCTTGTCTGAGACACAAAAGCCTCTCTTTATTATTTATACATGAGTAATTAGCGTTTAGTAGCAAAGTAAAATATAATTGACGAGCGACTCTCTGCACCAGTCCCAGCATCCAGAGTATACTAAAAGATCCAGATGTGCAATTCCACGTGGGCAGACTCCACTGTCTTGATATCTACATTTGTTCTCAAAGACTATATAATTATTTATCCTGAGTCTTTAATTATATGAATGTGAATGCAGGTGAAGGAATTCGGGAACATGCACCATGAGGAATGCTACTGTTTCACTGACTACTGCAATGGGCACGACGGAGCCGTAGCTTTGAGGAGCTCTTTCTCCTACACTTTCATCCTTGCGTCCGTGACAACAACGATTCTGCATTTCGCACCGAGTCATTTAACCAATGTGTACTTGCTCAAAATGCCGTAGAACACAAACCAAGGGAGGGAGAGCGGGAGACAGTGATTTCACCATCTCATAGATTTTGATGGAAACTTTAAATGTGCTAAGGGGAGATAAAAAAAAATATGTAATTGTTATTCTTTAACTGAATATTTATCGAATCACAGTCATTCCAGGAAACGTATTTACCCAGTAAAAGTCTCATGTGTACACACGCCGGACGACGAGAGGAACATTCAAGGGATTAAATTAAATTTCCAAGGACCGCAGACTCCGAAAATATACTTTAGCTATAGATTGGACAAAGTTTAAAGAAGAAATCGGGGAGATCTTAAAAGAGATATCGGTAGATTAAGAGGCAAAAGTGAGGATCTGAGTTTTATGAAGTACAAATGTTCACTTTTGTCTCTTGCAATTTACAATTATAATTATATTCATAACTGAAATTGTATTGCCATGTATATCTAGTAATTGTAATATGTAAATTCAGTAATAAAAGTCAAATATTTGAAACAAATTCTCAATTACTTAATCATTTGACTCACATTAGTTTGGCATAGGGACATTTTTATGTAATCACCCTTTCCCATATAGCGTGCACTTATCTTAATAATTATTACTTTTCCGGTCATGCATACACATATGATCGTCCATAGTCGGACTCAATATTTGTTATTATACCTATGCTTCTACATTACTATTACATATATCGTTTATATACAAATTAAAATAATTATTATAATGTTATTATAATATTAATCTATTTAGTCTCCACACGAAGGTAGTCCTTCTATTAATGAGAGTGAGAAGCACTTTTGTGCCCATTTACATAGATACATCTACTATAATTGTATTGATTAGAGCCCAATTGAAGCAGTTGAAAGAAGAAAATAACATATTATCAAATTTATAGCGTGCTTTATTCTTCATTTAGAAATGTCTTTAAAGACAAGAAAATTAATTGGATTCATATCGCCTTCCGGGAAATAACATGCTAAAACTTAACACGAACATTGTCGTTGAAAGTTGAGAAATTAACTTCCAAAGAAGCCTCTGGTTGGTTTGAATCGAGACGTGGTAGGGAGACAGTACCCCTTTGTTATTACTTCGTTCCAGGTCCATTTAATTCAGCATTATCAACTCATCTGTACTATGCCGGAAATATTTAGCAAAGTAACGAAAGGGAAACTCCGTCGGCTCCGATTTCGCTTCCCACGAGTAAAATTGGTAATATTTTAGCCAATTACCTTTTATTACCACTTTATGGCATAAAGTTCAACGCCCATATTTTGATATTTTAATGGATATTTGTTTGTTCATCCTGAAGAAGCATATTTAAAATGTAAATATTTGCACGTTTCTTAAATACACTTTTAAGTCTCTTTTTTTAAACTTTTTCTTAAAGACTAAAGAAAATATCAAGCAGGCATGCACTCTCCCGAAGAAATTCTGTGGAACGTGTAGTTTGCGGGAGGGCTCCGCCGTCGTGATTGTTATTATTCAGGTATACAAAATCCATATTCAGTTATTGGTATTACGCATCTGTCTGCAAATAGTTCTATGTGAAATTTTTGTCTTCCTCAAATAATTTTGTAATAATACAGTAATTATTTAATCCATACTGCTTTCTTTTAATTTTTGAAGCTTTTATCTGGCACTGCGCTAGCAGTGTCTGTTTTGATGTTGGAGAAATATCCAAAAGAGATTGATGATTGGTGGGAAAGTAAGTTGAAGAACGATTTCAAGCCGGCATTTGGCAAGGATCTCAAAGATTATGCCCGAAGTTTCATGCATGGTAATTTTATTTGTTTCTAAATCATTTTCAAATCTTATCCCATTTTTAATTTCCCAGGGGAGGGGAGGGATGATAATTTAGAAGGTTCATTTGAGGAAGAAATAAATACTTGTTTGACCACACTGGCCTCCATAAATAGCAGACAAGTGGGCGCCCTCTACCGGAATAAATTATAGAATATAACCCTGTATCTTCCAATACATTTTGAGGGTTTTTATTAGTGAGCTCGGATCGGTACATTGGAATTCATGCATAGTGAGATAGTCATTAAACTTTTACTGGCAAATTTTTGAAGTACTGTAGTACAAATACAAAAGCGGAGGGAACCATATACAGTAGTAGTATAATTTTGTAATTGAATACATAATGTGACATGCAATAGATCTTGTTTTCCCTCCCATGTCTCTTGCAATAAATTTATTCAACGAATAATTAAGAAGGTGAATCCGTGTCGGGTTGCCTCTAAAAACTTGTCCTTGTGCCAATAAACCAAGCATATGAGCTCAACAGTGCTAAGTAGATATTTCTAATATAAGTAATTTATGATGGTTCTTTTCTAACTCTGTCACCATCTACAATATGATTATGTAAGTACTCTCTGTGCGTATGTTTAGTATGGCGGTCCGTGGCTTGGGCACTCGTGGGAATTAGCTCATCGTACTGTTTCTTTGGCTTAGGAGTCATTTTTGGACTTCTCAGGAAAAGGGTAACTAGAATTTGAGTGCTCGCTCCCTCAGCTTCTCTTGAACTCTGAACAATGACTACGCACAAAGTGCACATGCTACGATTAATTTCCTTGCGTACAATTACACGAGATGATCCCATGGATATATGTACATATGGCGTTTGGAACGTAGTACACACTAATGAAAAATTAGAACAGTTCTGACTCAAATACCAGTAACCCGAGCCTTCGTAGAGACAAAGCACATGGAAACCATCGTACACTGCATGTGATTCCAGGGAATTTGTGCAATTAAACTCCTCACTTGTAGTCTCGAATTAACCAAGAAGTAATTTCCAGGAAATGAATGCTTTTTATAATTATCAAGCCGAATTTCCGGGGACATTCTGGATTTTTCTGAGTAAATAGTAATCAAATCGAAATGAATTGCTTAACTTCAATATTTCCTGTCTCCCATGACTAAGTGGAATGTGCTTGAACAGACCTGAAGATTCCATAAAGTCATTTCAACTCACATCTGAATTTACAATAAGTAATGTATTAATTATTCTGGTTTGTATTAATTTAAAGCAATGCATTTGAAGTAATTAATTGAACAAGAGTTGCAGCGTACAACGTTTATTAAAATCAAGGCTCGGGTTCCCAATAACAGTCCCAGTTTCAATTCATGATGCCCCAAATCAGCATTTTGTAAAAACTTCCAAGCCTTCTCGCTTTATTCGTAATTAGAAGTTGCCAGTAACCATTCTTAATTTATATCTGTAGATGCTTGCGTAGAACTATCTACTGATCTATGAATTTGAATTTTATTTAAATTGAATTATTTTTGTAACTTTGGGGTCAATGTAGAGAGTTGGTTTTAACTCCGTTTGGATTTCTATTTAATGTGACTGTACAGCTTTCAATTAAAAATGATATATTCGTTTTTCGTAGGGCTCTCTACTTTGGTTCGCTCCCTGGCTCTTCTATACTTTTATGCTCCTACTCACGGGCTACACATTTGTGGGTCTGGAGATGGCATTTGTGATCATATTCACAATGCAACGGGAGGTAACGATCACCCAGGAAATAATGCCAATAGTACTCTCAATGCTGTTCGCAGGCGCTTGGACCTACGGGTTCCTAATAGTTGTCTCTCATGTTAAGGTGAGCTCCGGATGTTGGAACAATTTTAGTTTTTCACACAAGAGGGGAATTCTAGTGAACTGTGTCCATTATTTTTCAGAAAAGATACACAGCGGAAAAAATGTTGCAAATTAAGAAGCAAGAGAAGGTTCTGAGACGGAAGATCATCAAGGCCCAGGTATTCTAATTCCAAAATATTTTGTCAAAACTAACCTGTAGAAGATACTGGAGCCCATTCAAAACCCCTGACCGCAGAGAAACCTTGAAATGCACTTTGGGATCTTATTTCACTGCAATTCGTCCTGAAAAACAGGAATCGCATGTTATTGCACTTGTTTTGAAGTGAATTATTGGGTAATAATGTGTTTTGCGAAAACAAGCTTTCCTAAACATAACTATCACATTTCTCATATCTTTATGAAAGCAGGAAATCCGATTCGTGTTGAAATGATCTGGCAATTAGGATATGTAACAACATATTTGTATAAAATATTTGTATTGACAGCCGAATCCTGTGCAGATTCATGTAATGATGTTTGTGTGTATAAGCTGTAAGCCATAATTTACGTGACTAGGATTTTCAGATGTTATTGTGTGTTCGAATAAATATCTGAATTTGCAACGATCATAATTTTCCATACCTACTACAATCATCTCTCCTTTAATTTCAGAATTGGGCTTAGTAGTCATAAAAACATCCAACGGATTTGGTTTAAGAGTATTATTGTGGTGTTTTGAGAGAAGGGAAATTATAGTGCAGCGATATTAAACTATCCCTTGATAGTTGGACTTCCAATCATGATTTTTGATTTCAATATCAATTCCTTGATACTAATTTTGAGCCTGTATTTATCCGGTGAAATTTCAATAACCACCCCGTGCATGGGAAAAATTCTGGATAATGTTACTTCGGAAGGTAATACTCGGAGGGTTTTGTATATCAATCATATCCACAAATAGAAAATTATTGACGTTTTTATTGCTTTCAGAAGTCAAAGTTAGTTTCGTTACAAGAGTAAGAAATAAGAGGAATATTCATACAAATGAATTCCATATCCTTCGAGTACAGCGTCCGGCTCATAATTCTTCCTTTCTTATTCATTTAGGGAAGAATGATCGACTTATTTCTCCGAACTTAAGGTCAGTTGTGAGCGTTTTTACAAGAATTCGTTTCGTTTTGAAAACTTAATTCATTATGAATATGAAATATTAAACTCAAAATAAACTCATTACATATACATACGACATAGGATCATCCATCGAGGTAATGCTACTCCAGAAATGGCTTTCGAGGATACTTCATTGGAAAATGAGGGCGATTGTTTCTACTCTGGTGTGATAAATAGCGACTCTTCACAGGGACATGCGGCTCTGTCCGCGTGTGGAGAAAATCCAGGTTTCGTAAGTCGTCATGAAATTCTAAATTATGTAATTACATATTGAACCTTACACATACCTGAACCACCGTTGGAAATTTTTAACACGGAACATATAAACTGCGACCTCGGATTCCTGAATAATTAATAGCTACTTTATTAATTCATTAGCTTCAGTTGTAGGAACACAGTTCAGAGGAGTTGTGTCAATTATTATGATTGAGTTTCTATTCCGCAATGTTCGATTACTGCAATTATCAAAATTTGTTTCAGCATGGAATTTTAATGGTCGACTCCAAGATGTACATTTTGGAGCCTCAGAAAGCCCTAATTGATAACGATTCGGTAAAATCGGAAATTGCACATAGTCTCACAGCTATGAGTGATGATGTTACGTGTGGTTTTCAGAAATGCGGAAAAAGTAATTCCTACTTGTACAGTATATAATAATAATAATTAAATGCTAAAATCTGATTTGAGAAACAAATTTAGTGCTGAGAATAACAATAATTGAAATTCTCAGGGAACCCTGATGCTCCTCTTGGTAAACCCTACCATAGCAGTAATGAATTGAATGAGAATTTGGGAGCTGGTAAAATCCTATTTTGTTTTCTTTTCTTCTTCTTTAAATAACAAAGTTGACATTTTTATTAGTGTAGACATAAAATGTAAGTATATACTAATGCGAAATGTACACACATTGTGCACATAAAATTAGAAACCTAGATACAATCCCTAAGGACAAAATGTTCATTGGTATAGTTCCGTTATCGGCTAATCGTCATATCACTGACAGAGGGAAACACCTTAAGCAAGGTCAAGTTTTCTTTGAATCTAAACCCAAATCTTCATGCTCCGCATGTGAAGAGCGAATTGTGGAGCTTGCCATCTTTGCTGATCAATCTTACCTGGATATTGTAAAAAAGAAGCTGAGCACTAAGTCCTCAAAAGTCATACGCGGATTTATATGTGTGCTGGTTGAAGCTGTAATGGAATTTATATTTCTGTCTTAAATTCTTTTGTCCTTATGTTGAAGAAATATTTGAAGGATTATGAAAATATGTATATAATGTTTTAGATTTGATGTTTAGCCTTTAGGTTTTAATTTCTAAATAGATGGCGCTGTTGTATCGGGATGAGTCCATGAAAACAAAAATAGCATTCAAGATCGTTCGCATGGAATTCTTTTCCAAAACTCCTTCATCCATAGTCACGCATCATGGACTGCTCACACCGTATTTGAAATCATTTTGCAAGTACGCAACGGATCATACTGAAACCCATTCCTGGGATCATGCGATGCTCCTGACAAATACGGATTTGCGAGACGAATATAGTAACAACCCTATTGGTACTGTTCGTAATATGCATAATACTGTATGCTATGAATTCGGTTACGATGCACACTCATTTTAAGAGAGCTCAAAGTCAGAGAAAAAACCCTTTATTTTTGCGTGTTCTCAGTAACAAAAATGCTAATTTGCATGGCGAAGTGTATGCTGAAAAGTAAAGTTTTGATTCTTGTCGTGGTGCTCTTAGAGCGAGATTGTACTGCATCTTGCCTTGGTAAACACTTAAATATAAATGCACATGTATTTAAATGGAGTAATGTTACGCGAGTTACGTAATAATAGGAACTGCTTTTACTGGTGGTTGCTGCGTTGATTACGGGGGATGTTCTATCATTGAATCTACAAATTTACAAGCCGCGTTCGTCATGGCCCATGAAGTGGGTCACTCATTGGGCATGGGACATGATGGAGAAAACAAAAATATACAATGTAAAAAAGGTGAGCACCTGATGTCACCCTTGTTGGGACGAGGACAACTCAAGTGGTCTAGCTGTTCTAACAAAAACCTCGAGGATTATCTGGAAGCAAATGAAAATAGCAGGTTCACTAATGTCAGAAGGGGTTGCTTGAAGTCTTTAACAGGAACTTCGGAAAAATCTTACTCGTTTATGACTGACAAACTGCCTGGAGAACGATTCACTCTGAACCAACAGTGCTATATTTTTGACACTAAGCGTCCAGTGGCAGTAACAAATGATATTCTGGGCAGATTTCGTTTGCAGGTTAATACTGGATGCATGATTTGATGTAATTAAAAATGACCTATTGTAGTAAGATTTTGTGATAATGATTTGTTGTTAGGGTGACATCTGCGGGAAGATGTACTGCACGGATGCATCTAAAATGTATGCAGTACCAGCTCACCCACCTTTAGAGGGCACTGTCTGCGCATCCGGAAAGGTAAAAAAATCAGTTTTTAATGAATCATGGAATACTAAGAGTATTAACTAAATTTGTCCTTTGCAGCAATGCC
Organism: Allacma fusca; assembly: GCA_947179485.1. NCBI lineage: Eukaryota > Metazoa > Arthropoda > Collembola > Symphypleona > Sminthuridae > Allacma > Allacma fusca. Next base: position 43,706,612 of record OX359247.1, read on the forward strand.
GAAATGGGGAATGTAAAACTGTAAACTAAAAGTTGAATTCTCGGATCCTACAATGACGTTCAAAAAGGGCATTTCAACAAGAAGTTAGTGATTTGTACAGAGGCAAAAATACATTTTTTTTTGTTTTTTGTAATTTGTATTTGTACATGTTAATGTACCTGCCATTAAATGAAACTTAATATTTTTATCAGCATCGGCCCTTGTCATCAACTATATTGTTAAAACTGAATTATATAATTACTGGAAAAACTATTTTAATAAAATTTGTGTCTCAACTTATATTTCTGAAATAATTACTGGAAATAACTTTCATCATGCTATTTTGCAAACCAGTTCATCAATTCATATTGAAGACGAATAGTAACAAATTACCAAATACAAAGGATATTCAGACTAGACTCTGACTGAATGTAAGTACCGAAAATATTGTTGTACTGTACAGTGTGTTAAACACAATTTTTTAAATATTTTCGAACGATTTCTCTCCCCCTGACCCAAAATGGAGGAAAGGCAAAATTCATTCCGTTTCCCCATGTTTTAACCAATTCTTTTCCAGATTTTTGAAAATTGATTTCGTTTTCTCGTTTGCCCAAAAAATCTCGATGTACAGAGGGGCCAAAGGGGTGGACCGAAGTCAAGAGTTTTGGAAAAGGGCAAATTTTGAAAGCTTTAAATTTTTCTCCAAATAATTTGTGACTTTCATTGTGTAGGAAATATCATTAGCTTTGATAAACAGTTTCATACGTTGAGAATTGTGGGCATGACTCGTAAAAACAGAGAGCAAGCTCGAGGAAATGCAACATCAGCAACTAAAGTGAGAAGAGTTATGATCTTGCGATTTTTTCATGGACGGTCTGGCGTCCATAAAAGTATTTCAGTACGCTGTGTTCTAGGAGCTTTTAAGGGAATTAAGCTTTTGATGGGCGCTAAAAATATTGTCTTCTTAAGGGAAACATTGCTTTCATGAATTATTGCTCAATGATTTTACATAAAATACTAAATGCTGCAGAAATTTTATAATAATGAATATGTCTCTTGTGCATAACAGTCATACGCACAAAAGTGTAAACATGACGGTAGGTAATGTTAACTTATGTGAATATCAATGACTACTGTTCTTCCCTCAAAGCATAGGAATCACTTATTTAAATTGGTCCTTTTTGAATGGAAAGAACATTTCTCTGTAGTGGAGTGAATGTAAATTCAAAAACTCAAAAGGTAAGACCCCTGAAATAATACAAATTTTGAGTTCAAGGCAATTTCTGTATAATGAACAGCCGTGAACTTGAACGAAGCGTCGAAGACGCTTTTCCTCATTCCTGCAACTGTCGGAATGTTGTGGAGCACTATCTACATATGTTCTTCTATGTACCTTTTCACTCAAACTTGTATTACTTTGAGTCAATAGTAGTTTGTTTTCTTCAAAATCGACCTCTTGGCGTCGGGTCGTATTTTTGCAATTCGATGCATCTATTGCTAGGATCGTCATTTGTGATTTGTAAAAGACATCAAATTTTGTCAGAAGTTATTTCCGTTTACAGAGAAAATAGAGTCGTATTGAATATATTTATTAGAAATGTGAGGGAATGAACATTATAAAGTACTGATTGTGAGTATAACTCGTTATATACACAATATAGCCGCAAAGTCTACTAGTACTGTGTTCTATGTAACTCAGTAACTCTACTGCATAAGTAAGATTGCTAATCTTTGCGCTTTATCAAATAACTGAAATAAATAATTATCGAAATCAGACTATGTTCGAATTTGATGGAAATTATTCGAGGTCACCTGGAGATATTTGACAAAGGCACATTAGTCACAATGACTTTCATAGAAAAAATGTTCGACCTTCTCTTGACAAAAGTAATCATTTAGTTTCCCCGAATTTAATTTAATAATTTAGTACTCACTTCCAACAAGTTCTTTCTGTCGTTCTCATCGATGCTCTCAATGGGAACCTATATTTGCTTTTAGTATCAAAATTAAGAATTTCTTAAATACAGTTAGACCGTGAAAGTCTAACATGGGAATGTACAAGATAAAATGTTATACATGCAGATCCATATAAAGGGTGCCCACAAACAGGCGTCCACTCCAGTCCGCATAATGGGGTGCCTCAGATAAAATATTTGATTTCCCAGTTTGTAGCAAATTTACAACCAGATTTTCCAAAATTTACTTCATTGACCTGGGTCACAGGGTCAAGAAACGTCAAGTAAAGGTGTTTTGTTTTCAGAATATCGATTTCTTGATATTTTTTAGTCTTTACGTTGAGAATTGTGGGCATAACCGGAGAATCAAGGTTAAAGAAATTCAGCTTGAACTTTCAAGGCATAACTGAGAAAGATGCGGGTAAGAAGTAAGCATGAGATCGGTTCGGTTCAACGCGGTTATCCGACTGTCCTGTAGCACTTGTGCAGGTTAAGGTTGAGGGGTCATGTGTATGTATTGGGAAGGAGTATTGGAGTGAGTGTGTCTGTGTTGGGGGAATGTTGGGATATGTATGTGATATTTCAAAGGTCATGTGGAGGAGTACTTTGTAAAGTACTGGAAAGTGAGAGGAGGTGGATAAGGTGGAAAAGCTCTGGGCTGATCTCCTGCGTGAGGTCGAGCTCCAGAGAAAAAGAGAGAGAGGTTTTGGACTTTGAGCAGAGCTGTACTTTATTTTATTGAGTTCCTTCCATTTTTGAAAACTTTCATAATTTTGAAATAAAAGTAAAAAGTCATTCCTCATCCAGAATAAACACTTTCCTTGCTCCACATTTAATTACACGCATAGTGGAAGAAGCTTACGATTGCCAGCTTGGGAGAAGCAGAAGGGAATAGCATCTCTTAATATTTTGGAACATCAGGCTCACGCGTCCCCCACTCATCCGGACTATACCATAAGAGGCGCCGCATTTTCCTGGATTTTTCTGGTTTTTGGGTATTTATTTTGTAACATTGATTTTTTTTTTCTCTCACATAAATAAATTGTTTTTTATGCAACACACAGGCTAAACTTTTATCACTTTCACCCCAGTTCAAAGTACAGATTTGTTTTTTTTTCAATTTTAAATTCTTCTATACTCATTATTTAAGGATTTTTATTTTTCAGCCAACAATCACAGGCAAATCATATTATCAGTTTTGCCAATAGTGGAAACAATTCAGTAGTTTTTTTTGGACATTTAAAATTTTTAAAATCAGTAATTTTTTTTAGAAGTCTAGTCTTAACAATGAATCCACATCATTACAGTTCACAATAATTTTTAAACTCAATATTAATTAATTTCAAGCCATTTCTGTAGATGAGATTTTTTTTCCTCTTCCACGCCGTCCAGTCTGTATCACATCACCCCAGAGAGGGAGTTAGCTTAGCCGAGACCAGGTACTACGAACAGGCAGCAGTAGTTTTTCACACAGCATTATTATTTTACGCAACCTCCCTAACATTGAGTACTTTTTCTCTCACACAAGCTAAGGATACGTATGAATGTAATAATTTTCTCATATTTCAGGAATAAAATATTTTGTTCATATTTCCAGTACATTAATTAAGGATTTTTTCAGTTTTCAGCGATATTCTTCAGTTGTACACATTTATAGAAATTCAAGCTTAATTTCAGTAGATTGTTTTTACAAGTCTCTACAATTGTTATATAACTAATAATTTTGGTTCACTCCAATGGTATTTCTTGGCAATCATAGTTCTAAGAACTGTCTCAATTGATGTTATTTCTATCGAACATAATTCCGTTTTTTTTTCAAATTTGAACCTTTCAGGAAACAATAATAATACGATATATAGCCAAATATCTATTTTTCTCAAAATTCGCTTTAATTGTCTCGCAGTTCATCAGTCAGTTCCGAGTGGTCATAGCAGTGTCTTAGGGGCACACGCTCATTGCCCCCATGCCGTCAGTAGTACTTTCGTCGTAACACAGATGGCGCACTCGTGTTATTAATATTTCATTAACCAACCAAACACATTTGATGAGTGAATGTCTGCATTATTTTAAATTACTTTGAAATTGCTAATATGGTTTTAATTTTATTTTTAGCAAACGCATAGTCGCACTATAATTGGACTTTATCTCCCTTTGGCCATTAGTTTGCTTCATAGCTTCCAGTTCCAGTAATGAGCAACGGTAAAGGACATCAGCCATTACCCTCCGTCAGTACATCAGCAGTAAATGTAAAGGTGTAAACTTATATTTTTTTTGGGAAATAATTTGAACTTGAGTTCCTCTTTCTATTTCTTTTCAATAAGTCAACTCACTATCACATCAGCAAATTCACAGTAGGAATTTCAGTGACGTTAACCCCCTTCAATTTTTAAGATCCATTTCAATGTAATATTAGCCTTCAATTCAACTTGTATTTTTTTATATAATTGTCAACTTCGCACTCATACCATTTTCTACAATTTCAATTTTTCTCAACATCGCTCCTAGTTAGCAGTAGCTATTTAAATCAGTCACAACTGCGTCTTTACATATTTAAACCAGCTCTGATTTTTTTTTTAAAGTCTAGTTCATTACCCTCAGCCAAGATTCAGCCTGAATAGTAATTTGCATAAGTTCATGGTGGCAGTCGCCTGCCTTACCTCTCACTAATAAGTATACGCTACCCACAACCCTAATTTCCCTACAAAGAATAATTTTGAACAAAAAGTTCATTCCTCCCTTTACCCCAAGCTTGAATAATTTTAGATGCTTTTACTGCTTGTGTTTTCACACTTTGTTTTGCATAACTCATTTGGCAATTCATCCATGGTCCTAATTTTTTGTAGAATTGTTGCACCACTCTTTCCTATATCTGGACGTTTTTCATTTTGCATAAGGTGACAAATTGTCATCACCCAACGGAACAACCGGAGGCCTTATGCCCGATTTTTTCTTTTAGTATGACCCCTGCGATAAGAAAATCCCAGTAATTATTTTCTATTGATTTAAATGTGGATCTTATGTACTGTAAGTCCCCTGCGGAACTATTTCCCCAATTTTTAATTTTAATTTAAATTAAACTCAAACTAGGGTGGCTATTGCAGCATAATAGCATAATTAAGCAGATTTTTTTTTCCATACACGCTTAGCATAAACTCATCACACCTGAGATAATCAACGTTCATCTACAATTGCAACTGCTTGCTTGCGTACTTTTAATTGCTTTTATTAGATTTAATTTTTAATTTTTAGTTTTTATTTCTACTTTTAGTATTTCAGCACTCATTGAGTTGGTAGTCAGTTACATTACATTCTCATAATGTCAAAGTTAACCAAAGATGAGGTAGCTGAGATAGTAAAGATTGCTGTGCAATCTATTGTACAGGCTCGACAGCAAGATCCATTGTCAGGCTACGAAATTATTAGTGCAATTCGGAAGTATGATGGCTCCAGTAATTCCATCGAGTGGATTACTGAATTGGAACAGGATATGACAACATACAGCGTCGATACCAAATGGGCAATTGCTAACTTTGATAGATTTTTGAGTGGTTTGGCTAGCCAGTGGTGGATACCACGAAAAAATAGTATCAAAGCCAGAGTTAATGATCCAGCATCCACACCTGCTATTGTTACGACGATTTGGGACGAAGTGAAAAAAGAGTTTACTAGCTTCTTCAGTGACGCAAGCACTAGGGAATCAGCACGCTCTCAGAACAGAGCGTTACATTTTAGACTAGGAGATGACCCCAAAGCTTATGTAACGAAGAAGTGCTTACTATTTCATAGTATGGATCCGGCCATGCACATCACTGAGCAAATTCGCAGATTGCTTAGCGGATTACCGGACGGAATCCGGGAGTTTGTCTGTGCTGCTCATATCACATCCATTGCTGAGTTTGAAGAACGGCTTAGGAACCAAATTGAAATAGGCAAGCCTAGAGTACACAATTCACAGAAATCCCATACAACCAAACCAATAGCCACATCTTCAAGTTCCAATCATAATCCATCTGCATCATCAACTACTGTACCTAGGCAGAAATTAACTTCCGACCAGCTTAAGACCTTGGTAGACAGTAGCGGTCGCAAAATATGCACTTACTGTAACAAAGCAGGTCATATTATGAGATTTTGCTACAAGAAATGCGATGATGAGGGTCGACCTCGACCCTCGCGTCCATCCGGGTCCAAGGCAACCACTGATAATTCGCAGCCGGAAAACTAATAATCCGTTCGAATTTGCGGGAAATTCGGGCGGATTGGATCGATTTTTCGGAGCTTCCTTTCCATTTAATTAGATTTCCATTAACATTTTATAATTCTTATAGGAAAACTGCTAGCCCAGCGTTAGATTTGCACACGCCAGGGTTGCAGATTCCAAATCATTTAGTTTTTAGTAAGGTTCCAATTGAGGTCAAGTCACCTTCAGTTGTTAAGTCACCTTCAGTTATTACTTCAATTAAGCATAATTTTAACAATTCACAAAGTCCATTTCAGATTCCGTGTTCTAACAGATATGGAATACTCCCATGTGAGGATATAGATATGGTGTCACTTCCCTCCAGCATTTCATACAAACAGCCATTTGCACCGCATCCAATAAGACCAGCATTCCCATATCCTATAACACTTCAAGATGGAAATGTCTATGATGCCAGCATAGATACGGGGGCCGATATGTGCACATTGTCGTTCAGAATGCTCGCCAGGCTTAAGTTGCAGGATAAGTTGGTTACAATACCGCCGTTCCTAATATCGTTGTCTGTAGATGTTCAAGTTAATCACGAAGTTAACACATATGTTCCAATGGAAGTCTGTCTGGAAGGGTTCTCACCAGTTACTCACTTTTTCTATATGATTGCAGGGGCAACCAGCGATGTCGTTATTGGTATGGATTTTATCAGAGAGCACAAAGTCATTATCGATGGTTCTAATGAAACCCTTTACCCCAGTTCTCAAGTTACCATTCACAATCCTGTAAATTCAATTGTCACACTACCTAATCCACAATTTCAGTTAAATCCTAATTGTAATGATTTTATTCCGCAGGTGAAATTATCAGGCAATGATGAAATTGCTGCCACGGTGCTTGCAGAATCTGAGCCTGTCGTGGTAATTTTTCCTTTTAATGAAATTGAAATCCCAAACGATCCTTGTCCTGCCATCAAAGTAGTCAGGCTTTGTAAAGTTCAAGTCATTCCCCCAGCATCAGGGAAGGTTGTCACCATCCATACATCAGATGGTTATTCTGGCGAATGCATATTTGAGCCAAATAGAAGTCACTGTGCTAGATTCGGCATAGGTTTAGCTCGCACTCTCCTCACCGTCAATAATGGGAAAGGCCAAGTATGCATTTCCAATTTCACCGATCTTCCAGTTACAGTTCCAGCATTACGCGGTCTAGGAAAATTAGTCCCATTAGATGCCGATGACATAGCGGTACCCTTCATAGATTCGGAAGGAAAGATCTTGACGGCGGAGAATGATGTAGGTCATGGAGATGCACACTTTACACCTGAGCAATGGAATCAATTTCATTTCGGAGACGAGTTATCTCATCAGCAGTTAGATTCCCTGAAACTGGTTTTGCAACACCGCCGTGCAGCGTTTGCATTCGATGATTCTGAATTAGGTGAAATTAAGGGAGTGTCTTGCGAGATAGACACAGGTGATTCACTACCGGTAGCTCAGAATCCTTACAGAGTCGGCTTTAAACAGCGTCAAATCATTAATGACATTGTGGCTAAAGATTTGGAAATAGGGCTGATTAGAGAAAGTACATCTCCATATGCAGCACCAGTTGTACTCATACCCAAGAAGGAAACTGGAAAGTACAGGCTGTGCGTAGACTATCGCAAGTTACACCTGTCAGTAAAGAAATATGTATACCCGTTGCCACGCATTACTGATGTTGTTGATAGGCTCAGCGGGGCTAAATGGTTTTCCAAGGTAGATGCACGTCAGGGCTACCATCAAATCCCAATGGATCCTGAAAGTAGACATAAGACTGCGTTCATAACACCTGATGGCAAGTATGAGTGGAATTACATGCCACAGGGATTGAATGTTGCTCCTTCAGTTTTCCAGCGTGCAATGGATAAGATACTATCTACATACAAATGGCATATCGCATTAGTCTACCTGGACGATGTGATAGTTTTCTCGCCCACATTCGAGGGAATGGTGGAGCGTCTGGAGAAAGTCCTTGACAAATTTATTGAATTCAACTTGAAGTTAAAGCCCGATAAATGTTATTTCGGATTTCAGGAGTTAGACTTCGTTGGCTACACCATCTCCAAAGACGGGTTTGCTGTTGAGAAAGTCTTAACTCAAGCAGTCATAGACTATCCTAAACCGAAGAATGTTAGAGCAGTAAGGAGGTTTTTGGGAATGATTGGTTGGTTCAGACAGTTCATCCAACACTTTAGTATAATTGCTATTCCCCTTTCTCGATTAACCAAGAAAGACTCGCGTTTTAAATGGGGTGAGGAGCAAGAAGCCTCTTTCAACGAACTTAAGTCCCGGTTGACCAAAGCACCAATTCTGGCTTTCTTTGACGAGAAAGTCGAAGTGGAATTATGGTGTGATGCATCTGCGGACGGAGTAGCTGCCGTCGCCTGTCAAGTACAGGAAGGTAAAAGAAGAGCCCTAGGTTATGTCTCCAAAACCCTCACCAAAGCGCAAGTCAATTGGGATACGACTAATCGGGAAGCTTACTCAGTCTTATTTGGAATAACTAAGTTCAAGCATTTCATTTACGGTTGTCATTTTAAAGTTTACACCGATCATGACAGTCTCAAATACCTCCTAAATCTCAAAGACCCACACGGCCGTTTAGCGAGATGGCAATTAGCCCTTGAAGAGTTTGACTTCGAAGTTATACATAACAGAGGGAAATATCATGTTGTCCCAGACGCTTTCTCCAGAGCTCCACTACCGCCCAAAGATGATGAGTCTGAATTACTTGATCAGAGTATTTTTGGGGTTAGTGATAAACCGAAGTATATTCATTTATGTAAGATCCAGATTGACACGAGCAAACGTGATTTTGTTAACGACAATCAGTCTCTATTTGAGTATGCACAGGAATTTCAAGGAGCTTCATTTTATGCCTTGCAGTATGCTGATTCCAAACTACGCACTATCATAGATTTAGTCTGCAAATCCCAGCTGCAAATTGAAGAAGGAGTACCTCATAAGTATGCATCCGATTATGCATTAATTGATGGAATTTTATACAAGGCAAACTATAAAGACTCCAATAGGCTGTGGTTATTATGTGTTCCCAAAGTTCTACAACACAGAGTTTTTAAGGAAATCCATGAGACAGCTTTAGGTCACCAAGGTTACCATAAAACTCTCCAAGTTATTAAATCTCGGTTCACCTGGCCACGAATTGATCAGACTGTTCGTCGTTTTCTAAAGCATTGCCAAACCTGCTTATTTCATAACGCCAATTATGAAGTCACCAAAGGGTACAATCCAGTCATAGCACCTGTTGAACCAATGACTCGCATTGCTATAGATTTTATAGGGGAGTTCAAACGAACTCAGCGCAATAAAAGAGCTGCGCTAACTATAGTAGATCAGTCAACCCGATGGCTTGAGGCATATCCCACGAAGGACCTCACAACTAGTTCAGCTATTCATGCAGTTAATTCTTGGATTTTAAGATTCAGTACGCCCAGTGTGATAGTATGCGATAATGGGGCTGCATTTACTAGCCAGGAGTTTCAAGACTTTTGCGCTAGGAAAGGTATTAAGCTCATTTTTATCTCCCCAAATCATCCTAGTAGCAACGGCATATGTGAGCGTACTCATGCCAATATTAACCGAATGATAGCTAAACACGTCAATGAGAATCACAAGAATTGGGATACATTATTGCCGGAAGTTTCTGCAAGGCTTAACTCCGTTGTTAATGAAGTAACCAAGTACTCTCCATATTTTTTGTTATACGGTAGGCACCCAAATCTTACGGTAGACGGTATTTTACCAGTATTAAAGAAAGCACCTGTAGACAGGTTTGACACTTACAAGAATCTCATCAATTCTCGTTGGCAGGCCAATGAGAATACTTGTAGGTACCAGCTTCAGCAGAAGCTTAAGGCAGACAGAACGCATCCTGTGAAACCTTTCGAAATAGGCGATCTAGTTTTACAAAGGTCCTTTTATCGGAAACCAGGTACTACAGGAAAGTTCTTAGTTAAATACAAAGGTCCATACCAGGTCTTTGCACACCCTGCACCCTTGACGTATTATTTGCTAGATTTACGAGCTAAGGGACAGCGTATCAAGAACCAGGTATACTTAATCGCTCACGCTCACAATCTCAAAAGGTATTATGCACCGCTTGATGACAGTTTACTGTCAGACAGTCTGCACATAGATTTGTCATCTCAAGGGGATCCCATTGTTTCTGAGCCTTCGCACAGTTCTGACAAACCTGAATCCATCGCGCGCATTCCATCAAATGGTTCAGAGTTATCAGATAGGTTGAAGTTGGCTATTTTTGAAAGATTTAGTACGCGTGAGAGTAATAGCCAAATCTCAAATGATCATTTTAGTGATGCCGTTAGCGGCGAAGTCTCGTCAATTGTTCAGAGCATCGCCAATTTGTTTTTAACAGATTCTTCTTCAAATGCATCAAGTGTAGTTGATGAAGACTCTAAAAACACATCTAGTCATAGTAGTATAAGTTTTAACCTTTTAAGTAATGGTAGCTCTAATTCTCAGCAGGCTGAGAAATCATCTAGTAGTCAGGATATGTTTGATTCTGTCAGTGCTGGCAGCAGTGCTGCTTCAGCAGAATCAGTTTTAGATAATTCCGTCCCTTTTAATTCATCTGCATCAGTCACCGTAGTAGTAGAGCCAGGTCCCCCGCAACCCAGGTCTCTACAAGATAATTTTGTAGCCGAAGCAAGTAATGACATACGAATAGTTAGTCCTTCGTTAATTCCAGAGGTTGCCGAAAACGTAGAAGTACCTGCCAGTGCTTCTCGAGCAAGTTCGGTATCCTCAATTGCTAGTCAAGAAGCCACGACAACAAGGTGTGGCAGAATCATTAAACCACCTAAACGATTTGGATACGATGCACTAACTAGATTACGTACAATTTTTAGTCAAAAGTCTAACTCGCCACAATCTACTTGCTGAAGTTTTACCTATACCAGTAGAAACTTTGAATCTTGTCTACAATTCACGAGTTTAAATCGTATTGCATGATATTCTTTACTTTTCTTTTACTTCTTCTTGGGGAACTCAAGTTCATATGCTAATTGGTTCGAAGCTTTTACTTTAGTTTATTACAGGTAACTGATTTGGAACAATTGGGCCTCAGCTCCCATAAATCGGCAGGCTATAACTTAGGCCTACCTTATGTTCGACATGGAGAGCTTCGCACCGACATACAACTTCTTTCAAGTCTGGCTGACCTTTATGTAGCAAAGCCAGTCAGTGGATTCACCATTCCCAAGCTAGTTGATCCAGCAAATGTTCATGATCCATCCAAGGACTATAACCCGTTTGGACCTATCATAATGCCTCAGCTGGTAACATCAACAGGTCGTATGTCGCCAAAACGACATCTCACTTTGGTCGAGAACATCCCTACAACACCCATTACAGAGTCTGCAGCTAAAGAAGTGCAACAACTGAAGATCATCCATAAACCCAGCATTAAGAGAAACTATCCGGTAGCCAAGCCCCCATCATTATTAACTTTAAATCCCACCGAAATCAAATCTTTCCGTATTAGTTGCTTAAGGTGCAAAGGACCTCATAAAGTTAAAAATTGTACTGCTCCCCGAAAAATTAAATATCCCGTCAAACAACCACCCATCCCTATGTTTGAGGATTGGATGTAATTGCATTCAAATAAATTTCCAATCTTTCTGTAAACTCGCACAAATAATTGGCTTATATATATGTATAAATATTTCAATTCTTGGTTCAATCGTGTGTAAATTCAGTCCATTCGTATCTATAAATCATTATGAAGAGTGTAAAGATCGGGACGATCTATGTTCATTCAAGTCCGGGGTACTGTCCTGTAGCACTTGTGCAGGTTAAGGTTGAGGGGTCATGTGTATGTATTGGGAAGGAGTATTGGAGTGAGTGTGTCTGTGTTGGGGGAATGTTGGGATATGTATGTGATATTTCAAAGGTCATGTGGAGGAGTACTTTGTAAAGTACTGGAAAGTGAGAGGAGGTGGATAAGGTGGAAAAGCTCTGGGCTGATCTCCTGCGTGAGGTCGAGCTCCAGAGAAAAAGAGAGAGAGGTTTTGGACTTTGAGCAGAGCTGTACTTTATTTTATTGAGTTCCTTCCATTTTTGAAAACTTTCATAATTTTGAAATAAAAGTAAAAAGTCATTCCTCATCCAGAATAAACACTTTCCTTGCTCCACATTTAATTACACGCATAGTGGAAGAAGCTTACGATTGCCAGCTTGGGAGAAGCAGAAGGGAATAGCATCTCTTAATATTTTGGAACATCAGGCTCACGCGTCCCCCACTCATCCGGACTATACCATACGACCATCGGTTAACCGAAACCGACGGTTCGGATCGAAGATTCGTAACCGAATTTAAATAACCGAACGGTTCGGATACGTCAATGTCTAACCGGATATCGGTTTCGGATCGGTTCGGTTTTAAGTATGAATTTATCCGTTCGGTTCGGATCAAGTGAATGTATCCGCTCGGTTAAACCGACGGATAACCGATTTTTAATTTTTTTCTAAAATTTTTAGCAAATCGTAATCGAGAACGACTGTAGCATGAATTTCTCGAGACAAACGGTTGTTTCATTATGTATCTGCAATATATTTAGAAAGCACATCGCATGGACCACGGGCAGTCATACATTTGTTCATCACATCGCAATTATTTCTCACACCACTATTTAATTTTTAGCTTAAATTAAATAAGCGCCTTACTCAGATTCAGATTTCAGATTCAGATTTTATTTTAATACGGATTCTTTTCGGGCGGCGCCCATATGATCCAAACACAGCATAGTATTACTAATGAGAAAGAACAATTAGCCTAAAGATTTGCAAGGAAATTATTCCTGGCAATACAATTATGAATAAACTTAAATATATCACATGTGAGATCCTTGGAGGGGTTTCTAAGAAGTGATAGACGAGATATCTCTGAGTGACATCATGTAATGTGGTATTTCTGCAGAAGTGAATAAGTGCCTTAATTACTACAACTAATATGTCATCAATGGAAACCTCCGACTCCATAATAAAAGCAGAAACTACACGGAAAATGGGCCTTCAAAAAAACGATGAGAAGCGAGTTTTGGGAACATTTTGGTCTTACTGGAGGTTTAGTCCTTAGATTTTTAGTTGTCATTTGAAATCAAATAATGGGTAGAATTTGATAAAAATTAGTTTAATACATAATTGCTTTAAGTTTAAACAACATTTTTATTAAAACAAAGATTTTTTAAAAAAATTAATAAATATATCTGTTTCGAAAGAAGTTTTTATTGGTAAAATGTGCAACATTGTTTCGGTTATTCGGATAACCGACAAACGGTTCGGTTATAAAAATCATCCGAACCGATTTTTGGCGGTTCGGTTTCGGATACGAGTATTTTTTTATCCGAACAAAACGGTTCGGTTCGGATTTGAATAAAAAATTAACCGATAACTTCGGTTCGGTTCGGTTACGGTTCGGATTTATGTTTTATCCGAACCGATCTCATGCTTAGTAAGAAGGAATTTTTGATCTTACAATTTCTTTTTTTCCCATTCCATTGCCAGGGGTCAATCACATGCTGAAGGAAACGTTATCGAACCGTCTTATTATACAGTAATTTCATACATACTAGAGATGCTTGTACAAGTTTTTGTGATTAATCACTATAATACGTAATTATTTACTTCACAAAATCTGTCACTAAACCTGCCTAAGGTTTGCTTCATCATATTGAAATAATCAAGAATAAAAATGTATAATTCAGATATTATTTTACAAATAATCTGACTAACAACGAATTGATAATTAGAATAATTTCATTAAAGGGAATGTACAAGAAATTATACAAACGCTTTGCTTGCAAACACATTGTGCATCCTCCATGTCATAAAGTGTGCATAGTGGTCAGGTAGCAATTCCTATTCTTTAGAACAGATAGGTGCAGTATTGCTGAAGTGTGCATTGTGTGAAGAAAGGACATTATCTACGTACAAACGTACGATCAGAATATGATCATAATATGCAATGAAACGAGTAATAATAATTATTTGATGAGCTTCAAAACGTTGTTTGAGTGACTTTACGAAGGTTATAATCACCAAAAGACTTAATGTTTGTCGAACTTTACTATTTTCTTACTCCCACATTAATTTGACAAGGTTGTCGTTATTTAACTGGTATGGTTACAAATTAATAAAATAATTGCACACAGAAAAATCAAGACTATAAAATCAAAATCCTTTCTAGACTCATCAAAGGGTCAATGGATCGAATCTCTCTGGAGAAATCCTACTCGTATGATATTTCAGTCAGGGGTTATTCCAGCTGTTGAAAGGATGTACTCTGAAAAATTTAAAGGAGGAATTTCCCTACTAACCAATGCTTCCCATTATTAAAGCAGGAAATCCGATTCGTGACGCACTCAAGTTACAATTTAAGCGTGCTACAACCAATTTGTAAATCATTTTGGCATTGGTAGTCAAACCCCGTGCAGTCAAATGTAATTACAGATACTATTAATGATTGTATAGGCTTCAAATCATTTCAGTGCATGTATGTACATTCTTGAATTTTGCAGATCTTATTATAAAAATAAATATTTCTGATTTACCTCATCCCTAACTTTTCATACTCACCATCATAGCTACTTGTCATTGCCAGTGGACTTGTTATTGATGAGTAGCCAATGACGACAATTTTTTAGTTAAGGATTATCACTGTGTAGTTTTCAGCTAGCTTTGGCTTTACAACCATGATTTTTAGCACTGTTTCCCCACCGTTACTAATTTTGGGCCTGTATTTATCCTGTGAGTTTTCAATTTCCGTACGGTGCATGGCAAAATCTCTGGATAATGTTAAATCGGAAGGTAATAAATTTTCCCAGCAATCCTTTCCAAAAATAAGACATTATTCACGTATTTGTATCGTTTTTAGAAGTGAAAGTCAGCTTCGTTACAAGGATAAGGAATAAGAGAGAAGTTCATACAAGTGACTTCCATATTGTTCGAGTACAGCGTCCAGCTCATAATTCCTCCTTTCAAATCCATTTAGCAAAGAATGATCGACTTATTTCCCCGACCTTGAAGTTAGTATTCTTTTTCTAAAATTTAATAATATTCATTGTTAGTAAAATTATGATACTCAACAAATCTTCAACCGAGCATACACATGTGATATAGGATTGTCCACAGGGACAATTCCACTGCAGACATATTTACTGGAGATGCAACGTTTCCAAATGAGGGCAATTGTTTTTACTCTGGAGTGATAAATAGCGACTCCTTGGAGGGGCATGCGGCTCTGTCAGCCTGTGGAGAAAATCCAGGATTTGTAAGTCATGAAAAGTTCAAAATTATGTATGTACGTGTGTGCCTATCTTACACTTTTAGAACTAGAACTAAAGGTGGATTCTCACATGAATTTTCCATGCAAACTGCTACTTCGAGTTGTTGAATAATTAAACTTCATTAGTTCAGTAGTTTCACTTACAATATCGTTGACTGAAGTATATTTCATACACTGGTGGCAATAATTCGGAAAATAAATTCCAGCATGGCGTTTTACTCATGGATTCCGGGATGTACGTTTTGGAGCCTCTCAGTGAACCCAGGGGTGATGATCAGGATAACTCCGAAATGACACATAGTCTCACACCAATGAGCGGTGACGTCAGTAGTGGTGTTAGGAAATGTGGGAAACGTAATTTGCACCTACATATATAATTATTACAGTCAGTCACCAGAAAAGGGGTTGAAATATTTGATGTGTTTGTAAATATCAAAATTTCAGAAAATATTTACGCACCGCCTGGTAAGCCCTACACCAACTCTGACAGTGAAATGAATGAGAACATTGGTCCAGGTAAAAATTACATTCATTACAAAACCCCTGTGTTTGGACGGAAACATGAAATATGGACGGATACTTACCCCAGCCCAGAAGCCATATAAGTTTTTATTATCATATTTGTCATAGTTCCGCTATCGGCTAATCGCAACTACTACAACATCAAAGGGAAACACCTTAAGAGAGGACGAACTTCCTCGAATAGTTATTCTAAACCGAAATCTACATTCAACGGTGTATACACCGTGGAGCTGGCGCTGTTTGCTGATCAGTCCTTCATGGAAAATATGAAAAAGAAGCTGAAAACTTCAAAAGCCATCCATGGATTCATATGTGTCCTTACTGAAGCTGTAATTTATTTACGAGTTCATTATTTAAATAATTTATTGTTGAACTACTGTACTTCAAATGCAGCCATGGGACAGATAATCACGTTGTAAGATATCATTAAATACAATTGATTCTTACATAGATGGCTCTGTTGTACAAAGATAAGACCATGCAAACAAAAATAGAATTCAAGCTAGTTCACTTGGAATACTTCTCGAAAACTCCATCCGCCATTAAAATGAACCATGGACTCCTGACGCCTTATTTGAAATCATTTTGCAAGTACGCAACGGATCATAGTCAAACCAAGGCCTTTGACCATGCGATGTTGCTGACCAATACAGATTTGAGAGACGAAAATAGTAACGCCGCTGTCGGTACGACTCCTAACATATTTTTAAACCCAGTTCAATCAAGTGACCACTGAGTTAGTGACATCCTTACTAGAGCATTTACAGATATATACTCTATTGGGGTAGATTTATGTATCTGGACACGTTCCTGCGTGCCCCATTTGTCATGTTTTCACGTAAATACCTGACCTCTATACAAAAGTGCCAAATTTTTCCTTGCTTGGAGGTACCCTTATATACAAAGTATATTGTACATTGTCTCGGAAAAAATGCTAAAGTTGCATGTGACATTAAATTAATGTATGCCATTAAATGTAGAAATATATTATGAAGCTAGCGTCGTTACACGTGACATTTTAACTCAAATCAGGTGTTGCTTTTACCAACGGCTGCTGCATGGAGTACGGAGCGTGTTCTATTGTTGAAGCAAATTCCTTCCAAGCGGCGTTCATTATGGCCCATGAGGTTGGTCACTCTTTGGGGATGGGGCATGATGGGGAGGAGCCGAATAAAGATTGTAAATCCAATGAATACATCATGTCAGCTGTGTCCGGACCAAGGCAAACTAAATGGTCTAGCTGTTCCAACAAAAACATGCAAGAATTTCTTAAAATGAACGAAATGAGTAGATACAGTAATGTGAGGAAAGACTGCTTAAAGTATTTCTCAGCCAATTCCACCAAATCTTACCAATTTATGTCCGGTAAATTGCCTGGAGAACGCTTCACCCCTGACCAGCAATGCTTGGCTCATGATGACAAACGGCCCTTAGCAGTTACAAAGGATATCCAGACGCATTTCGGACTTAAAGTTAGGGATGACCATATAACTTCTATTTATTCCATAATTATGTTTCCATACATACTATTTTGTAAACATGTTTTAATATGGTAATTTAGGGCGATATTTGTGAGCAGCTATTTTGCACAGACAAGTCCAAAATCTATGCTTCATTTGTTCATCCAGCTTTGGAAGGGACTGATTGCGCTTCTGGAAAGGTACATTTTTTCAGGATTGAGCATAAAATTTCAAAACATGGAGAACATAATGAATTATTGAACTGTGATTTATAGCAATGTCGGAATGGAGCATGTAAAACAAAATCTTGAATACTTTTTTGACACCCTGATGAAACATAAATTTGATGTCACAACTGAAAGTTTGTCATAATTATGGAATCTTGATTTGATTTGTAATCGGAATGAGAGCAGTCTTAATTGAATATTATAAATAGCTATAATCAATATTACAATAAAACGTGATAGTCTTCCAAATCATCATTCTAAAATATTGATGGAACTCATTCTCACCCACATTATGACACAAAACATTTTAACCCATTCAATTAGTCCTAGTGAGCCATTACAGTACTGTGACAAAATACCCACTTGACTTTATAAAGGGTTGCTCGGGTTGAACTGAACTTGACATTGAAATTTTACTGAAAGTACTTTGTCACCGGATGCTGCTCTTGAGTATCAACTGTCACAAATGTCGTGACTTCTTGACAACAAACTGCATTACAGGGTAAGTTTGAAGCATACTTGTTGGGGAGACTTGATGAGTATATGAACTCCTAAGGTTAATGAATGTTGTGTAGTCTTATTTTGTCCTGGACATGTATCAGTCTTTGATGTCTGGAAGGTAATTATTTTATTTCAACGGAATGTTATTGAGATAATCGAATCTTTGTAGGCGTCATAAAAATGATTATTTCTCATATTTTTGTGGTAGTCATTATTTCAGGGATTTTGGAGATCTGTGATACGGTAAGGAAAATGAAGACAATTTAATCTTAAATAAATTTAAGTCAAACTATATTGTCACATCTAAACATGAGTGGATTGATTTTAATTTGTACACAGAGCTACTCACCACGTGATGGGAAGCCATTTAGCCATAACCCGATATTAACCTCTGAAGGTAATTTGTGTAATTTTCACCGGAATTAAGATACTTAATATATACATCGGTTCTTACGATTGCACCTTAAGCTGAATTATTTATCAATTTTATGACAATTATTAGAAGTCAGCATCCGCTTTTTGACGAGATTACGTCATAAAAGAAACATTCGCAAAAATGACTTCCATATCTTAGAAGTTCGACGACCCTCCCAGAACTCATCCTTCCATATTCATTTGGCCAAGAGTAACCATTTGGTTTCCCCGGATTTAAAGTAATAATATTTTTTATATCACTAATGGTATGTAAACGGAATGACTGCATTCACAAATGCATGTTTCAATTCTGTGTGATAAGGTCCATTATCAGGAAAGGAAATTCATGGGTGAATTCAAAACGTCTCAGGAAATCCCAGGGACAGTGTTTTTACCAAGGGGTTGTTACTGGAGAAATTTCCGGTGAAGTGGCGTTAGCGGCTTGTGGAAATACACCGGGATTTGTAAGGGGGTATTAATTTTGCAGTGTGAAGCAGACGAGATTCAATTTTAATTGATTCTGAGTTTATTTGTGTAATTACTCCAAATTAAACATGTGTACTTGTTTTTGATACTGAAGTCAGGTGTAATTCTAACCGATGCAATGATGTACTCTTTGGAACCTAAAATGAGATTTAATGGAACTTCCGATGCAAACGGATTTCATGAAATCCCGCATACACTAGCTATCGTAGAAGATTTGGATGCGGACGAAACGGACTTCTGTGCCACATGTAAGTTGATTGTGCATAGAGTGTCTATGTAAGGTTTCCCTTATTTCACTTTTGTATACTTTTGTGATTGATGTGTAATCGATACAACATTACTATTTAGCTCAAATGAATTTAATTCCTCCTGGGATTAAAGGTGATTACGAGGAAAATGGTAAGTAAAAAATTATTCAAGGTTAATTTAAAATTTGATTTTGCTAAAAAGTATTGCACTGTTGAAACTTAAATCCAGAAGTTCAGATGCCATCATATGATGAAAGTAAAGGGAAAGTAAGGCAAGACAACGGAAACAGAACTTCAAAGCAGCATCTATCTTTCATTGAAAATATAAGTCCGAGACAATATCCCGTGGGATCTGGCCAGAGTCGAACGGTAGAATTAGCAATTTTTGCAGACCAGTCCTTCATCGAGTATCTGTTCAAAAAATTAAATTCAACTTCCCTTCAGGAAATTCAAGGCTACTTACATGTGCTAACTCATATTGTAAGTCTAATTATATAATTAATACATAACGTCACTGAAGAGGCAAAATGGTCTAAGTGTTGTACAAAATAACGTAGACAATTTTGCCTCTTCAGCGACGTTATTATGCACATTAAAAATTTTATTGTTTAGTCTAAAAGTCCGTATATTTTAAGAGACTGCAAAGCACATATTGTAAATCAGAGATTCACATTTTTACAGACATCAATTAACTTCAAGCACCCTTCCCTGGAGTCACACGTCAATTTCCGTATTGTTCACGAAGAGTTCTGGTATCAAAACCCCAAAGGCTTCAACAACTACAATGGGACTCTTCCCAAGTTTTTAGAGTCCTTTTGTAGCTACGCCTACAGTCAGAATTTACCATCTGGTGGGAAAAACTGGGACCATGCAATGCTATTCACAGCCTCTGAGCTCACTAATGCTCATAAAAATGTCTCTTACGGAGGTAACAAATTTATGCACAGCCGTTTATATTTAGTAATTAGATCATCCCTGTATCATTTGTAATTATAGCGGAATTTTCAATATTTTAGGAGTAGCTTACCTCAGTGGCTCTTGCACGGATCGATCCAGTTGTTCCATCGTGAAGGCTAAAAATTTCTATGGAGCATCAACAATGACCCATGAAATGGGTCATTCTTTGGGAATGAACCATGACGGACAAGAAAATAATCTGAAATGCCCTTCAACGGGATATTTTATGTCTGGAACATCAGGCTCTGGGAGAGTCTCCTGGTCGAGTTGCTCAAATAAAAACCTACTGGATTTTTTTACATTTCTTGATGGAACCAACGAAAAATATCCATTTAAATTTGGCGTAAGTCTCGCCACCTCTTTAACTCTCAGTGTACGAAAATTATTACTAGCTTTCCTTCCAATTAATAAATGTGTTGTTGATTTTAATAGCGGAAATACAGGAAAGACTGCCTCAAAACATTCACCTCCAGTACAAAATACTACACTGCTTACAGTGCCTCTAAATTACCTGGGGAAGAGTTCCCTCCAAAATTTCAGTGTGCTTTTGCAAGTGAAAGGTTTCCTCTCGTCAACAACTGGGATACGGTTAAAAAATTAATCCAATCCAATAATATTTTAATAACTTACATATAATCATAATTTACGAGTCATTTCTTTAAAGTAGAAAAACTTTTGCAAGAAACTCTACTGCGGAGATGCAAGCCAAAGTTTGATGTGGGAAATCCACGCACCATTGGAGGGAAGTGAATGCGAGGAAGGGAAGGTAAATTTGTCATAATTTTTTTTTCTGGAATTTTGAATTTGTAAATGCTTGCAAACGTAAAGGAGTTATTATTCTAGTGGTGCTTACATGGAGAATGTGTCAAAAAGCCAAAGCTAAGCTAATTGTAAGGTCCACCCCTTGCCGTGGAGATTGTGGGGTATAATAAGGAACGCTAAAATAAATGTAACATTTATTAGCATCAAAAGATAATAATAATTTATTGCTTTCTACAATATGAAAGATCCGCCCCAAAATTAATTTTTAAATGCACCAAAATAAAAAGCATATCTATTTACACTGTTGGGATAAAAATACAAAAGTTATTCTGAAAATTTCATGGACAATTTTGTATTCCTATTGACTATAATAATTACTGAAATAATTAATTGAAATTTGTCGAAATACTTCCTTGGACTGCCTAACGATGTGACTCTCGAATGCTTTCTGCAATGACACTGTTTCCAGTCTCTTCAAAAATCTGTATCAGTGCATCCCGCCAGTCTTCCTCCTTTCCATCCAGAATCTCAAAGAGGACCTTGCATTTCTCAGCCAACGTCTCCTGGCGCTTCTGTTGTTGATGGAGAAACATCAATAAAACTGCATCATTATCATCCCTATTAATCCTGGATTATGTCAAGCCCAACTGAGCTATTACCTAGAGTTAATTGGCAAATACTGCCAGTGACAAAAGAAACTCAGGGGGACTCTTACAATCAATTGCTGCTCTCGTAATGAAATGACTTCTTTCTCCAGAAGCTTCCAGAGAACCATTTCCATGTTCTTTATATTCTCACAAAAGAACTCCAAATCCTTAGCCTCTGTCAATAAGGAGCATTCCAGGCTGGAGTCTGATGAATTCCCCTCTGCCATTTTCCACTTGCTCCACAGAATTTAACCTTTTCCCGATATATGATTAGCCACAATAAGTATACGCTCCCAACTACTAAATGGGCTTCAGTTGTTGAGGAGTTGGAAACTCTATCAATTGAGCCCCGGCAATACCATTAGATTCTTCTTCTCAATTTCCTTTGGATAACGAGTCTAAGTAAAATGTCATGTTCTTTTCATTGACTTGACAAAAGTGTCTGGAAGAAAATTGTCAGTCGACGTCGTCGTCATATTATAAGATTTTTGTGCTGCTACGGCACTACTTAGGTGAGTATTGTGTCAGGTTAGCAATCTGTGGTAATTTAATCCAGTGCTCACTCACTCACTCAAACGCATACTCCCTGGAACTAATAGCATTCACATTTAGATAATTATTGCATGTGCCTTTTATAGCTATTTTCCCCCATGAGATAAAGGGTACAACAAATCGGATACGTTCATGTACTTCATGTGCGAAATCAAACGCATAGCTCATATCTGTAGTTACTCCGCTTGAGTTAGTATCTAATACTGTAATTTACCTGTATGTAAGGATACACGTTGAGCCAATAAGCTTGAGGGAATGCAGCTTCATTTCTTCATAAAATCTCTACGTTATTTGAAACTTCTTGTACAGTGTACCCTCGTACTATGAGCGGCCCCTCAAGGGAGCAATATTTGATCGTCTTCAATGAATGATTTAATTTTGAGCTAAATTAACATTGTGCTCAACTTGACTGTGTCCAGACATGCTCACCTCCGAAGAGACAATAATACTCTTGTAATGTTGTTATTAATGATGGAAACAAATACTCTTGTAAGGAGGTCTGTCATAGCGACAGTACACAGGACACTCTATTATTTACGTACTGTAGTGCAGATAGCAATTTTAGATCGTTTGTCTTTCCCTTATTAATGCTTGCTACTTCAGGGCAATTTCGAAAAGTATTTATATCTCGACAAAAAATGTTTTGAACTATTACGACGGATGTGAAATCAATAGTCAAGGATTATATGACAAAACAAAATTATGAATTTAACTTGGAGATAATGCTAAGGGGAAAAATATTTAAGTCCATGGATACCATAGTTAATATTCGAGGGGCTGATAGAATTCATTTATGTGTGCGGAGTACGGGAAATAATTAATGGATCAGTATCAGTTGCTAATATTTACATTTAATTAAGAGCAGTAGTGTTAATGTCAATAATATTTTGCAAACCACATTATGGTGCATATAGCCAGCTAAGAAAGAACGCTTGTAAGCACCGTCAACTGTAGAATAAACATCTTCATTTTGTTTCCTTCTGGCAAGGAATTTTTTGACATTTATTCTGAGGCAACGACGTCTCTTCTTGCCAAGGGTTATGCACACTGAAGGTGTGTCTAAACTAATTAAATGCATAGTTTTAATTAGCCAGACTAAATTTGTGTGTGCGTTTATTTAAAAAATACATACAGTTTGATGAAGTTGCAAAGACAAGTTTCTGATATTATCGAAAATATCATAATGTTGACTTTTGTTTATTGCTTACGGTTCTTTAAACAAATTAAATTTCAACTTTTTCCAATTATCAATGTTTAGCTAACACAGCCTCTAATAATCAAAATTAATTCTGTAAGCACTCCAGAAAAACAGAATCTACAAAATAAGCTGCAAAAGCAAACTTGTTAAGTACTGTAGTAAGCAACATCAAGGAGAAATAAGGAAAGTTACTAATTTTTGTTGTCATACGTATTCATTAAAAATTCTTAATTATACTCAGAATTATTCTCGCAATTGGTATGTACAGAAAATACAATATTCACCGTTCTTTATGCAAGGACACTGTAAAAATTAATATTTATTTTATACAAATTTTGGTATCTGTTATTAGAAATATTCCAGGACCGAGAAACTGAGCACTATTGGCACGGTCATATTATGTTTACTTATAGCTGATTTTTATTTTCCCATCGGCTCTCACATCAGGGAAGGGTCTATCAAATATTTAAGATCTAGGCTAATTTAAGTGCTCTAAAGAATGAATGAAAGTCGATATTTTTAAAATTGTACTGGATTACTTGATTGTGATTGATAACTGATTACAAAAGTTAAAAGACCTATTATATATTAACCTATATAGGACTTTGCAAAAAAATAATTATCTGTAGCAATCTGCTGTTCAAATTTACGGGCACAATAACAACAAGGCCAGCTGGCTGATAAAGAAAGAAAAATTATTTTTAAAAATCTAAAGGGTCCAATTATCTCTCCACCACTCATTAATACATTTCTCAAGCGTAATTCCATGGTCAACTGTATACATATATAAATAAATACATCATATATATAAAACATTTCTTGAGACAATGAAGTTATTTTCATTAGTTAAAATCTCTTTTGCACTAAGCCAAGCCTTTCGAACATATTAAAGTGTATATTTACTAAATATTTTATTACAATGGATAAAATTTAATAAGATGTACTTCAACGGAGACTCGAACTAATTCAGTCCATTTATTACGGACCCTCACAGGTAAGATTACCGGAAGCAATCTAAATATATATGTACATTCCTGTGTACTATATCTATGTTCATATGCAATATGCAGAAAATTAAATTAAATCAATAGTTTAAGTCAAAGTGAGTTTAGAAGCTACAATATGATATAGGTAAGTTTTTACTCAACAAATGTTGCTTGAATTTATTTTTGACGTTGCAATAATTCCTATATAGAGGATATATTTTTATGACATAGCATGGGAATTAGATACACCAATATCAACGGGATAAAACACAAGTTTCGTTGCAGAGAGGTATAATTTAGCATATAAAAATTTCCCAGTGGGTCTCCATGTGCCATTATAGAAAAAGTACAGCCACGGGGATAGCGTCGTCATATGAAAGTAGAGTGCAAATAGCAAAAGATTTGTTCATGACATTTTGACAGTAATTTCTAATGAAATAATCCTCCATACCATAATCTAGTCAAGTTTTATTTGACAGCTTAATATTACCATTTTCAAGAAGCTTTTCAACTCGCAGAATGACTCCAGCAAGCAAAAATTGGGTCATGAGCACTTAAAATGTTTTTTTTCAAAAACTAGAAAGAAATCGAGTACATGCCAGAGTCTCACGCGACGCTCGCAGGGAAAATAATTTGCGGACGCAACAAATGACGGAACCATCACAAATTTTATTTCTGAGAAATGTTAGTTCCTGGTACCTCTGAAAGGTAATTATTCGAAGTCTTAATAATTTCCCACAAACTATCAGCACTACAGGTTCCAGCAGCATCATTTCCCATGGGAATCAAGCATAAATTTTGGAATAATAATTATGTGAGGAGAGTGGAAGTTGGGTAAGTTGATGGGACTCTTGATAAAGGATCATATAAATCATAATTATTTACTATTTACAGTTCAATTAAAAGTTAGATAATGCAAGTATTTCTAGCGTCGAAGCCACTTGACTGCTCGTATGAGTTCCTCTGGATAACAGCGACAAGCCCATTGTGACCTTGGACGTCAACTCTGTATATTGTACATATATCCATCCCCCTTGGGATTAAACCTGTACTAGTTGCTGTGTATGTACATGCACGGGCCTCAATCATATATGAGTCCTCTTGTCCCTCCTGAAACATGAAAGTTGGAAATTGGACTTCAAACCCAATTCGCTCCACGTATCTCTGAACAAGTGACTGACAAACACTTGTAAATTCCAACTTTTGCTTTTGTTTTCAGCTGCCTCCTGTCAGGTCGCCCAAAGGATTTGTCCCGATATTTACTCTGAATTTCCCCACAAAATTATAAGCTACAAAATAATTTTTTCTTGACAAATTTCCCAAAATGGCATCACTAGCAAAAGGTAAGAATCGAATGCAATAATAATTATTTACACATTTCTGTAATTACAAATACAAGCTCCTTCTGAATTTTTCCCGGTGAGATTTTGCTCCAAAGAAATATACGCTGTGTGTGCTAAAACCAACATTATTTCCGTACAAACCTGTGCACACCTGTGACTTCCAAGCCTAATAATCACTATTTAATTGGTGCTAAAAAATTAGCTCGAGCTAGTACTAGCCCGAATAGGAAAGTACATTGTCCTTAGGTAAACGTTAGGTATAATAAGGAATATTTTACGGAGATGCTTTAATCCCATGTAAATTCCAGGAGTATTTATTGTCGCTGCCAAAAGAACTCCATTCGGGACTTTCGGAGGGAAGCTATCAGGCAAGACTGCCATTGACTTAGCAGAGGTGGCAGCTAAAGCCGCTCTAGCGTCCCAGAACATTGATCCGAAAATAGTGGACTCGGTTGTGGTTGGAAATGTCATTAGTGTAAGTAAATTGATGGTTAAATTGAAAAAAAAGTTATGATTCATTTAGTTTTTAGATAATAATAATTCTAACACGACTTAAAGACTGACTTTAAGATCTAATAAAAGGAAATTATAGTCTTCTTCCGTAGATGGGGGTTACATTGCTCGCCATGCAAGTTTGCGAGTTGGGGTTCCCAATGACAAAACTGCACTAACAGTCAATCGTCTTTGTGGGTCGGGGTTCCAAGCCATAGTCAATGGGATTCATGTAAGAAGGGAATATATGTATGTGTCTGAGGAAACTTTGACAATTTACCGGAGATTTATTCCCCATGATTTTATCCCATTTCAGGATATTACAATGGGTGACTCGAAAGTAGTGCTGACAATCGGGACGGAGTCCATGAGCCAAGCTCCGTTTTATGTGCGGAACATTCGTTTCGGGACCAAGCTCGGCCAACCTATTAATGTAAAGGGAGATAATAAACTTGTGAAAGGAGCATTAATTGATTGTTTGACTATACACGCCCGTTCATGAGTAATAAAGCCATTTCTCACTAGCTGGAAGATCACCTGTGGGGCTCCTCCGTGGATATGTACTGCAAAACTTCCATGGGTCAGACGGCGGAGAACCTGGCAGAGAAGTATGAGATTTCCCGAGATGAGTCGGACAAGTTTGCCTTCCAGTCCCAACAACGATGGAAAAATGCTCAAGAGAATGGGTACTTCAGCAATGAAATTACCCCTGTCACTATTCAAGTCCGACGGCAAGACGTTCACATTACTGTCGATGAGCATCCCAGACCCCAAACTACTTTAGAGCAATTGAGTAAATTACCTTCCGTTTTTAAGAAGAATGGAACCGTCACTGCTGGGAATGCTTCGGTAGGGCTTAAATTATTTTTTGAACAACTTGCATTTTTTAGATGACAATAATTATGAAGAAGACGTGTTACTAAAGTCTCTATTGATATTCTACCAAATTATTTTGACATAGGGTGTGAACGATGGTGCTGGCTCAGTCATCTTAGCTAGTGAAGAGGCATTGAAACTGTACAATCTGACTCCATTGGCCAGACTTGTGGGTTATGGGATTGCTGGAGTTGAGCCAACTATAATGGGAATCGGCCCTGTTCCTGCCATTCAGAAGGTTTTGAAAGTATCGGGTCAATCCCTTAATAACATTGATCTTGTGGAGGTAATAATGAGTATATTTTATGCTTTACTTATTATATTTAAGGGGGAAAAGTATGTATGAAAAAAAACATATCCTAAATTCTTAATTATGTGTTGGGTCCAACTTTCAGATCAACGAAGCTTTCTCACCCCAAACCCTCGCATGCCAAAAGGAACTTCAAATTGATCCATCCAAACTTAACGTGAACGGTGGAGCTGTTGCCATTGGACATCCTTTGGGTGCTTCAGGATCCCGAATCACATCACATTTAGTTTATGAGCTTAAACGCCGTAATGCAAAGCTGGGCATCGGCTCTGCCTGCATCGGTGGCGGGCAAGGAATTGCTCTGCTTATTGAAAGTCTTTAGAGTATTATATAACATGCACTCAATCTTGACTGACTCTAGTCCTAGCCTGTGCATTTCAGAGTGTGTTGTTAGCAGGACAACAAGTAACTTCGAGTCACGTTATGCTGACTACAGAAAATTGGCTAAGATTTCATTCCTAAGATTACAAAGCACAAGAGTTACAGCTGGACGAGGAGACTGTCAAGTATACAAAGACAAAGAGGTAATGGAAATAAATATCGACAAATTTTTGCGACCTGATTTAAATGTAATAAATTATTACATTACTCATCAAAAGATTTTAAACTCAAGGATTTTACGAAAATAAAAACATCGACGGATTTCTTTCGAAGACTTCTGCGTTACTAAAAATTTCAAGCTCCTTTCAACGTTAATAATTATAGCACTGTATGAAGCTCACCTTTAAAAGCGCTTCTTTGCTATTACTCATAACAGCATGTAATTTATTGGGAAAATGTTCCTGCGATAAGTCTGTTGGGGTCTGAAATCAGGTCATGGCATATTCTCAGGACAAAGTATATTTTTTCAAGCCAATGAAATATAATCTAACTCAAAACGAATTAATTTATGTAGAACATCATTTTCCTATGTCTAAAGAGACAAAAATTGTCAGTAGTGACTAAAACACCACAAACTAATGAGATATAGGACTGAACTTCTATTTAACTTGTATTGTTGTTTGTTTTTGAAAGGATTTTTATTAAGAATCTTCGACATTATGTTTCAGCATATATCTATTTTTGTAGTACTTGCTTTTACCTTGCATTGTATCCAATGGTTGTGTATAGCAACGTTAGTTTTATTTAATAAAAGGAAATACAGATAATCTGTATATTAGCTAAGGGTTGCCATATTTCGTAGCATCTAGCTCAAATGTAATTACCAATTCTCTCTTTAAAGTTGTTGTGCATGGTGCATTTTTATTTAGTGCAGATAGAGTTTGGCCTCTTTTCAATGACAATCATTGTAGCGACTTTCAAGTTACACAAATCCGTCCAGTACATACAAGAGTGTGCCAAACAAATAATTACATACTGGACGATGGAAATAGCTCGTTTTATGATTGCGAGTATAGAAGACTAGTGTTCTATCGCGGACGCTAGAATTCACGCCGGAGGCGTTTATATCACCAGCTATCTCTACATTATAACCGCCATACTTCAAAATCGCTACATTTAGCCTATCCAAAACTAGCGCCGGAGACTAAAACTGGCTGTTGAGATCTGGCTATGACGCTGATTATATGTAGACTAGTAAAAGCCCTGTGCTTCACAGGGACAATTACTTGAAGAGGTGGCAGTGTGATTGTATAAAATAAAAGTCAAACGGCTTACGAATCAAGCCCTTTCGTAGAGACTTGTTGTATGCCTAAATCTTGCGCGCTTATATTAAGAGTGGCGCTTTAAATAAACGGACAGGTAGTGCTCGTTAATAATGACTGCTTGGCATGCCACCGTTTGGACGTTGTGAGAGGCCATTGAACTATGAACGCGCGGAACTTTAAATAAACGGACAAAAAGTGCCCTTTAATAATAAAGATGTTAATCTAAATAAACAGGATATGTAGGAAATGTATCGATAGATCTATTTCAAAAATGATAATTTAAGATCCTAAATATGGCCGTACACTTTTTATACATTGTCGCATTGGGTTACTTAAAGATAGATAAGCTTTGTTCATTACGAATTGAGTCTTCAACAGTACATAATTTTATTGTCGGATTTATTATCGTTATTATAATTATTAATTCATTTTTATTGATTAATTAAAGGTCAACGGTTCTTTATAGATATTCTCTTGACCTTAACCCACCACAAGCAAGGTGTAGCCTGGTGGGTAAGATAGCCTGTGTGAAGTCAGTGAATATGATTCAATAAATTTCTATTCTACTTGTTACTTTACGACGAGAAAAACTGTCATACATCTATTAAGATTCAATGCTGCGTAGAAACAAGAAACGATGAACAAATAACTAC
Source organism: Allacma fusca (assembly GCA_947179485.1). Taxonomy (NCBI): domain Eukaryota; kingdom Metazoa; phylum Arthropoda; class Collembola; order Symphypleona; family Sminthuridae; genus Allacma; species Allacma fusca. Next base: position 43,736,384 of record OX359247.1, read on the forward strand.
TGAAGATTTTGAAACAGATTCTGGAAATACGTACAAATAATACATACTTTCAATTCAGGCACAAAATCTATCGACAAAATGATGGTTCTCCCATAGGAAGGCCAATTTCGGGAACGATTGCTGATATCGATCTTCAATGTATTAAAAATAAGTTACTTCAAGAGAACAGTTCCATTTCACTTCTGGGTATGATATATGGACGACGTATTAGCAATTATTGATGATGATGCAAAGTTATCTCTTCTTAATCAATTGAATAATTTCCACTCTAACATGAAATTTACGATCGAAGAGAAAACTGAAGGCCAACTGCCATGGAAGCTCAATATGCCATTAAACCGATCAGACAAAGTAAAGGGAGAATCAATTTTCATTTAACCCAAATAATGGAGGGACTCGAGATATTTTATCCCGTAAGTATTTTGGAGCAAATAGTTTTTCAAACATAAGGTAGAATCGCGAAGAAAATGGAACTTCGGATCTTGCCTCTTATGTGGGAAGGTCTGGGATTTGTATATTTTCCCCAAAAATTATGGTTACAGTTATTATGGTCCCTGGGGACGCCGTACTACACTTCACTAATGTTTTTAATAAATTCATTCAAAAAAATAATAAAAAATTTATTGGTTCATTGGACTCATTAGTTCATCAATTTAGTCTTATCAGTATTTTAGCAAAGAAATTGCCCCTTTCACTATTGAAGACGGATGGCAAGACGTACAAATTACTGATTCCGAGACAAATTAGATTACAAATAAAGACCTTGTGTACGAAGCATACATCAAGGTTAAAGGGCAGATGAGGAGGTGATGAAGATTTTGGGAAAAGTGATATTTTAAAAGTATAAAATTCTTTACTAGCTGCCAATCTAGCTAGTGAGGTCATGTCACTGACTCAATTGAAGAATAGAGAGCCTTATTCCTCCCTACTCCCTTCGATAATTAAAATGTTCAACGCTTTGGTGTTGGATAGACAGCCAAGAACCAACTGGACTTCGCTTTTCTATTCGTCCTCGAATACTGTGAACGATCCCGGTGTTATTTTCAACAGTTCTTGTTAGATTCAGAGTTCAAAAGAGTTTTCAATGAGTCAGGAATATCATTTTTGATCTTCATTCGCGGCCAAGTATGTATAATTACATATGTAACGAAACTGCCATTATTTGTAATTTAATAAGCAATCCATTAGCTCCCTGTCCAATATAATTTTATTGGGCTTAATTGGATATTTTTATGTACAATAAAATAGGCACAATTCTAGACATTGTTTGAGATTTCGAATTTATAATATCGGAGTAAAATAATGAAAGCAGAGTACCTGTAATAACAAAAACCCAAACTGTTTCAACAAACATTTATGACAAATGGATCAAATCATTTCATCACATTGTAGTGCGTCCATGCGTTTCTTCTATATCTATGCGTTTCTAAACGAAAATCGCAAATGTATACTGGTTTAAAATCATGAATTTTGGCAACAATACATAGGTAGTTGGTCCAGATTCCCTCCGTTTTTAACCTAAACAATACTGAATCGCAATTCTGAGAAAAAATAATTCGCGTAGGCTAATAATATTTAGTTGCAATACTATCCGCAAAATAATCTTCGATAATTCTTGTCATGGAAGAGCTGTTGTCTCATCAGTTGTCATCATGTATATTGTTGTAGAGAAAAACGGCGAATATACCCAGCAAGAAGCAAATTAAATGTGGGACATAGTCGAAGTAAGTGATATTAAACTTCTTCCAGTGGTGAAGAAGGAAACTGAGGAAATTAATTTTAAGCACTGAATACGGTGGATAGCGAAATACTCCGAGTTTGTCCGCCAAATAGCTGAAATCCCGATACACGCAAGCACGGTCACGGCTAAAAGCGTCGAAGGAAAATTTGCCGTGGTAAGTGCCCATGCCGGATTCCCCAGCTCCGCCAAATGGCAATTCATCGACTACAAAATGTAAAAAAAAAACAATTTACATAAAGAACCAGAAATACGCAAAATTAAGAAGGATCAAATCAAGAACAAACTTTCTTAAAAATTTGAATGTCAAAAATTTTAAAACAATGCAAGGAAACAAATTAACTTACTGGCAAATTGGACAATCGTCTCATTGCATGCAAATGTACCAGCACTCACATGATTCTCAAAGAGACTCTGAACTCCTCTATCAGCTGAGAATACGTACATACAAAGTGGCACGGAGTTTCTGCAAAAATGTTTTTTATTTCCCCATCAATAGTTAACTTGTAGTCCCTTTATTAAATACCTCTAATATATAAAATCAAGAATATTATTCCCAACTATTGAAAATTTGCTCGAATTGAGGGAGACAAGTTTGACGTGTAGAACAGAAGTTGAGAATAAGCACGTGTTCTGAACCCCGATCAACTATACATACGTATTTATAAACTTGTTTTGCAAAGTGAGGAAAATTAAAGGAAATTACTGTGGTTGGAAACCCTCACCATCACAGTAGAATGACTTCTTTTAAAATATGCACATTCAAGAGCAGGGGATTGCATAACGGTCAGAAGATTATAGATTTGCATACCTTCCATTAATGTATTTGATGGCCTCTACCACTGAGTTCATGTTCACAATGGGCAAAATTGGACCAAATACTTCTTCCTGCATGATTGGGTCCGTAACTTTCACGTCAACTAAAATTGTAAAAAAAAAATTAAAATACTTGTTCCTGTAATAATTGTTTTTACGTGTTAGTACAAATGTTGACAACATTGAAAAAATTCCTGAATGTAAAATTCCTTTAGTAGGGATTACAATGTTCATAATCACAATGGGGAATAAACGATTGTTTCATGTGATTATTTACCTAGAATACTTGGTTCAATCCAAAGATCATCTTCGTCATAACCTCCTCCGACAGCTACCTTCCCACTGTTCAGCAGGTAAGACTTTAATCGGTTGAAATGTTTGGCATTGATAATACGAGCTAAATCTGGTTTGCTCTTCCAATCAGACCCGTACCAAGCTTGCATGGCATTTTTTACCTCAGCAATGAAGGCCTTTTCTACCTCTTTAGTGCAAATGATGAAATCTGGGGCCACGCATGTCTGAAATGTAAGAAACATTTGAGATTTTTTATCTTTCTTATTTATGGACCAAATTTGTAGCAAATTGTGAAGTTATTTAAAAGAATGTGTTTTTAATGAATTTAAAAAAGATTTGCCACAAAATAACCAAAATTTGATTCGGAACCAATATTCACCTGTCCCATGTTCATGCACTTGCCCCACATGATCCGTTGGGCTGCCATGGCATAATCGACCGTGTTGTCAATAAAAACAGGGCTCTTTCCCCCTAGCTCTAGAGTAACTGGGGTCAAATGTCGTGCAGCAGCCTGATGTATCTTCCGTCCCACCTGAATTGACCCAGTGAAGAAAATATGGTCAAATTTATTTTTCAGAAGTTCTTCTGACTCCGTGGGTCCACCTGGAATTACCCCAAAATTTAAATATAGTTACAGCATCATAAATAATAAATTGTAAAATAATAAAAATGTAAACGTCCTCACTAACCCATGACAACATGGTAACACTCCGGGTCCAAGTACTTTGGGATCAATTCTGCCATTTTAGCCGCGGAGTGAACACTCACTTCGGATGGCTTCACGATGACACAATTCCCAGCAGCTATTGCTCCACACAAAGGCACCAAAGTCAGCTGGAAGGGATAATTCCAGGGACCAATGACAAGAACTACTCCGAATGGCACACGCTCGATTTTACCCTTATCCGCAAAAGTAAGCCAGTTCTTTCGCAACCACTTGGGCTTGGTCCAAGTCCGGAGATGACGAATGGCCTCCCGAACATCATTCACCATCAGCTCTACTTCGTACAAATAACCCTCCAGCTTGCTCTTTCGCATGTCTTTCTTCAAGGCCAGCAAAATCTCATCATTGTTTTCCTCGTACATTCGCAGGAGTTGTCGCAATTGCTTCAGTCGGAAGTTGACATCTTTCGTTCTCCCCGTGGAGAAGGCCGACCGGGCGATAGCGACCGCCTGATCATTATTAGCATTTATTATTACATCATCAATATTAATTATTTTTCGCACCAGTTGTAATGAATCAAAATAATTTCTTCATAAGAAATATTATTCTGTAGTAAATACTTGATATACTCATTATATGCTTCATAGTCTTTAAAGCAAAGTTTTTTTATGGGCAAGGGCAATAGAAAAACTATAATAATTTCTCCTGAGTGATTGCAACTTCCTCCAAGCAGTTTTTTAAAGTCATGATGGCTTTCAAAAATTTTACGTTGCAATTATTTAAAGTATAAGGTACAAACTAGTCAGGGAAAGTGCTCTTTTTTCCTAACTGGCAATAAGCAAGAGAATTACCCTTTGCTTGAAATGTGAGCTGTCAAAATCGGCGGCTGCTTCACTCCTTCTTACGTACGCATATTACAATACGTATGCACATTTTACTCCTTTAATTACTACAAAAAACTATGGAAGGTCTTGTAAAAAATGTCTTCCTCCTAATCCTTTTCACAGGAAACAAGTTTATAATAGTCTGAATTGCTCCGAAACATTAAGTGCTAAGTTTTAAATTGGAAGCAAGATTTATGTGTTTACTTTGGAAGGAGGTTTGTTCTTCTAAATCCTTTTATAGCAAAATCCATTAGGTATTCTGTCTACATCTACACAACTACATATGTCTCCTTGTATTATGATAATCGCTATATCGCACCCGCAATTGATTTGATTGAGCTTAGTTTTTTAACGTTAATTTGTGCAAATCAAGCTCAATTGACTGTGGTAAAAATTTTTACAGCAGATGTGCCATTACAATTTATCCATGCAATATTAGACCCCTGCGTAACCTATTGACGACATTGGCTTCAGACAAAAGGTAATTTAAATCCAATTATTCCCGTACTTTGTGCTAGTAAACAATCAAAGACTACTTTATAATGGCTGAGACGATGAGGAGCTTGTCAAAGAATTTTTTTTTATAATTATGTTGAGAGATTTTAAGCAGAGAGAAGCCCCTGCGAATTTTCCTATCGTGTTATACAAGACACTATAAAAACTGTACCTTGTTTAACTAAATTACTTTACAGGATACTCCTCTTGCCTTTTACCTGTCATTATCCTGCAGTTATTCAATCCTGTGTTCATTTTGTAAATTTAAGCTTGGACAGGAGTGACAACAAGGAATTTGGAGGGCTAAAAATGCAAATGAAGACATCATACATAGATAGACTGGAAAGGATTACCTCTTGATGACTTATTTTCTGATGATACTTAGACATGCTCACACTCCTTTTTGGCTACAGGAAACTTGAATGAAGTATTTAACAACTGCTGAGGGCCTAAACAACCCAGTGCATTAGAACAAACGTGGGAATTTTTACTACCGTCAATTTTTACACTGTAACTCAAAATTGGTAGGGAGTGATGTCCAACTCCTGAAAACTTCCTTTTTTTACGGGACAGAATTGGAATTTATAACTGAATTTTACTACCCTCTTAGGATTGAATACTCTTCAGGTTGGCAATCACGGCAGAAGCTCTAGCATTCCCGATCGTACCCTGTCACCGCTGCTATGAGCGATGGACGACTAGAACCATTACCATTGTTGCGAAGGATTGTAAACTCTCCCAAGAGCCTTTTGGCTTCTTTCCTTCAAAGTATCAGCATCCCCCAAGAACTTCATAACAAAACCCAATCACTGGTTGCAGTTCAGTTTTTCTGTACCCACACATACATACGTGTTTGCTCGCACATGTGGAAAAGTCAGACTCCCATACCTTGTCTGACATCATTTTTACGTACAACCTACATACGATCAAATCCTGCTATAATTCTTTCCTCACTGAATTTTTCCTAGCTTGATTCCATCCTTTCAACATATGTACATACATACATACATTTCCAAGCTCCTCGAAACATTTGAGGATAAGTGAGACTCCACTGCGTGTACACATACATACTCCCGGCACCCTCTCTTTCTCTAGCTATAGTACTATGTAAGCACATAGAGCTGATAAACCATGCTGAATATCATTTTATGAAGGACTGTACATATCTCACTTTATTGGATATAATATCCATGAAAAAAAAAACATCTCAGCCTTATGTACTATTACCTATAGGCAAAGCCTTTTGGCAAGTACATAACACTCACCCTGCAAATTTACTGTAGGGAGCTTTTACAATAATTTGAAATTATTATAATATTTACTGACCTCAACTTTTATATCCCATCATTTACTTTGTTCACACTAGCACGTTTGAGCAAAAGGAAAGGGACGCTGCCGGTCTCTTAGGACACATACGACTCATGTTGGTAAGTACGTGGTCTTTCCTTCCCTCACATATATAAATGCATGGGCTATCATCTGCTCATACACCTAGAGACTTGGAGACTGGAGATGCATATCGCATATTACTATATGTTTTGATTTCCAAGTGATGACTTTTTGCCTTCCTAAATTTCCCCTCACTCTCTGGTATAAATTTCATCGAGAAGCGTCCTTTGCTGTAAACAAGCCGAGAACTGGGTTTCCTCAACCTCCTCACGAAACAAGTTTTTTTGACAACCCATATAATTATATGTACTTGCAATCCTTTGGTTTCAAGTCAACTGTATGTACATAGTACCAATCGTATCTTATACTGTACTTACTCATGTGCTGACCATCATCGTGGGGAAATACGACTCAAATCCCGCCTTTCCTCCCTCACACAGTTTAGAGAGTAGTGCATCCGAGCAGAAAGAAGATCAGGCGAATTCACCAATACTTATTTCTAAGTTGAAAAAATGATCCACATAGATTTTGGATAGATATGAAATGCAATGAGTGCAGTATTCTCTCAGGGTGTCAAAGAAACTGCAGTGCAATGATGCCTGAGGTACCTACTTAATATTCTTATAACAGGGGATATTACAAACTCTTAATTTTTAATTTGTAAGAATTAGACAGGCATCTAAAGTTGACTGAGGACCTGACTACATGGGACTACCACTGTTGGATCCCATATTGAAAAAAGTACCTACATGCTTTACAGCCCAAGTGTAGATATATGTGTAGCTATAGCCTTTGCCAATTATTTGGGCATGTGCACACACATTCCGCCCATTCGCCTCAGCAATTTTGGTCAACCATCAACTCTACTCACTTTGAGAGGACGGGAAAGAAATAAAAATCACGGGTGATGACAGACTCAGAGCTACAAAATTGCAGCAATTCTTTCCCTTGACTTTTAATGGCTTTAAACTAAGTCCCAATAGTTTCTTGAGATTTAGTAGATACTATTGCTACTATACTGCCACACTTCTGTGGAGGTCTTCATATCTACTGATTGTGGGTTCAACGCGGAAGTGGGGAAAACTCTCGAAGTACATATGTAATTATTTGACACTAAAAGATGCAGTCAAACTTCTCGGACATAAAAAAAATATGAACGGGAATCGCTATAGTTTTTGTACATGATTCCTGGATATATATGTATTAGCAATTAGGACCGAAAGAGGTTCAGCCTATCAGATCTCACAATCAGCGTAAAGTGTAGTATGAGTGTTCCTCTTTCAACGGCTCTTTGGGTCTTAAGTGGCGCAAGTATGCCTGCCATCGCTAATAAATTTAGTTTTTTTAAACACATGCCTCTGATAATTAGAAGGATTAGGGAGAGATTTATATGCAGGGGAAGTCCCAGGGAAAATAATTCTACATTAGTAGCTTTGGGAACTAGAACTTTCAAACTAGAATAATTTTACTTGTCAGCTAATGTAAATAACTCAAGATAATTGAAATGAATTAAAATATTCTTGGGACAGTGTCGTAAATTCCGTCAGAAAAACTTGCTCAAGTGTGGATACATATACATACATATATACAAATAATTACCTATTAATTAAATATATTTTCATATAGATATTTACACAAAAAATCAAGTTTCGCTTCTTCAAGGGACGATAAGATCATGAGGGATAATCATCAAGTGTAAGATATCATTAATTCCTCATTTAAATAGATTTCCTTCATGTAAGGACTTATATATGGGAGAAATTCCTCAAAAGGTAACATGCACTGGGGTAAATTTTGAATTATGAAAAAAGTTGCTATCAAATCCAATCGATACGCTCGTTATTTCATGTAGCAACAGCCACGGACATTCGCATGAGAGCTTTATTTACTTCTGAGATGACAATGAAGCTACTTGGTCATATTTGCATAAATGAGATGGTTGAAACACTCTAAATATTAAGTAATACTTTTACTCTTTACCAATTAATTCTAGGAGAGAATTTGTGGACGTTGCAAATCGTGTCCAAACTTTTCTCAAATGTTCCGTGACTTGAATGAAAGCAATTTGGGGAAGCAGTCAGATAGAACAATAGTGTATGAATTTCACGCAAGACACATGTGCGAGTGTGAGTATTAGTACATCCCTGTGATTGAGATTTGAGATCGTATCAGGCATCACGCAAAGCAAAAACCCAATTTCTTTTAAAACTGTACTCCAATAAGAAAACAGTGTGAAATATTGCCTTTTCGAGTGGGAATAGTCCACAGTTACAGCCTCAACTTAAAGGGCTTACAATTTTCTATAACATTTATGAGGCTCAACCCAATCCTAATTTGTTTTTCCCACCGTTCATTTCACAACTACAAAGGGAATTTGAGACCAGACTCATTAAAGTCAATTCGCAGCGAGCGCCACATTTCTTTGCACAAGATCCTGGCATATTACGGATTTTACTGTTGATCACATTTGGATTTATAATTTCATTCCTTACAGCATCTACATATGCACATATTTTGCTGAGCATGTGCATGCATGGTGCAAGTGCAATTGTTTGAGTATCTATAGGACAGGTATGTATGTATAAACACGAGAATAAAATTTGAGTATTGGATTTTTGATGATGTTCTTCTGCATTGCTGCGTTTCTTTAGGAAAATATTGTTATTGCAGTAAAACGGCTTTAGCGGATACATCCTTGCCTTAAAAGTGCTTATCCTGCAGTGATTATTATGATAATTGTAATATATAGCACTACACCCAGACCCAACCAGAATCCAGTTAAGAATTAAAATTCAAGTGATGTACCGAGAAGAAAAAAGCTGCACTTGAGTTTGTTCCTTTCCCAGTCTATCTATTAGACTTGGTTGGGTCTTTACAGATGTTTTTGCAAAGGAATAATAATAATAATAAAGTTTAGAAAAAATGATAAATTAACTTGACGAGTTGCTTGCTTCCAAAGTTTTGCTTTTGAAAGTCATTGAGGGTCAACGTTATTAGAGTAACATGTGTGTACGCATTTAAAGCTCGACCCAACGGGAGTCCCTCCATGTAAATTATAGGAAAGGATAGAAATAAAATAGATATACGAAGTGTCACAACATCCATTAAATATCATGAACCTGCCCCCGAGTCCGATTCCAAAAGAAATAATGGGAGGCCATAATGGTGAGCTAATATTGGGAGAAGCATATCAGTAGACTCGTTTTTATGTACATTGAGCAGAATCGAGTCAAAACGACAAGATTAATACACTTGAAGCACACTTACACCCAATGCACCATAAATTATACATGTGGATATACATGAACAGTAATAGCAATGAAAACGACAGAGCGCACCCAAAAGGTTGCAAAAATCCCACTAGAGTGGAAATTGTGCACTGTACCTCATGGGACTGATTTATCAGGAGAATTTCTCACGTATTGTTTCCTCTGTCTGCATAATTAAGCATTATCATTTGGGTAGTTAATATTCCACGGTGACTTAATTGTTGAGTGAGAACTTTTTTTTTATAAACTTCCCTGTAAAGCACACTAGTACATTATTGTTGAGTGCTTACAAGCAAAATTCCATGCAATGATAACGTAACATTACACCTGCAAGCAGAACATTTACATGGTCACATTCCTTGATTAAGCCATTGAATTTCTCCACGTTTGGGGCGAAATGAATAAACATTGTCCCATAAAAATTCTGGGAATAATTCCACTAATGGATATAAAAAGTTGTTTTTTGAAACTGCTTAGAATAATGCATATATGCCCAGCCGAACCTTTTTTTTAAATGTAATATAAATGAACTGCAAATTACCAATTGCTCTGGGTTTTGGGAGTTTGTCTGATTTTTATTAAATATTTTGAGAAGTAGCATCTCTGCGGTACACAACTTTGACAGTGATAATTTTAATTAAATCAAGTACGTCCTTACAGCAAATGTATGCTAATATCTGTAAAATTCAAAAGGAACCCCACTGCTCAACTTTATTTAAAGTAGATTGACATGAAATTATCATTCTACAATCAAGTAGCAAAATTTGAAATTAAGCCCGATTGCCTCTAATTAAGCCTGTCCTAGCGAAATGAAAAAATGAGCATGCGTTTCAAGCATTTTCGTTCAAGGAGTAATTATGTACATACTAATTAAGGCAGGAATCTGGAATAAAATGAATGTGATTTCCCACTACAGGATACATTCTGACAAAGCCTCATTTCCTTGTGATGTCAGGAGATGTTAAGCTCCAGAGAAGTACAAGTTCAAATGCAAATCAAAGGAATTGGGCTGTGTTCAGAATAATTCCTAAATCAAAGCTGACGTTTGTATAGACTTAAACCTGCTTGCCGTCAGATGGGCGATGGGCACATGTTAGGGGCCGAAAGTAAAATACCAATAGAGGATTTTTTTTACTGAATATGTACAGAATAATAAAATAACTCAGACCCCACAGATAAACTCAAACTGTGAAGTCGTCCTCATTTAGGGAGTCAGGAGCTGGGAAAAATTTAGACCCAGTCAATTATGAGCTATTGAGATCAATAAAAACAGGTCCTGGGACCTCTGTTCACTGACCTCCGAAAGCTTTGAGGAAATGTACTCAAATATGAATTGCATAACCTGGAAAATTCAGACACAGAGTACAAATTAGTCCAAAAACTTGTCCAAAAGCTAGTCCATTGGTATCACGCGGAGAACACATGTTTGCCATGCAATGTACATACTCGCATAGCTCACCTACTATAACTATAGCTAGGAGATTCTCACCTTTACAAGAATGTCAGTGTACCCTCATTGCCTTCAGCAGGGAAGGAATTGCTTCCACCTACAAAATTTCTTGAAACGACCCAAAATCCCCTCAGATCAATGGTCATATGTACCTGCCAGCGGACACGAATTAATTTTTTATATTCACTCAGTCATGTCATATGAGACCGGTTTATGTCAATTTTGGGGACTTGTTGTGACTATACACCCCAAATTCTGAAGCAATTGCAAAAAGTTAAAGCAATATCTGTGGGCAATCTCCTTCATGCATTTGTATCTGTAATTACACGAGAAAGGTCCATGTATTTTTTTTAATTTGACGTTTACTAGGGAAAAGTACATTCAACTTAACTATACCTTACCTTCCTCGCGGGTGTGATGAGGAATAAAAACAGAAGCGACTCACGATGGGAGTAAATTCGTTGATCTAATCTGTTTCAATCAGATGAAAGCTCTACAAGGTTGGGATTGATTCCGTAGACAGGTTCAGGATTGCAGTAATTACACACACACTATTGCATGAAAATAGCAACAAGTTTTCCCTTTCTTTTTATATAAGCATCCCATCCTTTTACTCCCCTCACTGTCAAGAACCAATGTCAAATCCAAATATAAACTTGTTACATTAGCAATGATTTCAACCTGTAGTTACAAAATAAGGACGATCTGTATATCCCCTGTAGATGTACGTAACCTGTTCCTCTCGACAATAAGGAAGCGGCTGGGGACATACATATGTACATACACGCTCTTCGTAGATCCCGGGAAAAAAATACTATTTAGAAAACTCATTAGAAAACTGACCTTACATAAAAATTTCTTACCGATAAATACATAATTTTGAACTTAATGAGGGTTTCATGTCTCACTCGACCTCGCCGGTGGATCTCACAGCAAGCCCAAGTTACTTTAATTCATAGTTGAAGCCGTGCCCATTTTTTTTGTCGTAAAAATCCGTTATACAGAGTGAATGCAGTCCTGACGGTGCTACACATTACCTGATGAGGGGAAATTACCATTTCTATAGGACTTTAGTAAAAATTGTGGGAAACTACATACATACTGTACTTCAAGTTTTGAGGGAAGGAAATGGGAGTGAAACATCTGACAGTCTTAATGGACTTCAAGATAAATTGATGCGAGAATCAGAATTTGATCTAGACTGTGACAAGGGGGAAGGGGTTTCGAAGCTTAAGTTATGTACATTATATTTTATATTACATATTTGAGTGCTCTGGATTTACGCTGGCACAAAAGATAGTTAGATTTGATTTTCCAAAGGATCTCTAGTCATTGGAAGTAACTACAACGAAATTTACGTATTTACATACATTTGAACGTGTTTGCATTTCCTGGGCAAAATTACTTGGAGAACAAATTTGACAACACGTGAATTAGTGGACACAATAAATCCATCATTGACTACTTAATAAGGGAGTTCGCACTTTTTAACCTAACTAATATATTCCCGTCCAATCAGGTTTTCTTTGCTGCTTCAATTCAAATCATGCTCCACTGACTTCGTAAACTGCTATTCCTTCGTTTTTGATTTTTCAGGGATAATTTATTGCATCAGGATTTTGTTTGCCTTTCAAAAATAAGCATATGTATGTGTGCTATGATTGTTGTTGTTGTTGATGTTGATGTTGTTGTTGTTGTTTTATGTGAGTGATACGGCAGGACATAAACCTATCTTTATTTGTGTGCACACACCTAATTTGCATATTTGAAAAGCCTCCAGAGTCAGGGAGCAACTGATGCTATAAAACTTGTCCACCTTAATCTTATGTCTTCCCATAACGAGACCTGAATTGCATTTCGAGCCGTTAAATACAGACAGATGCATTCCTTTGACTCAGTCTTGTCTTGTTTCCTTCTGCTTGTTATTGCGTGCTTCAATCCAATAATTATAATATTACAGTTTAGCTTCAGGAGAAATGTTCTCCAATGTGAGGGATCCGTACTAGGAATTTTGTTACTCCCAGAAGAAGTAATTATATTACAAGATTCAGGCTCTAGTTTGAGGTGGACATGAACAACTGTAGTGATTTTTGCAAGGGATGATTTCTTTGATGGATCCTGTACCCAGTGATATACAACAAACAAGATTTTGTTGTCAATGATGCCTCACGTTTTCCTTAACTTGATTTGCAAAACATATCAAGCATTGGAAATGACCAGCTGAGTATATCATGCTCATATGATAGGTTCGATCAGGAGCATCCACTAACGGTGCAATTGCACTTTGACCGCACAAGCTGTAGACAGTTTCTTGGCAGAAATTATTTTTCTTATAGTTGCATGTGTTTTTTCTAAAATTCTTGAAATTAATGGAAATTTTCTTACCTCGCAAGAACAAGTTTCATATTTATAAAAATTAATTAATTGCTGAGATGGGAACATGACGACCTGATGGCGAAACAAAAAAACAAAACAATTTTCCCCGTAAGTAGAACTTCTTATTTTTTTCCGTCTTGAAGAAACAACGGTAATAGGGTTTTCATGTTTCACTCAATGGTTGAGATACTTCGTAGTGGTAGCAAAAGGATTGGGAGAAAACAATTATTGACTTCAACTTTTGTATAGATCACTAGCAAAGACTAGGCATTTCCGCAGGCAGGTTTGATTCTACTTGAGTTCTTTGTGCAGCATACAGTATGATACATACAACCTTCATATAATTTTATCTATATATAATTACATAATTATTCATAGTCATTTATGAAAAACTACGCTCAAAAACATTCTTTGCTTTCACCAGTGACTCAAACCCAGTTGTATGATATTCAGATCAAAAATATATGGAAGATATGAAATATATGAGGAATTGGATTACGTATTATAATATTTGGCTAGTCTACTAATTATTACTTGTGAGTAAGAATATCTGTAACACTGAAAATAAGCTTATTTCTGACAAATAAAATTCAATTTTTCCTTATGGTGTATCATATTTGGAATTCCTAGATACTGAATGACACACTGATTGCAAGGTAATATGCAATAATAAAACAAATTGTTTATAGCAAAGGCCAGAAATTAAGAAACATTTTGTTATCCCTGCTTTTCCCGTTGTAAGCAAAAGGTTCACCCAATGGCCTACAACTAAAACTCACACCCGGAAACATCATTGGGTTGTAAATCCAAAACACACAGAATGTCATGCTTAAATAATACCTTCATTTTGCAATATTTGGTCATGGTCATTATTTAGCTTCCTCAGCGGATTTTAGTTGGAGTTGAATATAATAATCAATTCTAAATTCAAACCATTGCATAATAATTCAAAGATTAGATAGTGCACTATTTTCTGATTATCTCATGTGTAGAGTCGATGACCATGAATGATGAAGACAAATTAACCCCGCTAATTATACCCTCCGTAAACACTGCTGTAGAGTAAGTAGCAAAGTGCATTGATTATTTTACTGCAGCCCCATTGATTATCAGGTTAATTCAGTTAAGCATGACCTAATGAAGCTAAAGCTGTCAATGAAACAATAACCTACCTGTTCAACCTGATCATTTTATTTTGTTTCCCGGTCTAGCCAAGTTACAAAACCAATCATAGTAAACAAATTGCAACAAATGTCAATCCTTCCATGAGTGTATTATGAGTGAATCCTACCATTGGGGATTCACTATGAGTTCATGATTTCGAAAATGTTCAGAGTAATTAATCAGAACCCTCAGTAAATACAAATTATTTCGGAATAGAATAAGCTGCAGATAATAATTTACGGTACCTCATAGCCCATTTCTAGCATATATAAGGTGAGGGATTACTCCGAAAATAATCATTGTATCTATCGCCAGCATCTTTTTTTCCTTCTCAAAATGAACAAAGTTTTATACGCTGTGGTTCTGGCGATTCTAGTCCAGACGAATGGTAAGGCTGACTTATTTTCCTGAATTTTGATCCTTGATTTTTGAGTTTTAAATTTACATTGATACATTGGAATTACATTTTTATTGTTGAATTATTTGGATCCTCAAAATTAATTTCAGCTCTCCCTCGGCATTTAAAACTGGGCCTAGGAAAAATCGTGGGGGGAACATTGGCATCAACAGTCCTCCACCAAATCTCTCTTGAGTATTATCAAGAGCACATGTGCGGAGGCACCATCTTAGACAAAACAAGAATCCTCACTGCCTGTCACTGTGTTGATTTTGTGACCACAAAGGAAATCACCGTCACCTGTGGCACCAACCACATCAACAACATAGACTCCGGAGCTCAGAAGCACATCCCAGTTAAAAGTATTACGATGCATGAGGCATATGACTCATGGACCCTGGAAAATGACATTGCAATTATTGAACTGACACAACCCTTGAATTTATCAACCGAAGATAGAGCTTTCAATATTGAAATAGCGGGGAAAAATTATATCCCTCAAGGACCCGCAACAGTCACTGGTTGGGGAGCATTAAAAGAAGGGGCCTCCACACTTCCAACAAGTCTCATGACTGTGAATGTCCCTTTTGTTGATAATAAGTCATGGTATGGACCCCAATTATTTAAATTTGTAAATTATTTCTACAGTAGGATGGATTAATGATAGTGGTTTGTATCTTCTAGTAATATCGCTTATGACGGGGATATTAAGGACGGTATGATCTGCGCTGGAGAGATCAAAGGTGGGAAGGATTCTTGTCAAGGAGATTCAGGAGGTCCTTTGACGGACAGTCAAAACGTTCTCGTTGGAATTGTTTCCTGGGGTTACGGTTGTGCCCGCTCTGGTTACCCGGGTGTGTATACTAAAGTGTCAGCCTACGAAGATTGGATAACGGAAAAGTGCTATGCTCAAGTTAGGCCTAGTTAAAATATTACCCGGTATGCATAGTTATCCGAACAACTTCTCAGTGGCAATTGTTTTTTTTTCGGAGATTTCCGACCCAAACCAAATATACTGTTAAGTGGTATAGGTCAGGCTTGTAATTTATTCCATGCTAGGATTCATATTTTATGAGTTTATGAGTCTATGTACAGTTGATGTTTTTATTGTGACAAAAAATTATCTAGTCCTTTTACTTGTTATAATTTTTAAGTAAGAAATAAATCTCTCTACAAATAACCATTTTACAGTTTAACCTATTCTTTTGCTTCCTTATGGTGCACGAAATAATCCTGATCCAACATCATCATGTGAATCGCTGGGTGGGTTCAAGATTTCCCTTACAACTTGTGAATTTCTTGACACTCAGACAAATCGACGAACCTTAAACGCTTTACAATTTCATTAGTTGCAATAAACATAATACAACTTTACAACCTTGAGAAAGCAACTTTTGGTCTCAAAACCAGGTTTTTGACGTCAGTACGACAGGTGACGTTCTGATGATAAAACTTTCATGTTTTACAGCGCTTGAGCCTTTGCATCCTAATTGAATCTTTTGCGTAGTTGTAGTACCTAATTGATTGTAGATTGTGAGATTATTCTATTTCTCTCCTAATAGACTTCAATATGAAAGTGCTTTGATACATTTGGAAATTAGTTTCCTACTAATTACATATTTGTGGGGCTGTTTCCAGGAAATTTCTTACAATGCAATGAGACATCAAGAGATAAGTAAGAATTTGAATATTATTTGTATTGGGATTAGATATATAAGGATTTACAGTAAAATATTTGCAATAAATAAATAATTTGCATCTGATAATATGCCGAAGTTTATAAAGCACTGTCTATGCATAGAACCAGATGTGAGACTACTCAAATATAATGTTCTCTCCTCATCGTATGTGACGAGCATAGAATTATGAGGAAATGTTTTTTGAAAATAATAAATACGTCCCCCGGAAATACTACATGTCTTTCAAATAACAGTTGTCAGAAATATGTAAATTAAAAGACTGATACTGTCAGGAGCTATATACTTTTACTCACGCAGAACGCAATGTATGAATTTTAATTTCAAGCCATATACCGAGTCATCCTAGTTGTGATTGTAATGAAAGAACTTGTTGGAAATTCACAATAGTCTGGCGTGTAATAATTTTAGAATCATGCTAAAAGAAAGTCCACACAATGATCGTAAACCTGTGCCTTCACATCCGTGGCATACATGAAGTCCAAGTGGCTAAACTGCTCCAGGTCAACTTGCATTGATGTTACATTTCCCAGTTCCTTTATGGTTCGTTGGGCATCCTGCAAGGCAAAACACATGTAAAGAATTCATTCTTTCCATACTGTATTACAAAACTCACATACAAAAATATAGAGTCCAAGCCAAAAAATGTTTTCGTTCATGTACCTCCGGCTGAATAAGCCAGTCGTTGAGAGAGTACATGGCGAAAGTTGAAACTTGATTTACTCCAAGGTTATATTTTGGCGGCTGAGCAGTTCCGTATCTCTGAACATTCCCCAGGAGTCCGTAATCATATTCTTGAAACTCATTACTTCTCACCCATTGCAAATAGTGGACCAAAGTTTTCCCTGAACCGTCATTTGGAGTATGTCCGGCCACAATACTTGAGGTTAGCTATGATTTCCACCGAACAAAACATTACATAAGTAAATATATCTATTACTTCCAACTACTTTTTGAACTATTTTAAAAAGCAAAAAGATCTCACATTTGTGTACTGCGAGTGGTCATAGCCAACCATGAAAAACATTATATCTTCACACACGCAAGCTTGAACACTTCCCCAACACAAGACCGGTCCGAAATCATTAAGCCACTTTTTTAAAGCGGGGTAGAAAATCCGACCACCGTTAATGATGTCATTGAATGCCTGGAAATAGTGTAATAATGAATCTTAATAATTAAATAATAATAATTATTTTTATTATTATTACACACATTTTTTGAAATACCATTTTCAGAAATATGATTGTTATAGCCAGAACGAGAGTATATATCGTCGCTGAAGAGGCAAAATGATCTACATGCTGTACAAAAACATAGTCTGTAGATAATTTTCCCTCTTCAACGACGATATATTAAACAAAATAATAAAATATCTACCGTGAATGCTACACTCGGAATCAACGATAAAATTCCCATTGGTGTTTTCACATGTGAGAGATATGCCACCGGGGATAAAGCAACCATTTTGTGGACCTTGGACTGCAAATCCCTATGCCTGTCCATGGCAATGAAAAACATCGTAGTGCCCATTGAATGGGCAATGTAATTCAGCTTCTTTTTCCCAGTTGTGGTCAAAATCAAATCAATCACGGCAGGAATATCGTAGAGGCCCATTTCATGATAGCTAGAAATTCATTAAATACGGGTAATTTAACATATTAAAATGTTCCTAAAGGAATTTTCAACCCAAAAAAGTAAGTACTCTCAATATTTGAAAATGCTACCTAAAGTCCCAGTAATTACTGGAGTTCACATGGTAGGAGACGTGCCGTTGAGAGTACACATTCCCCCTGGAGTTTCCAAGCCAAACATCGAAGCCCAGGTCAGCGAGCAAAAATGCTGAAATAATTCCAAAAAACTCTTTTAAGGAATCTTCTTAAACTAATTAGCTGCAAGTCTCTAAATTATTGAAGCTAAATTTAATCTTGTAGTATTTAATTAAGTCAATGATTATTTACACACATTATTGGAAAACTTACGTAAGTTACTCTCCGGCTCAACAAACAACCAGTCATCGGATGAGCAGAGCAAACCATGTTGAACTAGCACTGGCTCTTTGTCAACCTTGGGAACGACTGCCTTGTTAGAGGAGGGTATCCTAAATAGTGTAAGAATGTACCCGTCGGATGTTGTAACTTCGTGAGACTCAACTGGGTATCCAAACCGTCTAATTAGCTCTGGCTTCAATTTAAAAAATAAGAGAACAAAATTTCATCAATATAAAAACACAGCTACTATACACAGCTTATTCTGTGTTTTTGAAGCCAGTGAGTCAATAAACGTGGAACATTGTGTGCTAAAAATGTACATAAGTAAATCAGTGTACAACTATGTGGACAATTTATCCTTCATATTTAAGTTCTTAAAGAAAGAAATTATTAGTTATTATTAATATTTTGGATACTGACTCACCGTATTCAAAAAGGCTTCGACAGGAGGTTGGTCCTGTGTGTTTTCCAAACCTTGCCAATGAAATGGCGGAGGGCATGTAATTCCAAGAATTCCAACGCTAGTGAAATAAAAAATAGCAAGGGGAATACAGATTACGTACATTCTAACCATTTCTTTAGTTAAAGGAAAAATTTATTTCAGCTTTGATCTGTGTTCCTTGAACTTTTGTGAAATCCGGACAAAAAACGAAATTAAATGTATGAAATAAAATATTAAGAAACAATTAGTTTATTGTCAGCTCCATGTCTGACCTGAATCACAGCAATGACAGAAATACAATACAGATATGTTTGCTTTCACTTCAGATGGTTTACTCACTTTATTTATTCCTGGCCCTCAGTTCCAATAATAGAATTTAATGTTTCCATTTCCACTCAACATGTATTTTTTTACTACTACAGTATATAATATACACACAAACCCCATCATCTTTCATTTTACGCTTTTTTAAAACACTGGTTGGTTGTGTTAACAGATTGAAACAATCCTCTTTAGGGGTTCGGAAATATCCCCGTAAGGAAACTATTTTAACAGACATTTTGCTCTGTCCAGTGGCATTTGTATAGAGACAGTTTACTGCATAGTTTTGTAACCTAATTACTATTAAGGTAAACATAAGGAAATATCTTGTCATACTGACAGGCCCAGAGACCAGATGAGTCATACAATCGTTGAGGAGACCAGCAAAGCAATAATAGTTACAGGGTTGCACAAATGAAAATGCCCTCGGTTTTATGCCTGCCCTTCTGAAAATGCCCTGAAAATGCCCAAAACGCCAAAAATGCCCTGAAAATGCCTTACTCTGAAAATGCCCGGCATTTTGGGCATTTTCGGCAGGCATTTTGGGCATATTGGGCATTTTTACAGAAACTTATACACTATGACCAGTATTGCTCCTTCAGCGAATATAAGAGAGTTTTTCATAGTATAATCAAACCCATCCAGTTTTAGAAAATGTTATACTTAATTTAATTCGTCTAATTCCCTAATGGCTATTTCAATAAGCCCCAACGGAGTTGCAAACCTTCTACGCTGTACATTTAAAACCTTTGGATTTGGAAAGAACAATTTGCACAGTGCCAGTATAAATTCCGTATTTGATAATGGCTTGTTAAGTATAGAAAATTTGAAACTTTCATTAGATACATACAATGCGACGGTTATAATATATGTCAAAACTTGGAACTTCCGTAGCTTTTGTCTCGACTTTGAAAACTGCATTTAATCAGCCGTAGTAAACCAGTGTAATAATTCTAGGAGTTCAAAATGTAACAATAAATACATTTAGATGACGACGAGTTTTGAAGCTCACAAACAATGATATTGTTAATCTTTTAACAACTATTTTATCTTTTTGTGTTGCATCTTTGCCCGACTATGTTTGTTCTTGAAATCTAAATAATTACAGACACGGCGTACAAGTGAATTTTTACAAAAAGTAAGGAAAATAGAATTATTATTATTTTTCCATAAATATATGTCTATATCAACTGGCTCCAGGTTTCAACCTTTTTGAAAACAGTTTGTTTCTTAATTTTATCACGTAATCCAGTTGCATATTAAAATTATTTGCAACATACTGTTTTGTGACTTATTTTGCAAAATTAGCAGGTAGCTAAAGTCATATATTTAAAAAAAATGGAGTGAATATGCCGAAAATGCCTGCCCTAGGCTGAATATGCCCAAAATGCCCAAACTGCCATAGATGCCCAAAATGCCATGAAATGAAAATGCCCAAAATGCCAGGGCATTTTGGGCAGGCATAATGCCGAAAATGCCATGGCATTTTCAATTGTGCAACCCTGAATAGTTATATGAATTTAAATAAATTAATACATTTTTATTAATTTATTTATAATATGTATTTATTATGGTTAAATAAAGTTAACCACGTGAGTCATAGGTACGGAATCTATTACTAATAATTTTTATGTCAATGTCAGTAAAATAAATCATGAAATTTAGAATGGGCTATTTAATTAAATAAAATCTCATCCAGTTAAAGTCCATTTAAAACAATCAGCTTATAAGGGATGTATGTTTATGGTGTTCTTGATCCCACCAGAAGTCTCATATACAAAGTATGCTACACTGTAGAATTAAAAATTGGATTCTTATTTATAAGGGAGAAAATTGACATGGTCCTCAGTGATACCTTATATCCGGAGTGTATTGTAATATATTACGTATGTACAAGCAGTAAAATTACGTTTCTTCTACAACCTTGAACCGGTACATGTAATTATTGTACGAATGGAAGTGTTGAGATTGTCACGCACTATTTTAAAAAATTAATACAAATTTACGTTTCACGAGACTGTAACTACGCATTTCTGAAACTATAAATAAACTTACTCTCTTATAAATAGGCTTATCATCGAAAATAACCCTTACAGACCCCGTGCATACACTATTTCACAAAAGAAGTTCATAATAACTCTAATTCGTTGAACTTTAGAACCATTATTAAATAATATTATGCAAATACTTGGGGCATAATATGGCAAGACAAAACTACCCACATTAAAACAATATCAGCAAAAATTTATTCCTGAAATTTTAAATTTGTGAAAGAAACATACAAACGATATTGAGATCATTGAAATATTGAGCTAGTAAAACCCTAACCCAAAAAATTGTTTTAAATAATTAATTATAATAGGAAGTCAATACATTGGTCATACACCTCTTTCTTTACATCGGCAGCATACTGAAAGTCCATGTGACTAAAGGCATCCAAGGCAACTTTAATAAATGAAGTCGCATTCCCAAGTTCTCGGAAAACTCGATATGAGTCCTGTGGAAAACATTAATTGTAGTACTGTGTTTTTCCTTTTTACACTAAGTCTCCGTTTTATATTGGATATTTTCAAATTCTGAGAAAATGATTTAATTTAATATAAATAAGAAACTTCTTACCTCCGGCGAAACCAGCCAGTCATTTTGAGCATACAAGACCAAAGTTTCAACTTTATTCACCTCAAGGCTGTATTTCGGAGGCTCAAAGGCTCCATACCTTTTCCAATTTCCTTGCAAACCATAGTCATACTCTCGAAACGTATCACTTCGAGCCCATTGCAAGTAATGGTCTAAAGTTTTCCCTGAGGCATCATTCGGAGTATGTCCAGCAATACTAGACGATGTCCGCTGGTTGGGAGTTCAACAAAGAAATTAATCAGTTACAAATAACCCGATATAGGAATTAAAAATTCTTAAGCCTTATGTGGAATTTTTTTAACCACAAAAGATTACAAGTCTCACATGGCTAGTTTGTGAGTAGTCGAACCCCGTTATGAAAAACAATATGTCTTGGCATAGACATGTGGAAATCTCTCCAGAGCACAAGAGGGGTCCGAAACTATTCAACCATTCGTTGAGGGGTCCGTATAAGATCCGACCACCATGTATTAGATCAGTCAAAGCCTGACAATACAAAACATTCCGTTGGGATTATAAGTGTCAAATTTCCTAGAATCGTATTCCTAGTCGAGATTATGAGTTTTAAAAGGAAATTCCCTCAAAAAATCAACTTTATTGAAACAATATTTACCGCATAAGTTCCACTTGGAAATAAAGTCATAACTTTCATTGGGGTCTTCGCATGAGACACGTAAACAGCTGGGGCCATTGCCACCATTTTCCGAACCTTTTCCTGTAAATGCTTATGTCTGTCCATGGCAATGAAGAACATTGTTCCACCCATGGAGTGACCAATATAGCTCAGCTGTTTCATCCCAGTTGTTTCTAAAATGAAGTCAATGACAGCTGGAAGATCGTTCACCCCCATTTCGTGGAAACTAAATGTAATTTGATCTATTAACATAATTAAAAAATTTCTAACGCCCTATCAATTTCTAAACCCACAGTCAGTATAAACATTCCGTATATATTTTACATACCTAAAATCCCAAAACTTGGTACTATTCACGGAGTACGACAAGTGTCGCTGGGAGTAACCATTTCCTCTGCAGTTTCCAAGCCAAACATCAAAGCCGCGATCGGCTAACAAAAATGCTATTTTTTAAAAACATCAGCAAGGATAATTAATAGTGTCAATTGTGTTCATTAAATGTTACTACAAAATTCTTTTGTCAAAATAATTATTGCAGTGACACTTACGTAAGTTACTGTCCTCGCCAACCAACAACCAGTCGTCCGATGAACAAACTAAACCATGTTGAACTATCACAGGCTCCCTGTGTCCCTTTGGATCTACTGTCTTATTTGAGTATGGGATCCGAAAAATTGTGAGGATGTAACCATCTGATGTTGTCACGTCATGGGATTCCAGGGGATAGTTGAAGTATCTGATCATCTGGGGCTTATATTTTGTAAACAAAATAGCTCTTTTAGGTTAGTATTTGAAATTGAATTCAACAAAATAAGCTGTACTTCATAATTTGTTTAACTAAATACATGAGATTTTTCTTTTAGTTAATCTGCTTTTTACAAAAAATGTTTTAATTAGGAACGTTACCGTATCCATGAATGCTTCAGGAGGAGGCTCGTTGTACACATCTGTCAGTTGTAGCAACTGAAATGGCGGAGGGCACCTACTGTCAGAGATCGGACAGAAAACACATAATATGAAACAAGTTACCAGTTTTTCAAGTTTAATTTTTCTGGAAGTTCCCATTTCAGACAATGATTTAAAAGCAATAGAATGAATGCTCAATCTTAACCTTAGTTCAGGTTGCAGTGGAATGATATTTTAGAAGGGCGGGATGAGCAAATTGAAAGGTGTGAGTGATGTTTGTTAGCAAAGGGAAGTTTAGGTTCTAAAAATAATAGGGAATTATTTTTGGTAGCAGGTACTATTTAATTTAGCTTTCGTCCTGTTAAACAGACAAAGTTTTTGAGATTTACCATTCATTTTTACTTATTTTCTTTCGTTTACTAATGCACATCTGAAAAAGATTTAACAGGCAATATTAAGGTTTATAGCAACTTTTTGTACATGTTATGAAATTTCACCGAAACGAATTTACTAAAGGATTTAAATCTTGACGTTATTACCATAAAAATTAAGAATATGTAGTAGTTATCTTAGTGTACGTTTTTTGGGGTAAAGTGAAACGAAGTTCTCTATTGTTAGTGTTTTAATGTTTAGTTGCCTGCTAGCCCGCTTGTTCCACTTCACGATAACCGTCCAACCAATCTCCCCACACATCTGCTTTTTTTTATGTACAGTCACGCTTTTTCGAATGAGACAGAACGCTATTGATTTTGGAGAATATCAGGTCAACCGTTTGACCTTAGGATATGAAAAAAATCACGTTGAAATACATGCTAATACATACGTCTTCGACCGAGTCCCTGTCCCAGGTACAAAGGTCCTTGGACAAAACTTGTTTTGACGTTGTTACTATGACTACTCAGGTGTCGCTTTCTTGGGGACTATGCACTTTGGAGCTAGTAACAGATGATATTAACAATAAGTGTGAGCTCATTACATAATTTTTAGGGGTAAAGTGACGCTCAAAGTCCCTGTTTCGAATGTAGGGGTGTCTGCTTAATTGCCAAACCAATGACACCAGCAAATTGAATTTTTTATAGGAGTAGATTAGGTCAAAAGTAAGAAGCCTATTGTATTTGAAGGAGTTATAGGGCCAACTGTTTGACCTCCGAAAATTAAATGATGTGACGTATAAACACACGTAAAGACATTAAGTTTATATCCCGGATGATGACTCCTTGTAAGTAAGTAATACAAATATGATCCCCATAAACATCAGTTTTTTTCCCCGACTTACAGGTGTTCTAACCATTTCTTTTATTTAAGGGAAATCATACTATAGTTTTGGTCTTGCATTTGTGAAGTTTTAAAATAAACAAAACTATTTGTAAATTTAATGAGCAAAATAATAATGAACACAATTAGCAGTTTAAGATCGTCTGCTACATCTATGACCAGCATCAAACAGTAATGACAGAAATACAACATAGATAATATTATATACTTTCAAATTACTAACAAATTCTTCAGAGATGGTTAACAGAATAGGGCCCTACAAATAGACTCGGATGTAAGTAGGCTGATAATTTTTGTTAGAAAGAATGAAAATATAGGCAAGAATAAAAAGTACTGATTAAATAAACTTCAAATAGGCTTAAAAATAGACAAAAAAGTATATTTTATACCTATGTAATAAATTATATGTAGACCAGGTTATAGGCGAATCAAAATTAAACTGTAAATGTTTGCTAGGCAGAAGAGTAGACAAATAATTTGCTCGTATGTTTAATCGAATGTTGAATATTATCCCTTTAAGACATTGAGAATGAAACTTACAATTGACAATCCAGGGTTAATATCCCAGGTGTCCGATTTTTGAATTTGTCCCTGGACCAGGGATTTTCAGTAATCTCTGATTCAGGGATACTATCCCTGTTGTTTATTTGATGGTTCCTGATTTTGTTTAGCAAAACAAACAAAATTGTCTAAAAAATTCCTGTTTTTAAAAATCAAATCCCTGGACCTGGTAGTCTCACAGAAATAGGATTTTTAAAATAATTTACTATAAAATTTTCAAGCTGTAAAAATGATACATTTGGTCTACAAACGGACAGGGCTTGACGAACCAGTATGTACTCTGTCAGTGTAAGATTGGGCATGGAAGTATCAAGTAAATACATCTTACTCAGTATTTTTAAAAATTAATTAAATTCGAGTTTGTTAGTCAAACAATTAGTCCATCCTATATCCAAAATTACCATTTACTTGTAAAATGTTAAGTTACTCTACAATTCAAATAAAAACCTTGACAAAGCAACTTATTTTATAGTTAATTATACTAAGAAGTCAATACATTGATCATACACCTCTTTCTTCACATCAGCAGCATACTGAAAGTCCATATGGCTAAAGGCATCCAAGGCTATTTGAATTGAAGTCGCATTCCCAAGTTCTCGAAAAGCTCGCGTAGAATCCTGCAAACATAACCGGTTGTACGGTAAATATCCTTCTGTTAAGTCAGCTCCTTTGTTTTTGATATTTTTAAAAACCTCAAAAAACAATTATTCTATTTAGGGATAAATAAGAAACTCTTACCTCCGGCGTAACCAGCCAGTCATTTTGAGCATACAAGACCAAAGTCTCAACTTTATTCACCTCAAGGTTGTATATCGGAGGCTCAGAGGCTCCATACCTTTTCCAATTTTCTCGTAACCCATAGTCATACTCTCGAAACGTATCACTTCGAACCCATTGGAAGTAATGCTCTAAAGTTTTTCCTGAGCCGTCACTTGGAGTATGTCCAGCAACACTAGACGATGTCCGCTGGTTGTGAGTTCAACAAACAAATATATGAGTTACAAATAACCACATGTAGGATATTGAGTCTTATGTGATTTTTTTTTTAAATACAAAAGATTACAAGTCTCACATGGCTACATTGTGAGTAGTCGAACCCCGTCATAAAAAACATGATGTCTTCGCAAAAGCACGTTGGAATCTCTCCAGAGCAGAAGCTCGGCGCAACCTTTTTCAGCCAATTGTTGAAAGGTGTGAACATAATTCGGCCCCCACTAAAAATTTGAGTTAAAGCCTGACAATTCAAAAAATACATTACGATTTTTCCAAGTTCTGTACTTACACATGAGTATTACTAGTTCCGAATAGAAATTCCCCAAAAAGTCGACTTCCCTGAAATAATGCTTACCGAATAAATTCCATTTGGAAATAAAGCCATAACTTTCATCGGTGTTTTTATATGTGATAAGTACGCCACAGGAGCCATTGCAACCATTTTCCGAACCTTTTCCTGCAAACGCTTATGTCTGTCCATGCCAATGAAGAACATTGTTGTACCCATGGAGTGACCAACGTAGCTCAGCTGTTTCGTCCCAGTTGTTTTTAAAACAAAGTCAATGACAGCTGGAAGATCGTACACCCCCATTTCGTGGAAACTAAATTTAATTTGATCTATTAACACAATTATTAAAACATTTCTCACGCCAGATAACGTTACATCTGGAATTAATTCCTTAGGATACTGAAACCCTGGAAGGAGAATACGGAGCAACATAATGGCAACAAAAATTTTAAAATCAAGAATAAAAAAATAGAATAAAAAAAGAATACCTAAAATCCCAAAACTCGGTACTGTTCATCGAGTACCACAAGTGTCGCTGGGAGTAGTCATTTCCTCTGGAGTTTCCAAGCCAAACATCAAAACCGCGATCGGCTAACAAAAATGCTATTTTTTAAAAACATTAGTCACAATTAAATGTTAGCCTGTTTTAATGAACTCTAATTAAAATATTCCTTTCCTTCCAAAATATGTTCACAGAAATACGGGAATTTCATGGGCGCTTACGTAAATTACTCTCCTCGCCAACCAACAGCCAATTGTCTGATGAACAAACTAAACCATGTTGAACCAGAACCGGCTCCCTCTGCACTTTTGGATCTGCTGTCTTATTTGAGTATGGGATCCGAAAAATTGTGAGGATGTAACCATCTGATGTTGTCACGTCATGGGACTCCACGGGGTAGTTGAAATGTCTGATTAGCTCGGGCTTAAATTTGGTAAGAATAGTGCTTTAGTATTTTAAACTCATCTCAACGGAATACATGAGCGATAATATGTAGATTTACTACTTAATTAGACATGAGGTTTCCCTTGGAGTGACTCTGCTTTTTGCAAATATCAAAATACGTTTTAATTAATTAGCAACCTTACCGTATTCATGAATGCTTCAGGAGGAGGATCGTTGTATAGATCTGTGAGTTCCAGTAAATGAAATGGGGGAGGGCACTTAGTGGCTAAGATTTGAGAGACGGCACAGAAGGCAATACAAATGACCATTTCTCTCGACGCGTCCATCGTCAACACTGATTTAAAAGCAACAATGAGGGCGGAATGAATATCGTAGTTCTGTTTGTAGTGGAATGGTTACTATTTTGGAAGAGGATGAGCTAGTTGCAAAGCTGAGGGTAAATGGAATGTAAGGGAGGTTTAGCATTTGTAAATAAGTCCCTTCTATTTTTAACAGGCATATTTTTGCTTGTCCGGGTTTCATCACAAGGATCTTCCCTTTATTATCTGGATCCTCGTTCAAATTTCTCGCTGTAAAAGAATCCATAGCTTCACAACACATATTGTTTGAATATATGTAATTATGTAATATGTACACAAAAATACAGGCAAGGAATTTTCGAACAATTTAACTGCAATGGTCGTAGTAAATACGACTTTGCACATGCATTTAATTAATACAGTTATTACATAGCTGACTTGTTGACACTGTTTAATTGTTATGAGTGATTGTATAATACCATGAAATTACATCATATTAAGTAATTATAATTAAACGTACATACAGATATGCACAAAATTCATCATACACTTCCCTTCTCGCGGACCTCAAAGCATTTCCCTTTATCAGTTTTTCATCCGTGCAGGAAATACATGAGAAATTAAAGATAATTAAAATCTATTTTTGCTTTAAAAATTCAAAGCCCACTCTTTCCATTTCTTTTTCTTACAAACGTTGTGTATATGTAATTATTTTAGGACGAATACTCCAAAAATGATAAGAAGTTCCCACCGACTATTCCTGTACATATGACTAAGCTCCAGGATTCGTAGCACTCATACAGCAGTCATACATATGTACATACAGTCGAACAATATATCAAGGGAGATATAAAGCTCCGGGTGTCTTCATCAAGTCCTCAACTGAGTTACTGAGTATTGAAAAAATGCTGCAATCGGAGCACCGACTAATATTAAGATGAGGAATACCATTGTTTGAACAATCCAGCCTTTGAGCAGATTGCTGTCCCTTTCCTGGAGCAAAAAATGAACAACAATGATTCATGCAGTTTAATGATGGTAGTTATACCCAACAATCACGTCTTTGGGTTACTCATAGTATGAGAAGTACAAACAAATAATTAATTTTAGGAGCAAAACTAAAAATTACCAGCAGTACATCCATTCCTCGTCGAAGTAATATGACACCCATATCAATGCCGATGAAGCATAGGAAAATTTGAAAAATCAGAATGATGAACAAGATAGTTCCTGAAAAAAAGAATTCCAATACTTTTGAATTATTCTAATGGACCTTATGCAGACATTCTCCAATGAGAAAAATTAATAATGTGGATGCACAACTGTAAAATTTGTCCAAATATTTTTTCTGTATATATATGAGTTTATATAATTACAGGGATCACTTTTATAGAGAGTTTACTATATAGGATTTAATTATACTCTGAGAATATCACGCATCAAAACATTTGGATTACCTGCGGTGTCAACAAGGGTTAGCCCTGTTGTGCGAGAATCCCCAATCTTTTCGTAATTTCCAAATAACTTACTTAGAGCAGCGACTGCCAGCATTAATAGGATCGTAAAAATTGTATTTGCAACCTTTGAAGGGAACAAGAATATAATTAGAATGAATTAATTAGAGGAAATCGGACTTGAATTAAAAACTCTATCAAATTAAAACTAATATCTTACTATATAAATCCAGGCTACAATCTTCACCAATCTGTCCAAATCCCACATATCTAGCCTTGAAGACATTTGTAGTGCGAATATGAAGCCTACACTAAAATTAACTTTGGATACGAATTTAGGATTGAGAAACAGGAAATGTTGTCATAGTCGACTGATGAACTGATGAATGACTACAAATTGGAGAGTAATTTATCATTAATTATAAGCTTATATCTATCTATTTGAATTAAAAGGTGTATTTTATAGTGAGGAATACAAAACAAGTAATTGCAATAATTGTCAATATGATGATCCTCTTTTATTATTGTTATTGGTGCTTCACTATACGTTCTCTACTGCTCCATAATTTCCCATAGACAAATAATGCCTGTTAACTGATTAATCTAAGTATTTGTCACGCTCCCAATTCGTACACATTACAATCGAAGCTAAAGCTAAACTATTTTGAGCGCATTTATAAGTATCAGTATAATCATAAACCTTTGGATCAGGGCTTAAAATTCTGATGATGACTTCGATTGTACGTAGGATCTATTTACAATCACGCTGTGTCAGAGTTTATGAATAATAATAAATTTGTACGTATTAATTTGTGTAATTATAAGGCAGTTATTTATTTTTCAATCCCGAGGACAATGCCACAAGAAATTATTATTAAAGCAAGTTTTTGAAATGCAGTAACATTCACATGTATTATGAGCTTAATAAGCGTCTCACCTGTCAGTGCGGCTAGAATAGGTTTCTACTAATTGCGAGGTACAATTTCAGGACATTATGAAACTAATGTTAAATTTCCGCAGAAAATTAAAATCACTTCATAGTTTTTTCCCCAATGCATTAAAACGGAGGAAGAGTATCTACTGATGAATCTATTGACGCATATGAAAATTGTAATAAATTGAGACAAATCGGTTCAGCACACGTGTATAAAATTAGATGCATGTATTTAATATACTTGATGCAGGTGTAAAAATACAGTTCTACATTCGTTTTGAAATTCGTGGTACAGCTAAATACACATACATTACTAGTTTTAAAATATTCCATAGCATATATACATAAATCCGTAATGACTACAAATTATATTTAAAGGTATAAAAATGTTCACAGCGCAACGAAATATAGAAATTACAAAAGTAATTCGTGGTATAGATATAAATATTTGGACGTATGTAAATACACATGCACATACGTACGTAGTTTTTAAAGCTAAAATTAAAGTCATGTCTTATTTATCGAGGTTACCATTGAGACTCCCACGAAACCTATGAGTGTAGCACAAGCTAGTATTATTATCATTGTGATTGCCGTATAAATTATCCAGGCTTTGAGGTATCTGTCATTCTCCTGTATCAAAATAGAAAGCAAAGATTAAAATCTTGTATTGAGTTCGTCTCCAATAAATTACAGATGCAATTGGGAAAAATTGAAGTCCCTATTAAAATAATACAAAAACTGTGAAGGGCTTACCAAAAGGTGCTCCGTTCCATTCATAAGAATGACTCCCATACCAATGCCCACAAAACTTAGGAAAATTAATAGTACCAGCATAGCAAACACTGCCGTAGCTAATCAATGAAAAAACAACATTATTACTTTTTAGTAATTATTTCATCTCCACCCCACATTCATCACATTATTATACAATATTAAGAGATAAAATTTTTTGTAACATAATTTCTTTGAAAGCAAATCCTCAATACCTGTTGTTTCACTTAAGCTTAGTCCATTAGCACACCATTCCTTACGGCTCCCGTCGTGTTTCCCCACGTGTTTTACCAGAAAAGTCACTCCTATCATGAGCAGAACTGTAAAAATTGTATTGCCAATCTGTGGGAATAAAAAAGAAAAAATCAAAATTCATTGATTAAAAACCCGAAATTCAAAATCATTGTAGCTGTCTAGGGAAGTAATTATGTAAATGGGAAAAAATATTTTATGTAAAATCCTTACTATCTGAACCCAAGCGAAAGCTTTTATCCAGCCGATAGTATCCCACCACCAAATTTGTCGTCGGGACATTTCAACATCAACTTAGTTCTAATCTCGGGATTTCGAAATTAATAATATTTTGCAGAGCTAAAGTGGGACGGAGGAAAATAAGTCACTCTACTGACAGTCAGGTAGACAGTGCAAGGCTATACACGAAGGAAAGCCACCATTCATTCCAACTCTATTAACCGTTTATCTTTATCAATGTAAATAAATAAATTGAAGGCGATACTCATCCCCACTGTTTATAGTGTCTGTACACATTGGATATGTATGCACAAGAATGTACAGATTTCTGGTCAGCTGCAACGTTTCCAATCTGATGCTATTAACCTGATTATATTTGCATTCGAAGCTCCAGATACTTCCTATTCCGTCTATGGCTGGTTTATCAGTTCCTGTCCTATGATTTTGTTCAATAAATGCACGCACAATGTTTTTACATCCATAACGTAAGGACTTGAATACCAATTTTATTTATTTTTTTACTGCGTTACGGAAATCCCAAATTCACAGGAAATCACATGTTCGAAAACCACTTGAAGATTAGGGGAAACCAATGCGTCACTGTAACAGATAGGGATATATACAATAGATTCTGACGTCCATCCTCATTGTTAAAAGATTCTTAGAAAATATTTTTATCAAATTCAAATATTGTATGATAACAAATTTGAATTAAGTTCAGACTTACAAAGTCAGTATTCCAAATAGTGTGGAAATCAAAGTCAAATCCGAAATTACAAAAAAATATGTTTATCAGTACACAATGACATGCAGATAAGTAGATAAGGTCTCAGTATCTCATGCATAAGTCGGATGGAGCAGTATTGTAAAGACAGATGTAAACTTACGTCTTGCGTAAGAAAATAAAAACAAAAACAACCTCAAGTGCTTTTCCAGGTGGGGAAAGTATACATCATTTTTATTACCAACCTATTTTTTTTACTCATTTTAGAAACCTGACATTCCATCAATCTCTCTCAATGAGAGGATTGGTACAGGAGCAGAAAGATGCTCTTATAGGATACTAATTTGTTCCACTAAACATGATATACCGTTCTGATACAGGGCAGTACATATGTACCTACAAGTCTACATATTCACGATACTAAAACTTGCAAAATGATGATGATAATAATCATTTATTTATGAGGATAATACTAATATTAGTAATAATCTGAAAATCCCTCCGTATCTGTATCAGTAGGTTTCGTATCTATATAATAAATTATTTGTCGAATAAATTTACTTCTTCAGAATTCAATAAAAATGCTAAATCCAATAATTTACATTTCTGTTGACAAAAAGAATTATTTTAAATACAAAATTAATGACTCAGTGGTTCCAATCTGACTACTGATAAAATGAGATATTACTTGGCAAATTTTTATGACTAGCTAATTTTAGATGGATAAATGCTATTGATTAAAATTTACATCAACACCTTAAAACATTCCCTGTAAACATCATACAGTATACACGAGAGTTTCAATAGGGAGACAAAAGATATGAAACATCCTGTATAGGTGTAAGTAGATACAGTAATAAATGACCAGTGAAAAAGTTAAAATAACCTTTCGAAATTTATTTAACTAACTTCGACGCCGCGCAGGTTTAAGTGTTCGAAATTTTTAATATCTAATAAAATCTAGATTAGGGATGTTTTACGTGGCTCTAAAATTAGTAAATTACATTTTTGAAAGAAATGCAGCGTGTATAATTAATTACTTGTATACCTTTAGTGAGTGCTTTAGTTTTTCAACTGGGTTAGTGTATCCAGTCGTTGAAACATCATGGGAAAAAATGTGTCAGCTGTGAAGCAATGAACTAACCAACGCAACTGACCAAGGCTACTCAAAGCGGTAATAGCCTTAATCTGTGGGTAAATTTAAAATTATTTGCCCTCAAAAACAATTTAATTATTGCTCATAAAAGTACTCTCTCTATCAGGCACTCCCTTATAAGGTGTTCTTCGTAGCGATAAAAATAAAAATACTTTAACACATTTTCGGAAGCATGTATCACTTCAGGAATCAAATTTTGTATGGTGAAAGAGTGCTCTTTGTAGGGTACCATCTTTTATGAACCTTCATTACCTCTGCTTGTACCACTTGACACAATTTTGGCTATCAATCTATTACAACAACAGATGCCTTCA
This sequence comes from Allacma fusca, assembly GCA_947179485.1. Lineage (NCBI taxonomy): Eukaryota > Metazoa > Arthropoda > Collembola > Symphypleona > Sminthuridae > Allacma > Allacma fusca. The sequence goes on from OX359247.1 coordinate 43,770,099, forward strand.
CCAAATGATTCTTAATTAACTTGTACGGACCACGTATCAAGAATATCTATTAAAAAAAACATTTCCTAAACCATGTTAATTCCAGGGCATGTCAACATATTTTGTTACCAAAACGATTTTGCGCTCGTCATTACTGAAATTAACTCAAGAGCCTAAACACATTCTTCAAATAACATTGGAGAGGCATTGGAGAGGCAAACAAGAACAAGCTTTGACAAGTATCTACATACATAATTGCATATCTACACGTTTACAAATCTGCAGACACATAGGACTGGTTTAAATGTTTCTAACTGTCAGCAAAAAAATCTTCAAGAGGGGAAATTGTCCGCTGTATCAGCTAGTGGCTGCTAATGTGGAAGCAATAATGTCCATATAAATATTGCTATATTGCAGATCTAAACTTATTAAATAGTGTGTTCCCCTCGGGCAGTCTAAATGCTTAGTATGCGTATGTGATCTGTCAAAAGCACTTCCGATTTTTCATTTTAATCAGATGGAGATAGTGGTGCACAAAAATAGAGAGGCTTGAAGGCTATTTAAAAATCTATAACTGAAAATCAATCCACGCATGCATAATTACTTATAAGGCTGAGTGAGGTTACATCCACGTATAGCTGCATATATGTACTTAAATACGCCTGTGCTAATAGATTGTGTTTCAAGAGCTTACATTCTAAACATAATGAAGTTAATTATATTTACGCAAGTACTACTCAAAGCTCCTTGGTTGATATTATGAATGATATTATGATGATATGATGAATAGAATGCGTTTATGAATATATTTACATACATACGTCCCTGTGTATCCGGACTTACATGAGTGCCACAGCAACCAAAACAATTGCCCAAACAATGTCCTTATCCAACGGCTTAAACCAAATGTAAACACTTTACATCATGGATCGATGAAGGCAATTCAATTCTTTTATTAGCGAGTATATAAAATAAGTAAAACAATTAAATCGAAAGCTTGCTATTTATAATAAAGAACTGATTCCACTGAAACCAATTTAAATGTGAAAAATAAGTAAACAAATTGTGTACATAAGTGTTAGGAACGGAATGAATCATATTATTTGTAAATCATTGACAAGAACCCCTTTCCACCACCCTCACATTAATTGCTGGAGGCCTAACAATAAAAGCCGATCGTGGTAGGAAATCCAGCTGGACTTCTTTATTTATGAGCTCCACATCAAATTTCTGCAGGACCCCAGTAAGGAACAAAAAGTATTCATTCATCGCCAAGGACTCTCCAGGACAGCTCCTTTTCCCAGTAAAGAATGGAATCATGTGATCATCCTTCCTGAAGCTCCCGTCTGGATTAATGAACCTCTCCGGTCGGAAGACATCCGGGTCACCCCAATACAGTGGATCATGGTGAGCATGGTAATAATTCCAGAGAATCACAGTTCGTTTCGGGATGGTGAAGCATCGATACTCCGTGTCCTCCAGAGCTGTGTGCATAATTCCAAGGGGGCTCATCGGACACAGTCTCTGGATCTCCAGCATAACTGCCTCCGTGTAAACCATTTTGACCCTGTCCATCACCGAAGGTAAGCTAAAAGACCCCACCACCTCATCGATCTCCCTCTGGATTTTTCTCTGAACTTCTGGATAAGACGCCACCATAAGGAAAGCCCATCCGAGTGTAGTACTGACAGTATCCGACCCAGTAAAAAATAAATCCAGAATTGTGTACAGCAAATTCTTGTAGCCCAAGTCCTTGTAAAAGTAGGATTGAGGGTCTGTCGTTGTGTAAATCTTTGTAAGCACCAAATCAATAAAGTCGGATTCGTATCCTTTGGAGTATTTTTTCTCATGCTTTTCAATAATACTTTTGACCATCTGAACCGGCCCATCCAGACATTTGAGAGCTTTGTTCCAGCCCGTCATTTCCGGGAATAACTTTCCCAGCCAAGGGAGGAACACCACAATGCCCATAATGCTCTGATCGGAGACCCCATCTGTGATCGTCTTCAAAATTTCCTTCTTCTCTGGATCTTCCAGATCGTACTTTTCTCCAGTTAGGATCACCCAAAGGGAATTCAGGGCCGCTATTTCAATAGATTCTTGCAAGTATAGGGGCTTGTTTAGGTTCTTCCTTAAAAAGGAGCGGAAATCCTGGACTTCGTCTATTATCCGGCTTTCCAGGGCAAGCTGCCCAAAACCCACCTCTTTGAGAGTTTTGATTGTGAATTTCCGCCATTCAGCCCAGCCTTGTTTTTCCAGGAAGATTAGGCCGCATTTCTCCCGATGATTTTTTATCACTTCCAACTGATTCCTTCCAAGGAAATTATCAATCCGACCCATGTCCTTCATTGTCTCTACATCGTTCACAAATAGCACCAGTTGCTGGCCCAGTCTGATGCTGAATAGGTCCCCATATTTTCTTGACAGTTCTGTTATTTTCAAAGCTGGCGTCTCTCCGAGGAATGGTAAATAGCCCAGAATTGGTAAACCAATTGGTCCTGGGGGCACTTTGATTAGTTTTGACTTGGCTCCGGTATGGAAGATCCAGTAAATCAAAACTATTACTACTGTCAGAATTATAGTCAACATTATTCTTAAAAGGGTTGACCTAGTTGAATGGAACTTTGACCTGGTAGTAATTAAGGGAATAAAACAGTTTTGTTACAAGCTTGACGCTGGTTATACTTTAGGGCATGCTTACCAAAAACTTTCGGTAATGTTCGTTTGTGTTCAATTACTAAGCTGCTCCGAAGTATTCTGTTCGATGCCTGGTCCAAAACTAAATGAAAGTATGCTTCCACAAATAGACTGCTCTTCATAGCATGTTTTACTGCTAAACTTTTTGCAGACAATAGTGTACCTCTCAATTACATAGTTTACATAAATTGACATAATTGACAAGAAAAATACTCCTTCCTTCCTTCCCTCACACAAATACAGGGAATTGGATGTACAAAAAATGTTAAACAAAAGTGACAAAAAACCGAAGGCGTTGTTAAGAAGCTACGACTCCTTGAATCAATTAATGGGACTACCTTAACTCACAGTCAGGAAGAAACGCAAGAAATGTGTCTAAAAAGGAAGAGCGTGAGTTATTTTTCTTCAGTATCTAATTACTGCCACATCCACAGAATCATTTCAATCATCAGAATTTACTTTAATTTGCTGTCCGTATTTATGGAGCCTGCTGAAATCAAGAGGGTGTAATTTTGAGTGTATAAATGACACCTGGAAATGGACACTGGATGTAATTGAGCAGTTAAAAGTAAATAGTGTGAGTGTTAATATGTATAAATATATGTTTGAACAGACTCACCCTTAATAATTTTGGAGGTGCGAGTGCTAACGTGTGAATAATTTGTGCTCTATCCGTCACAGTGAATTCCCACCTTGGCGTGCAAGGTATATATTTTGCAAAAATTACAACATCCTGATAGTGAAATAATATTGCTTGAAAGAAATAATGGCTGGATTTTGGTGTGGCTTTCAAGGACCTGAAGCGGTATAGTTGATTGGGGTGTAAACGATGTAATTGTCACTGTCATACTGAGGCTAACTTGAGTCAAAGAGCTTAAAACTGAAGATATGGAACTATGTGTGAAGTGTAAAAAAATAAATAAATGGAAACTAAATGAACATGGTTAGACCTACCCTTTTGCGAATGAATCCCCTCAATTTCATTCGTAAACATAAAACTTTTCCTTTCGTAGATTTATATATACTATTTTAAAATATGTAATAAAAAATAATACAGATTATGTTTTGACACTGTTATCATTTATAAAAACAATTATTGTATGGATAATTCCAAACTACTTTAAAAACTTGTATTGCTAACCACAAAATACTCAAAATTAAAAACCCATTTGCAATCAAGCGGTTGAGCTCCGTGATATATTTTCCGTAATCCTGATAGTCTGCCTTTGCTTCACGTCCATTACATCCTGAGACACAGACAATAGTGAAGATTCCTCCTCACTAGTATCGCCATCTTCTTCAAATACCACTGGGAAAGTCTCCGTCGAGTCCACAGACCTTCGGATTTTCCCTCTTCTGACAGTGACAAAATCCACAGAGGAGCCACATCGTGCCAATAAAATAAGCAATGATAGGAACCATCCTGCAAAATGGAGGGATGCTCCTATCTGCAAAAAAGTACCACGAAAAATACCATTCAATTTTGTCTCCTCTTATAATTCGACTGTAACTAAAATCCATATAAAGCATCTGGAGAAACCTCACCTCGGAAATGAGAACATTCACAAAAACATCCACACTTTGCAGTTCGTTAGGGAGTCTATATATTTCCCACGATAAATGGTAAACATCATCACAGCTGAAAGTTTTGGATTCCAAAGGATTAAAACCAACTTCAAAAAAAAATTACTGCCATAAAACTCTTCAAACGTATGAGTTTAATGATATAAATTTCCTTTAATAAAATTCTGGATAATTTTAGCACTCTTGGCATATCTCATAATTACAAGAGAATTTCCATACCTCGTTAGATTCACATCCTTACTACTGTTCTGAATAACATTATCGCAAAAGGACAGAAGTCCTCCGACAGTGAACGCCAGAGCAACGCATGATGCGATGAAGAATACGAGGGAAACGATTATCCCTGGCAATACCATCTTCCAAGTACTATCATATGACCGATTCCTCCCACTGCGAGTCGAATTCAGAAACCAGCTCCTATCCGTGCTCCCAAACTCCAGGAAAAGAACGCCCATCACGATGGCAGCACAAGCCCCGGCCATGGGAAAATACTGGCAGTAGTTACAGTCACTGTCCTTGCCCCATGTCATTTCCGTTGAATTGAGGTGCCGGGCGCGGATGTGGCCCGAAAATTGAGGCACCCTTGTTAAACTAATCCCACCGTAAAGGATACAATCCCCCCCAAAAGCCATTTGGATCCTCCCCATTGAAATGCAAACAGCTAATCCACTAATTGTACAAATAAAGAAACTAAACATCTGACTTATTTGCCACCAGCGTGAGATCGTATTTGCGGGACGGTGAAGCACAAGTAATTCCACAGCAGGCCCTGGGACACTGGTAACTTTTGAGGGGGCTCTGGGTGGCATTTTTCCAAGGATTTACGAAAAAATTAAAAATCTCGGAGAAGGATGCTATTTTGTAGGGTGTACATGGAGCTTTTTGTTTACATTTATTTGGTTTATTTCCTTTAAAAAATCATGGGTTTGGGTTCCATGAAATAAAATGATAAAAGTCAAAATTTTTAAATGGGCAGGTTTCGATATACTACTGGCCCTGGTGGCTTTGAAAATAATATCCTGTTTATTTAAATAAATAATTTACTCTTTTGAACTTCGAGCCTGGAGTTATCAGACATTAATGACTGAATATTAGGCGAGTTTCGTGTTTACTTTTGGAACCACTAATATCTTATCTGCATGAGAATATTGCGGTGATAACAAATAGAGCATGCAGTTGCTGCTAACAATAATTTGAATTTTCATTGCATTACTGAGTATCTACAGGCAATAGCAGGTCTTGATAGTAGGAACATAAATATATGATGTAACCTATAAGTCATCTGACATCTGAACAATGAACTGTGTTTAGTAGCCACTTGATTGTTTACTTCATTTCTGGGGATTTTTGACTGTGTGCATATATGGAGATGTCATTACAAGAAGTGAACCGTAAATGAGCATCGTTGTCATTTGGCGTTATTTCAGCCGTACGTTTTTACGACATAAGATGACACAAATGACAAATCGTACGTGTCATGTTGCACAATGGAGGAAGTGTATACGTGCATACTTGTCTTTTGGTTGCCTGTAACAAGTCAATCTATGTTAGAACAACGGTATGATGATGATAACAAAAATTAAATATATTTATACATATTTTGAGAGTTGTGCAGCGGATATTAAAACACACATTGAGATTGCAGTTAAAGGCATTTTTGATGATAGTACTCTTCGTCTCATAGTCAGGACTGGGTAGTTTATTTACGTTTAGCATAAAATCATTCACTCATTGCAGGAATAATGAACTCTCTGTAGTGAGTGTTATCACGTACTGACAGTGTAGGGAAGATTTTTTTCTGCGTACAATTGTAAGAAATGTGACACTCGCTGCAGGAGTATAACAATAAGTTATATATACACAATACATACATACATATATGAGGATATAATAAAAGCATAATTTATAATACTTATAATCATTGACTCATCCTTGTCAATGTTGTAAAACCTACAATTTGCAAAGCATGGAATATTAATAAGGTACGCAGTTGTTGGATTTATCAACCAGTGTAGCATATCATGATGCATATGAGCAATACAATGAGTATCAAATCTAACTGGAATGACAGTAAATGTAATATTGATTTGTTGGGGCTGTGGCCAGATATTGACCATAGTAAACTTATACTTTTTAAAATAAGCATCAGATCCTGCAAACTTTGTTGAATTAGAATAATTTTATAAATTACAAGTATCTATTGTAGTTTTTCTTCACATCAGTTGTTTCCATGAAATTGATAATTTATTTTATTGTCAATAATGCAAACGCAACACTAGCAATGTATTCATCTTTAATTAACACATGTGAAGCCATTAGTGTTGAAGGCTGCGGACATATGCTTACTAATTATTTGTAGGAAAATTATTTAAGGACCTACTGATATAATCTACTCGCTCAGGTTCAGTAGGTTATTTTCAGTTTCATCTAATCTGTGAAGCTGTCTGATTACAGTATTGGAAGAGTAGAATAATTGTAGTCCCTGTCCCGCTTATGTATATAATATTTCAGAAATACGGTTACCACTTCTAGTTCAACTGTAATTTGCGAATGTTGATTTTAGCAAGCTACGAAATCTGGGGAACCTAAATATAGACTTCCGAGAGTTATAATTACCACATTACCACATTAGTGATTAAGAGGACTTAAGGAGTTTTAATTCATTAAACATTTTCAAATGTAAGGGAGCATATTTACAAGTTTCCCGATATTATGAACAAGGACCTTTTTCGAACTAGATTAATCCGTGCTTACCAGTTTTTTTAAATTTGTGTACCACACTGGACATGGTTATTCTAATATTACACGTATTAAACATTATAAAATATTCTCGGTGGCTTTGTTTTTTTTCATTGTTTCAAATTTTCTGAACGTAAATTCTTTGGTTTGATTTCTGCATTGAATTTTTAGTATGGTTGTTTCATTTGGCTTTATTATTAACTTGGGCTCCAAGAAGCCTGGTTTTGTTTACTTTGATTAACTTCATTAATTTCTAAGTCAATATTGGAGAGAATTCACAACACAATTCAACATAACCAGAAAAGCTACAAAAGTTAGGAACACATTTTTGAATAAAAACATTCTATAGGCAAGTTTAGATTTTATTTTTCAGTGTATAATAACTGGTAAAATATTTAGCTACATGATTCGTAATTTTTTGAAACCAAATTGCTTGTTATGATAACAATCTGTTCATTTTTCGAATTTATGGTAGCATTAACCTTATCCTAGTTTTATAAATGAAAGTTAAAGTTGACAAAATATTAAGATTTACATATGGACACGCTCAAAAGCACGCAGACAATTTAGTAAATAAATAAAATTGAGTAATTACAAGTAGAAAACGTTTTGTTACCCTTAATTGGCTATCAACTCAAGAGGTATTGTGTCACTACCAGAGGTGTCCACCCTTCGAAGGATATCCCTCAAAGAAGGTTTCTTTGAACGAATTAAGCGTTAGTTTTGGCAATTATGAAGGGAGCGGAAGGAAGGCTGAACAAAGGGTTCTGCTCTTTGCATAAATAATGGCATGTGACGGAACATGTTAATTTTACAGCCTTCGAAAGCCCTTGGAACTTGAAATCCCGTCTACTATATTTTAGGCTATATCCTTCCGTAACTAAAGTTCATGTACACCTTTACTCAACTGAAAAGCATTTTTCTGGCGGGCCTGCTTAATGTTATTCTAGAAACATTTATCTCACAATGGCGGCATGATACCCGGAGCATGTAATCATTTTATTCCCTTCACTGTACATAAGTACATGCTGATAATCTGCAATAATTGCAACTAATTGCAAAATAATTATTAGTTTTTCAGTGGTAAACAGTTTGAAGTTTAAAGCTCTGACTTGGTGACTTGTGCTAAAAGATTTGTGATAAATAAATGAACATCGAAGGAAGGTAACGCATGAAGGGCATTTAAATAATTTTTTAAGGCGGAAGGAAGGATTATAGCAGTATTTGAATGAAGGAAGGGCGAAGGAAGGGTAAATATTCAGAAGGCTTCATTTTACGGAACGATGAAGGAACGGGTAATTGTAAACGGTCCCCCTTCTGATGGATGAACGAAGGTGATTTCAAATGGACACCTCTGGTCACTACAAGCTATAAATGCCTAAAAGTTGTAGGAAATGAATATGCTTTACAAAACATATGTATATTCATGCTATTGCAAATCAAATTCCATGTATGTACAAATATGCAATTGAGGAGCACACGGAGATAAAGAACTGCAAACATCTATTTTGTAAAATTTTACAGCGAAATGAAAATCTATATATGCTATTCACACAGTTGAAAATTTCAAAAGTTACTAACATTTTTAAATTGAAGAGCAGTAACATTCTCTATTCTCCGAAGTCCCGGTTCAATGCTTCCGCTGCAATACAAATCCCTGTGTTGGAAGATTTCAGATTGGCGCAGTATTCAGAAATTGCATACAAAATTCTAAATGCAATATGTTAATTGATATAATCTTATGTAAAGTTGCCTTCCAATTTATACTAAAAACATTTAAGGTTTTTTCTAGCCAGGATCTGTGAGCTTATTCCCTTTCTCACCTAAGATTCGTCTCGACTTATTCCGTCTTGCACCCGTAGTTCTCATTTGTACGTAATACCCGTTTGTTATATATCTGCAGGCTTGTGTGCAAAAAGTGTGTAATCATTACATGCGGGTGTACAACATTTCCTCCCTCTTTAAGTAAATACAAACTTGGCCTTTACCTCCTTAACTGAATATTGCCTTTCAATGTTTCGATCCATCATTCCCGTTTGAAACAAAATAAATGATAATAATCATAATGGTTCTGGAGCAGTTCAACCCGGCTGTCACAGGACGACAAAACGTAACAGTTCTTCCACCGTTGCGTTGTACTCTACCCAGAGTTCGTATTTTGAGTTAAGAAAAATCGAATAAATCTATAGCCAGGAGTGTCTTTTGTGACGGTATTCCCAAAGTTGACTCGAAAATGTATAATTCTAAGAATTACAATCACATTTACTACTTTTTATTTGCCGGATATCTTACCGGAGCATTCCCGGTTCCAAGTATTGTGATTCGGGCTTTTTCCATCAGACACGAATATCATAGGTGTACGAAATTGTTTGCAATATCATATTCCATTTGCCTGATAGTAGTCATTGTGGCGTTGTCTTTTCAGTGTACTCACGACTTAAGTCAATCCTTCCTTACGTACATACCTTGGGACAAGGGTCCAACAATCACTTTTAAATCCTACATTTACCTCAACTTTATCAGCCTGGCTGTGGTCTTCTATACTGGTGCGTTTAAAGCCAGGAAATTTTCGGAATATCTCCAGTTTGTCCAAGAATATGATCGAAAGTTTGATATAACGAACATGACAAAAATTGTGACGAAGTTCTTCTTAGCCTATTTAACTTTGAATGCATTGACGTTGGTCGTAGAGATCTGCAGCACTATTGATGTAATCTTGGATGTATGGTACAGCAGCAGCAAAGATCATGACCTCTGCTACGCTATGAAACTATTTGGATCCTATGTTAATCTAGGAGCTTGGATTGTCCTGGTGAATCCTTACGTTATTACAAAAACTGGCGTTTTCATTATTTTCGCAACGTTTGCCATTTTGGTGGGCACAGTTGCAGACCGGCTCAAAGAATTAAATGGATCCATTCAGGAACAATTTTGCCTCAGACTTTTTCCAGCAGATGTCAACAACGGTAATATTTGTCCGAGTCGGGTTTTTGGATGTGGTGAGACACTGCAAGAGATGAACTTGAACAAAGCCGAAGTCACAGGGAAGTTTCTGGCATTATCAATAAAAAAGTTTATTCATTTGACGCAAATGTTTACACAACTTAAAAAGTGTACCATGTTTTTCCTATTCATTGTTTCCACGGTAAAAATAGTCGAAATGATTTTTGCCATTTACTACAATGCTCTTCTCTTGATAAAATTCGCAACTGGTGCAATCGGATACGATTTCATACTGAAAGCAAGCCCGATGATTTTGGATACAACTCTCTGCACCCTTCTGTTGCTGATTTTTGCGGAATGTGGTCAATGTATAATTCATGAGGTGCCGCCAATTTATTATAGCCAAACCAAAACTTCCCTAGAAAATGCTGGAAACTGAAACAAATGGTACTAATGGGTCAATTTTTATTTTTTAAGGAACAATCCCTCCGATCCACTGTTTTATCCCTGGATTTGAGCTCGGCTCCCGATGATCGTGCGAGGGGAAGCATTCAGCACTTGCAATTTTTAGTTGCAAATACTAATTTCGTACTAACGGCCTTCAATTTTTTTGATATGAATAGGAAGTTTATAAGTTCGGTGAGTTCGCGTTTTTTCTAATCATTTGCGGCTTTTGCGATGTGCTGTTAAACGAAGTTGGATTTTGCTCTCATTTGTAGATTGTTGGCCCTATCCTTACATTTGTGGTTGTTGTAGCACAGTACAGCATGTCGGATTTTCTCAGCATTCCTTTGGCTTATTATAACTTTCAAAACTCAACGGGGGAAAGCTATTAGGGTTTTTATTGATTTTCCAGGTCCAGATGTTTCCAAGATACAGCAATTGCTTTTGGGACATTACTCCCAAGAAATTAATTTATTGTGAAAAGTTGATCAAACCAGGGAATCAATTGATAAGAAATTATTGTGCACATCCTTATGGATACAGGTTTATATACATACATATAAATACCAAAATTTTACAGGCACAAATTTTTAATAACATATTTCAAAACAGGAACATTCCAAACTCGGTCTGCACCGGAAGGAAAAATAAATTATAAAATTATATACATTTTAAGAAAGGAATTAAAATGCCTTCGTGGGGTTATATGCCTTTTACGAAACACACGTATTTAGAATATGAATTATGTACAGTCACACATACGTCTCACCTAAACATATCTCTGGCCAATAGCAGTTCACAGAGTTTAAATAACACCCATGAGATGATAAACTACCCTAATTTGTCATGTACATTAGACTTTTTTCACAAGTATCTCTTGTTAAATATTACAGCTATTAGTACAGGCCCATCTTATAAAATTACTTAAATCGCAAACGTATGTTATAATATCTGGAGAATCAAGCGAAACCAAACTGTTATAAATAATTATTGCAAAACATTAAAATGATATTTTCGTCCGGTTCCTTGTCATTATCAAATGTTCCCATTAGCAGGTATATAGCCATGGACTGAACTAATCCTTAGTACTTTATAAATGAGACGAGATCACAGAGATTTCTATAAAGCTGTGTCTTTTTGTGAGAGAAATAATTTCATGGGTTAAAAAATTGGCACATCACAATCAGTAATTGATAGAAGTTAATGGCGTGGAGTATTCACTTGAGGTGGAGGCAAATACTTCATCATCATCATCAATCTTCTTCGTATAAAATCCGGCATCAACCCTTTGGGCCATGACATGGAAGTCTGCGTGCGTGGCACAACGGATTATCAACACCACAAGCCCCAGCATCCAACCTATGAGACCGAAGACGGAGAAAACCTACAAATACAGCGGCCTTCATTTATTTTCAGATTCCAGCATTGAATTCCAATTTGTAATAAATTATATGCACATATACTTACAACACATTTGACCCTAAAAATTATCAGAATTGTGCCTGCAAGGATATAACAAGGATACAATAATCTCTTACCTGTGCCCCAGCTATGTTTGCTGCTAAATCCCCATCAGCGTTCTTGACTTTTGCATGAAATAACTCGTCACAGCTGGTCGGAAATAGGATTAGAGATCCATTCATCCAATTAAAATAAATCCTTTTTCTTAACGTTTCTTCATGCTTTGGTACTTTAGACTACTTACCGTTTCACCTTCGCCGCATCATTAATTGGATGAATGTTTTTGCAAAACAATGTGAACCCATTATAGACATACGCGACGTGGACGCAAGAGACTATCAAGCATATACAGTTGAACACAAACGCTATAGGAACCATACGCCATGGCTGAGGAAGGCTGAAAAATTACAGACATTATTTTTAAAATTGTATTTTCCTTTAAACAACTCAAATAAACTACAACGATGGGGAGGAGGCAAAATTGATTTGTACATTTTAGAATAGTACAAGTAAAATTTTGTACTTGCAAGCTTAGAGTAATTATATAAAATACCCTGTGATCATTCAAAATTGAAAGGAAAATGGACCTATAATTTAATAGAACTTCCATCATATTTTTTTAGCATGCCCTTCGTTCGTTTTGCATTTACTGAAAACTTAGCATATGACTATTACCATATGCTAAGTTTAAGTGAAAAGTCATGTAGACCATTGTAATGCTTTGAATTAAAAATGCATCTACCTGATAGTGCCGACGATGCTTATTTTTATTATACTGTATGCTTTATCGTACTACATACTACGATTATGTAAGAGAGAAAAGTAATCAGGGAGAATGCATTTAATGCGTGTCATTGTAATAAAATCAATGTAGAAACATGCGTAGGGAAAATACAAATGCCCAGAGAGACAGTAACCTCTCGTTACAAGGGATTTACACGGGATCGGAGATTTGTGTCCCTTATAAAAAATCTCTGTTATAAACAGGAGAGTGCAAATGGATGGCGGAAATGGGTAATAAATTAACACGAAAAGGCATAGAAACGAATATGTGAGAAATCCCATTTAACCCGCTCCCCGACAAAACAATTTGACTGTATACATTTAATTAAGCATACTCGTTATTTTAAGAGCCCCCATGGCGGAGCAGGTTCTCTTGTAAGGCTATATTTGGAGGGGAAGTTTTGTGTGTATAATTGTTTTGTATATGTATTTCGAATTTAGAGGGAAGTTTTGGTTCTTTGAGGGCCGCTATTACACAGTATAGTTACAACAACACTTGACATACGGGGATCCTTACTTTCTAGTAGTATCCCCACCTCGTCCACACATGGCGAAAAACGTTGCCAGGAACCCGGCACATGCCATGGAGAAAACGGGGTAGAATTGACTAAAGTCACAGTCACTGGGCTCACCCCACCGAACAATGTCAAAATTATCGGACGAAATAAATCTAGTCCCATTGACACCCATTTCTGTGATGAGAGTTGCATTGAAAATACACTTGTTGGAAAACATGAAGGACACATCCCCCATGGATTTGGAAGACGCTATCCCACACACAATCACTAGAACATACGTGAGGATCTGAAGATTCTTCCAACAATGTGACACTTCCTTGTCGTTTTTTTCCACAATAAATATTTTCCACCTGGGACCGTTCCCCCCATTAATTTTCCCTCTCCCCTCACTATCAGGTATCATCTTGAGCTTGACTTTCCGATTGGTCTTCTTGTCAAAGAGAAATGTGTCGAACTCCGTCGTGGTGGATTTTTTATTTCGGCCCAGATGCATAAAATTCTAGACGAAACTCCTCTCTCACCACGCACGCTATAATTATTACAGATAGTACTGTCGTACTATCAAGTATCAGCCGTTTTAAAATTCAAGGGAAGTTGATACAACAACCATAGGATTTATCTTAATAGGATTAAAAAGTTGAAGCAATAACACTTTGGGGGGCTCTAAATACCTCAAAACAGTAGCAACTACACATGTACGCCGTATACACAACAGCTAGCACCGGAGTGTGTATAGATAACTATATAACCTAGAAATGATGTGTATACTAAAAGTATTTATTCCTTGAACAGAAATGTTTAGCAGACTAAAAGCCACATTTCATTTTCGTAGTCTATCGATGAATGATGAGAGGGATTTGTACACTCTTCTGGATCTGGACTCGTATTTAACAGGTCATAAGCTCTGTGAATGTTGTTCCAACCACTAACTCAATAAGCTGGCCTGTAGTATATACGTATTCATGCACGTGTATATATTATACATGGGCTATATATCCAGGGTTGAATAAAATAAAACGAGCTGAACACTGAACAAAATTTACTGTTGATCATATGCACATTTGTACATGTACATATGTATATGTTCAATACTGAGTTTGTAATAAAATGTTTTATATTTTAGTATATTATTTGTTCAAGAATTGAGGGTACATATGTACATGCATACACTCTAACATGCAAGCAAATTACATATAAAGACGCATGCCAGCTAATCAGGACAGTGTGTAATGTTAATGAATGATAGAGATCAATTAAGGATTTATATGAGTGTCTGCTCGCTCCTGCAGACTTACTCTTTTACTCCTTGCTATCATATGTACTGACACATGTACATACTTGTTGTTCTCCCATTACTTAACTCACAGATACGAATCTGGTTATTTCCCTCAGTATTTTCCTGAACGCCTCAGACCTTATAGGGGCAATGAATGGCAAAAGTACACACACGTTCCTTTAATAAGTTATTAATATCTATACAAATATTCTATTTGGTATTGATTCAATGAATCACTGGATTATTTTCTCATTTACTTGTAGTTGTGCATTGAAATCAATGTCTGGAGACGAACTCAATAAAAGGACAGTGAAGTTAGTAAAAGGTCAATATATTTCCCTATACGTGTGTAATTTCTATGCTATATGGTATCAATGAAGCTTCCTATTCCCACTGACCACGTTCAGGGATGAAATGTTTGCTTTGTGGTGACTGTATTTTCTCTTCTATTTTTATAAAGTATATAGTATCAATACTTATAGATTTTTTTTTTTTTTAAATACGCTAATAATTATTGTCAATTCCTTGATTTGTGTGTAGTAAATATAGGAATTTTTATGGAACCCCTGGAAAGTGCTGCTATCAACTTCCCACAACTTCCGCAAACCACACTGAGGCGACAGAGAGCTCTTGCAAAAAGGTGTCGGAGTGGATGTATGTAAATAAAAATATGAAGTCCAAATGGCAAGTGGCAAGAGGGCTGGTGTGTATGGGACAAGGATCCGTTCACTTATTTGCGTGTAATATGTCTATAACCTACAGTTGAAAAACTTTGATGTTGAACTTACACAGTAACACTTGTCAGTGGTGTGTATTTTTAGTCATAGGTTGATAAATGAAAACAAGTTTATAAAAACTGCACACATTGCATTCAGGATGTTTGTTATAACTCCTTCATGCTTTGCAAGAGCAAAATACTACTGAAGCTCTCCGCTAGCTCCTCATTTCCTCACGCTGACATAGATACCTATTAAATCCTTCTCAAGCTCAAACTCCCAGTGGGATGTGAGTTCATTTTTCTCATTCAAGCAGTGTTATCATACAAACTTACATACAAACACATAAGAGACAGAGTTTGAGCTTCAAAACTTGAAACTTTCCGTTTCTTCCACAGATACAGTGAGATAATAATGCTACTAGTTTTACAATTTAGCGAATTCCAGCGCACAGCTTTAAGGAGCCCCACCTCCTTCATTGTGTACATACCAATGTACCTCCACCTTTGCCAATGTTCTGCTGTTGCTTTTTTGCACGGCTTCTGTTT
Organism: Allacma fusca; assembly: GCA_947179485.1. NCBI lineage: Eukaryota > Metazoa > Arthropoda > Collembola > Symphypleona > Sminthuridae > Allacma > Allacma fusca. The sequence continues at coordinate 43,785,787 of OX359247.1, forward strand.
TCACCCGACACGATTGGAACAACAAAATGGAGTTGCGAATACATTTTGTTAAATAATGATTCTCGTTGCACTACTCCACACTGGCACTATAAGCCAATTTCTTGCGTATCACAATACTAGTGAAAGTGTTTCTTCAAAAGCCCTTCCAACTGTAAAATATACTTTATTTTTATTTAATTTCTGTAGAAACTAAATGGAACTAAAATCTTCTTTAATCTTAAAAATGTTTTTAAAGACAATACTAAATTTTTCAAACGAAAAAAAATGGGAAGAAAGAATAAAGAATACACTGTACAAACACAAAATAATATTTCTTACTTATGCCATTCACATTTTTATTGATGATGACGACGGCAAAAATTAACAACGCAAGAAGTGGTATGAAGAAGGAAAGAAAAGCCCAAAAACCAGTTACTCGGGAAGTAAGCTGCAAAACAAACTATTAATAACGTAAATAACTAAAAAATAAAATAAAAATGAAAGCCAAAATCATCAGATAATAATGAAAACCCCTTTAAAACCATAACCAATAATTCCCAATACAAAACAATGCATTGTACATCGTATCCAATGAAACAGTTTTAAGCTGGAAGCTGCATTGCTCCCATAAAATAAATACAAGCCTTCAATACATCCACACCTTAAATTAAAATAAATTTCCCAATATTTCTTCTGTTTACAAAAATCCCCCGAAAATCCTATTTTCAAATGTTCCTCTTCAAAAAAAAAAAGAATTCAAAAGAAACATATCCCCACACAATCCCAGAAACATATAGAACAGCAAACCTCCAAACAATCGTATGCCACCATTCCCAGGTTCCAAATGACTTACACTTTATAAAACACCCTTTTAATCCTGAAATTTCCGAAGCTTGTTTTTCTCACGGAAGAAAAAATTCTCCAATGAATATTCCCTCACACACTCGTTGACATCACCCTGACATGAAACAAGGAGCTTCACAAATCGCTGATTCCCAGATTAACAGCTCCTCTCAGAATTTCATTTTAGCTACACAATCACGAGCTGATTCACTAATTTTTTCTCAGCTCATACTCACATATATATATATGACATTGGCATGAACTACCAGGACCTTGTGAAACCCATCGTACAGTAATTCCCCTTTTTAAGAGCATCCCTGAAATCCTAAAATTTAATCTACACACAATACGTTCAACGGTAAAGTAGATAGTACATGTAACATTCTCGAAGAGGACGCCCTTCGAAACTAACATTGCCTTAACTGGGAATGTATATTATTAACAACAGTTATTTCTAAAAATATTATTATTTATGTATATACATATATTTACTTCCCCATTAATTTTTTCCTCCACAAAGGAAAACCCTTCAAGGAGTCTCCTACACCCAGAGGTCTCTGTCTACCCAAATAATTGTCCCTTAAAAAAATATCTTCCTCCTACTACACTGAAGTGTCTTATACCGCCAATGCTCTGTATGCCCTAATAATTATTCTGCCACAAAATAATTTTAAAATTTCTTCTCTAATCATTCTACCGAGAGTGCTCTTCCTTTGAGCATCCCGAACCTTCAAGAGACCGCATCCTCTTACAGGGAGAGTCTCATCTAGCGAGAGTGTACATTACAGATGCATCCAATAAAAAAATATTTCTAGAAATGCATACAAATAATCTTGGAATAAAAATTTTATGGACGGGTAGCATATGATTTACAATTTGGAGAGTAATGATTGGGTTTAAGTAGATATCTATGAAAAACAATAAAAATGATCCCATAAAAGCGAACACTAAATTACGCGACGAATGCATTAAAAGCCTAAACTACTGCTGCTGATTATTCACACGCCATAGCCCGTCCCAGGGAAGCTATACACACACACACACACACACACACATACACACACATATACATACATAGACAGGCAGAGAGCACAAGCACAGAGCAGCTGAGCACTAGCCGTGTATAAAGTGTAAGTAGTAGCTTGTGTTATTATTTTGTGTGAGTACAAGAAGAAGTGCAGACACACACACACACACACTCACGTAGCTTGCTTGTAGTTTGTGTAGTAGTAGCTTTTTAGTACACACGGAGCATCTACTCCCTATACACTCACGCTACAGACAGATTCCTATACAAAGCCCCAGCATAGGTAATGTATAAAAAGGTATCGGCTCTGCAATTGGCTTTCGTGAAGATGGGAAAACAGGGATAAATCTCAAATATTTTCATCTCTCTTGCTCCTTGTCTCTCATCTTCTTATCTGGATCTCTGGAGGAGTCCATCTATAGAATTGTTCTGTCTCTCACCACACATTGACAGATCAGTCCGTCGTCCGATGGATATTTTTTAGGATTTGGGGTTCCAACGTCAAAAACTCACACTTCCGTTCCTGCTCACTTGATATTATTTGTCTCGTGGATCAGAGTTGTGTCGCTTCTCAAGCTCAAAATATTTCCAATAATTAAACTTAATATTTTTACTCTATTTTGTAGTAGACCATAAGCTTAGAATTACAACATTCCTGGGAAGAAGCCCTATTCACCGGATTCCAGTAATAATAATATGTAAGTTGGGATTTTTTGGGTTTTTTTTGTTGTTGTTGTATTTGGCATGGTAAATATAAAATATTTCTTTGATTTGTTAGAAATAGTTATTTTGTTGGTGGGTTTGGATTACAAGAGTAGAGTGTGGGACATGTTAGTGTGAGGTATTTTGGATGTAGTTTTGTGTTATTCTTTTGTGTTGGGGTAGGTTGGTTGATTTGGGGTAATAATAATTGTTTTGAGTGTTGGGGGAGTGTTTGGGGTGGGTTTCGAAATTTGTGGAAGAGAGGAGTTTGTTTGGGGTTGGGTGCTGAGGATTGTATTTATGTTCCAGGAGGTTTTTGGAGTGGATGCGTGACGGTTATGTGGGACTTTGCTGAGATGCTTTTGGGGCCTGCTCAAAGCTTTTGAAGACGGAATTAGTGGATTGAAATTGTTGGGATTTGTATAGTCCAAGTCATAGCCGGACAGTTCTGATTGAGATGAGAAGTTTACAAGGGCTGGAGAAAGTCTGAGGGGATTTAAAGGGATTGGAAGAAATGAAGTAGTACTGTCAGTGATGGAAGGATGTTGAGATTCTTTTGTACTTGGACTTGTACCCAGTTTGCCCAATCTGTATGAGTGATTCGTAAAATTACATCACTGTAGTTACATCTCATCATGAGTGACCTGAAAGAGACACTGGAAGCATTACATTCGAAGCGTTGTGCAAATGGCATAGCACATAATCTCCTGAGACGAGAGGTGAGGCTGACTGAGGGGTGCAGAGATGAGTACTTTGTTATTAGTTGGTTGAGGTCGTAGTATTAGGATTTGTAGTTTTTTTCAGGATTGGTTTTTGTTTTAAGTTGATCATGTGATGTTTCTTTATAGGTCCTGGGTCGGCAGCTAAAATATTCGAATCCTTTCGAAAATGCGTATCCCGACCGGTTCCGCATGTCTGTTGAGCAGATCATCCCCAGATCTGCCATGGAGGCGGGGTAAGTTCTCCAAATGCATGTGACTGTTATGAGTTGGAGCGAGTGCAGTTTGTCAGGATTGTCATTCTGATACTAAATACTGATTGGGGATGTACTAATTGTGGGATTAAATATTTTGTAGGAACGTATTTATGGGATTCACCGACTGTGGCCGATATTTATTGTCTTACACGGCAAGACCCAGTGAGAATTTTGGAGTTTCCTGGGGAGACCTGACGTTTACTTACAAACTACATTTCTGGTTATTCGTTCCATACAAGCCTGCACGCAAAGTTTCATCGATTCTTCTCTTTGATAACAATGGTGTATGTGATAATAATTTGCTCATTGAGATTTCCCAATGGAAGAAGGATGATACACGGATTTTGATCACGGGACACAGGTACGTCATTTGAAGTGAAATATACTTGATTTATTTCAAAAATATGTTTAATACCATTACATCTTCTGATATTAGCGCAAATCCAGACGGAGATTCTCATCATACTCAATACTTTGCAACGATTGCTACCATTCCACCCACGCAACCATGTATTGACTGTCAGTATATACTTGATGAGGAACAGGAAGAAGGTTCGTGTCATTATTCACAGTATCTCTTATTAAATGTAATGTAATATGTAACATTATTAGGATAAATCATCACATTGATTTCCAGAGATAGAAATGTGTTTTAAAATATCTCGTTGCCACGATAACATAATTTTAATTAAGGTGTTTGTTTCAGATTATGTTGACTGGAGAACGCTACAGCCCTGTCTTCGGCATGGCTTGACTATTCATCTAACATTCGACCATGTGTCGCCTTTTCCTAAATTCGATGCAAATACCCAACTCCGCTATAATAACTCAGTGACCTTTAACACTGGGAACGTAATCCACGTATTTTCCTACAAGTTGCTTGAACCTACTCCGCCTTCCCCTTCGTCAGCAGCGGCCTCCCCTCGCCATGAAATTGCACCCCTTTTACTTTCATCGAATCCCCTGAGTGTTCCTTACCTACAATGTGACGTATGGTTGAAATGTGATTATTCTTTGAACACAATTCTGACCAAGGGTCCTATTCGAGATGACACGAAGTACTTGGAAGTGGATCGTAATAAATGGAAATCTTCCGGAACTGATTATTTGGCGGAAGAACAGAACATTTTATCCATCAAAGCTCAAGAATCCATTCTTGCCGTTTTGCCTTATGTAAATCCCTCTAATGAGACAAAAGATATTGATGATTTCCGCTTGGTTCGTCGCCTTTCCCAAAGCTCGTTGGATTCTTCTGACCTTTCCCTGAACTCTCCAAACCCACCAAAGTCCCCTTCGCCTTTCCGAAGTGTTGGTACAATGGCTTCCAGCGATAAAAAGGCTACAAATATGAAATCAGGAAATAAAAGTCCTGCGAATATTTCTTTAACTTTGGCATCGTCACCAAGCAAGCAGAAACTAATGCTGCCACCCCAAGAGCGAAAGTTCTTTAAGCGCAGAATCTCTTCCACGTCGCCATCGACATCAACATCATCTAGTCCAGTAAAGGAAGCTCCTCTTAGGAAATTAGCCAATGAACCGTCATCTTCTCCAGTGAAGAGTAACGGAACAAATATCTCTGCTTATGATGTATTTGACATCTCCGGTGAAGATGTTCTTCAAGAAAGAAGTTTCAGCTCGTTCCGGAAACGGCGCTTAGCGGACAAGAAGTATGAATTTAGCGAAGCAGATCTATCCACAGAGAATATTATTCCGTTAAAACTGTGTCGTAAATCGAAACAGACCCGTAGTTCGTATTCTGTTGGTATCAACAGTTCCCCATTAGCTGGCCTTGGCAGCCCTCGGAGCCCTCGGTATGAGGTTGGAGGTGGAGAAAGTCCCAGACACCCATATGATAACTTAAGCTACCCCAGGTCCCCCAGAGGAATGTCTTATGTACTGTCCCCAGTGATGTCACCAAATAGTGAGCTTGACGTCCTGCGGCCCATCAATAATAACTTAAATAGTAATGTAGTCAAGCCACCAAGTTTCTCACCAAAACAAATAGATGAAACTGGAGATGATTTGGAAAAATTTATTAACGATTTTTACTGCGGAAACGAAAGTAGGTCCAGAAGCAGTACTCCGAAGAGAATTCTTGTCAGTAATCCTCTCGTAGCCTCGGAAGATAAAGCTTTTAGTACCAATCCCAACGCCAAGCCTACCCTCGCAGCTTCGATAAACTGCATTGCCAAAGTTCTTCGAAGCTATATTCACAAGGATGACGATAATGTATCCGTCATCACGGATATTGAGGATGATTACAATTTAGGACAACCCTTCCCCGTAGCTCTTCCCTTGGACGTTCACGGAACAGCCTATGGACAGCTTAATATGATTAGTAATGCGAAGGCTGAAAAATGTCAAGTGCCTGTGGTGCAGATCCTTCAAAGAACATTGGACATTGAACTTCTTTGTAATGAAGTTGCTGGAATGATTTGTCACTCGGCTGACAAGTACTATTGCTCCTGTTGTGACTATGATGCAGCTATTGTTGATGTTAGTTAATACAATTTATTATGATGCAATTTGGGATTTTACAAACGTGCGATAATATCAATATACTGTTTTGGTTTTGTAGGTGTGCCCCGAACGAGGCACTATTACTGCTATTGTTTATGTCTTGGTTCAAGCTGCTAGTCTGAAGATGTCGAGTAGGCCCAACGATAAGTAAGAATTCAGATATTTTCACATTCTCCTGATTTGTCGTATTTGCATATTCGTTACTGCTAAACTATAAGTTAGATGTTTCGGATGTTTTTATTCAGACTGCATCAGCAATGTATTATGTAATTATTTCTTAGAACTGTACACACCAGTCTTGGCTATCAAGACCCCCGAAAAAAGTACGAGGCAGTATTTACATTTGCCTGGGAGCCCTCTCAGGAGCACTGTCGTATTTTGTACAGAGGAAATCTGACCGAGCTATCTACAGTAACAGATCCTTGGCACCCAACGAAACATATCCTTAATTTAGTTAAAACTCGGTCTGGTAAATTTAACATGTACGAAGACACCAAAGTCCTCACAAACCAATTGGCTGTTCAGGACTGTAAGTACTTTGAATCATAAATAAAAAACATAGGCTATTAAAACAGTATTTAGTCTAAATTACATAACTACTTACCATATGCTAATAAATTTTTTAAAATTTTTTGTTATACAGTCACTTCGGTAGACGAGTTGACTGACTCCAAAGGCATGATCACTGTCTATTGCGATGACTCAACCAAGACTGAACGACGCTCTGTCTTTTCAGGCTTCTCCATGAGATCCCAGTTATTGACCACAGCGTCTACCACAAGCAGTAGTGACAGCAGTGACGACGAAGACTGATAAAATTACAACTGTTCAATAATATTTATTCAAAAAGTCCACATTGGGGATTCTGAGTGAATCCGCGTTTGAGTGTGTTGAAGAACCTTACGTAGTATCAGGAATGTATTACAATTTTACAAACTAGCTTACAGTTGCTTATTTAATTTAACTATTAAAACGTGAACTTTAGAATACAATATCAAACCTACGAATTTATCATAGCTTTACTAATTTTAATACTTCGTTTCATGGCTTATTTCTTTGTTATTACTTCTACAGTATCCGGTTACCTTCACGAAAGGTATCATATTCTGTACTAACAATAATTAGCATTTAGAATTTTTTTGTTTATATCTATAATATTATTCTATTGTTATACGGTTAATGTTGAATCTCAAATGTTTTTCAATTTCACCCAATCGTTGTACCCTTAAAACCCATGTGCATTCAGTCCATGCTCTGTTCTGTCTCTTCGAATCCTAATTGGCTATTGGTATTACCTGGCCTGTTACAGCATCTGACTTAAAGTTCTGTACTTTCTCCGAAATTATAGATTTGGTCATGAAGTAAATATGTACTGAAAGTAATTACAACTATCCTTAAACCAGTAAAAACCAAGGTTGTATCTATATAATCGATCTATGTAGACGTAAGCCGCAGAATTCATCAGCAGTAGTTAGTTTCCAATACCGTGCGAAAGCTTCCAACAATAGCCTCAATTTACAGTAAAGGAAATATAAGTGGGGCTTCTGTATATGACTTATCTAACAGCAAATACGGAGAAAATAAATGTGAATACTTCTGTAAAATTGTAGAGGTTAATAATAATGATAGTGAGATAGTAATAATAATGGAAATAACAGCATGAAGAACACTTCTGAACCCCAAATAATTATTACTATATTCAAACATCATCAAAAATAATAATTACGTATTTACACTGATTCTCGAAAATGTGATTTTAAACATTTAAAAATGCGGCAATAAATGATAAAGGGAAAACAATAAAGTTTCAGCAAAATATTCTAAATCCGAGCAAATTTTCTTCCGACAAATTTTCCAGATATTTGAGCAGAATAGTTTAAGATGGGGCAAAATATATTAACTTTGATTGGATTATCTGAACTAAGAGCAACTTATAGAATATGAATTTAGAGCACGAGCATGATTCCTGATTTTATAATTACAGCTTATAATTTGGCACAATTGCTTGAATTGTTCCTTAAAATGTTTTCTACAACATAGGAGAATCAATAGATACAGCTTAATCCACCTGCTTGTATGGACTGGGGTTAAAATGGTTTTGAAACAACCTATTATTTAGTTTACCACAACAGTAAGGATGTTTTAGTTCTTTTATGATGTATGTATTAAAGTTTTATATTTTCATCCATCGACCCACATTAAATATAGAAATAAGAACATTGATAATACATTCTACTGTACATACTGCACAAAAGCCGATGAAACCAGTTGTACCCAAGGGTTCAAGAACGGATCAAGGATCAAACATTTTATACGCAGTCAGTTTGGTTACGGGAACAGAAAAACTCAAATGGACCCCGTAGCTGGGAATGGAAACAAAGTTTTTTGTTTTCTTAAGCTTGGGAATGGGTACAAAACCTACGGATGAATCCATTCCACACCAATTACTCTCGGGTTGCCAGAGCTATGCAAAATACTTGGTCTTCGTTGACAAAATACAAAATAAAATACTTGAAATAAAATATGGAAAATACAAAATACAAAGTAAAATACTTCAGGTTATTTTGCTAAAATACAAATGAAAATGCAATACATGGTGGGTATTTTAAAATACTCAAATACAAAATACTGTATTTTAAATACAACGAGCAGCATAGCCACCGCCTGCGTCGGTGGAAGCATGCTATGTAATGTAATGGGAGAGGACGCGGAGCTAAAGCCAAAGCGTGCTGCGTTGTGTGCTTGTACATTGCATTACTTATAGTAAAAGCGCTTTATGGCATTGTGCACTCGCAAGCCTAAAAAGCGCGTTGAGGACGGAGCGAACATTTAAAAATGTCCCCTCTTCCACTGTCATCATCTTCAAATTATAGTATTTAGATACTTTCCTTAAAATACCCACATATATATAATGCTCTTTTCGGTTTCTAGAACACAAACCTTTTAAAACAGCCACTTTAAAGACAAGGCATATAAGACATGTGTAGTAACAAATTGTTCAACGGTTGACGAATAGGTCAGTCCATTAAAATGTATTATATGATAAATCGTTTTGAATGTTAATGAAGTAGATTAATATAAACGTTTTATTTACTAGTAATTAAATGTGTTTTCGAAATGATTATTATAAAAAATAGTTATTATCTGAAAATTAAATCGAGTCGGTCGTCGGTGTATATTAAATATCGTTATTGCAGAGGCAAAATGGTCTGTGCTGTACAAAAACATGCGCGCGGAGACCATTTCGCCTGTTCAACGGCGGAATGCAGTACCCAGAACCTGAAAATGTTAGATGAAGTAAAGGGATTCATTCCAACGTATGTCATTCCAATGCTAAAATGGAATTTGCACAGATATTTCACATCATACAAGATGCATACAATGTCAAAATCAGAATTAATACTAGTGAAAAGTATTTTGAGCCAAATACTTTATTTGAAATACAACTCACATGTCATTGAGAGTATGTAAATACCAAATACTTTTGTGCTTACTGCTCCTCAAAATACTAAGTACAAAATACTTGCTCACTGCTCACCAACATTGAAATACAAGATACAAAATACTTTGTGGTCTGAAAATACGTATTTTAAAATACTGTATTTGAAAATACAGTATAGCTCTGCGGGTTGCACCATCTCCGAATTGCCTTTCAGTGTACATAATGAATTGACAAAGTACATAAGAGGAACGGTTATACAAGCGGTTAATACAAGCGGTTAATACAATACCACATTCCATTCAGTGCATTTTGTTTCTCTGGAATTTTTCTGTAGAGTTCCACAGTCCATATGATATGTATATGAATAATGTAACATTTAAAGAAATGCAAATCTGTTAAAAGTCGCATGCTTTAAAATTCGTAGAATAAATGGGGGGATATAGGAATTAACACATTTTGCAAAAAGGGCAAACCGCACCGACGAAATGAGGTGAGATGCAAGCCAGCTTAAATCCATTTTCCTTCGAAATTCGTTTTATTTCATAATAAAAATAGATAAATAAAACAGATTAATCAAGTTTGGAAAAAGGTGCCTATCCATAGTAGTGAGAAAATATGTAAATAGATTCAATTATTTCAAAATACTCAAGGAATTAAAACTCCAACACCTATATTAAGTCGTCGTAATGATGAATGTGTTAAGCTTGGAAAGTCTATATTTAGGTCACCCAGGTTTCGTAGCTTTGCTCAAATTAAAATTTTTAAATTACAATAAACCTAGAAGCGGTAACCATATTTATGAAATATTATGTACACGTGATAGGTATTATAAATATTGTACTATTCCGTTTTTACTAAAGAAGTGTAATGGACTAGATGATACTGAATATAATAGACTTAACCTGAGTTGAGATTAGTTCTTTATTGTAGTCTTTCTCTAAATAATTGTAACTACGTGTCAGTTACCTTCAACACTATGTAATCACTTCACAGGTTAATTCCAGGTGAATACAGTGCTAGCGTTGCGTATGTATTACTGACAATAAATCAAATCAAATCAAAATACATACTTTAAAGCAGAGCTCATTCATGGGTAAAACCTAAGGGTCAAAGGCAATCGAAATGGGTTCAATTATTTGAACAATAATTTTATAATGTATTGCAGTGCTTTCCTATATAGTGGTTCCCAAGGGATTACAAAATACCTGCCAATATATGGGGATGCCACTACATCTTACTACAATGTAATGCAAATGTAATCCCAGGGAAATTTTAAACATGCCCATATAAAGGGAATGCATGAACGCCAAAACATCGACCAGAGGTCGTATAACTTACCATGACCTTTACAAAAGCCCTTGTTGGAACCGAAAAGTAATCCTTCCGAAAGTAGGACCAAATCATTTGTAGATGTCAGCCTGAACCGTATACTTAAGTACACGTTCAGGGGACATCATTTTCGGAGGAATAGGGTGTATGGTTAAAATGTTTCCCCAGTCCATTACTAAACAATAATAAAGCGTATTCGTAAATAAAATAATTTCCAAAAACTCACAAATTTTACGATCAGAGCAGCCAATTCAAAAGTTGTCGATTGATTTTAAAATGGATACAATATTCGGAAAAAACAATTACGTTGAAATGCTAGGAACCGGGTCGCTAACACCATAATAAACGACTCCGGAGTTAATGTTAGTGACCGTACCGTAAGGCGAGGACTCAAGAAAGCCTTCTACAACGACAGAATTGCCCGAAAAAAACATTTACTCACGAAGAAGAATGTACTGAAAAGATGACGGTGAACTAAAAACCACTCAAAATATGGAGCTGACTATTGTGCTAAAGACGGTAATTTGGTCTGATGAGTCCAAATTTTGCATTTTTGGTACCAAAGGACAGCAGAGAGTGTGGAGACGACCTGGAGAAGGGCTAAAGCAAGGCTAATTCCAGTCCACGGTGAAACAAGGAGGAGGTAAGATTATTACTAAATATTCCCCACTATAATTATCAATTTACCCCATGATTATTTTTAGGTTCGGTGATAGTATGGGGCTGTATTGGGTACGAAATCTCGTTCACATTCCAACCACCATGAACAAGGAGATCTACTAGGTTTCTTGAATCAGCTAGGCCATTTTATTCAGACGATCAACGAAACTGAATTGGAAGAGGGTCAGTCGACACAAGATAATGAGCAGGACTACGTGGATACGGATGCAAGTATTTGCCCTGACATCGTAACCTGATTATGAATCTGACTCTGATTATGCATCTATCCGGCGCTCGAAGAGTTGTGTAGGAATATTAGATAGCGGTAGCTACAAACACATTTGAATATTTCCACACCATATGTCTGGGTATACGGCTGTATGTTATGATTGCTTTATTTATATATTTAGAACGCGACGTGCGTACAAAATGTGTATAAAACTGTCCAGCGGTTAACCATCTGAAGACATGGGAAAACTTTAATAACGTTTGCAATTTTACATTGACAATTTGATTCTGCAATACATGCTGTATTCAATACTGGTATTGTTTAATGTTAACAATGTTGTGATAAACTTAAATGTATCACCAGATGCGTTTGAAGATTATATAACTTCGGACTTACCATCTAGAATTGAATTTCAGGTAACTCTGCAAGTTTGAAATACATTTATCTGCGCTAGGAATAATGGAGTCATGATATTGCAGAAGGGAAGGACAGACTACTTTTGAGATCAGATTACCAAAATTATTCCTCTGTGCGGACCTACCTTTGAGTGTCGTTGAGCGTACAGCAGTAGAACAGCTCACTTTCATGTTCAGGTTATTGCAAAGCTACAAAATGCATACCATTTGTACTAATTGATGCGGCACCAATAACGGAATTAAAACCAATGTCTGTTTGTAAGATGTAAGATATAAAATATTATGCTGAATTAGCAATGGCTTATCATGGAGTAAATCAGCAACAATTTCGTCCAAGTTCAGAACGAAGATAATGTACTAAAAATAATCTGGTTATTTTTTAGCATGGAATCCTATAAAATTGAGCTACCAGTGAGTTATCTTAGGCTAATAGCCTTAGGGTTGTAACCGTATTTTCATTCATAAACGAGCGCATTCGAAATTTGGAAACTGGAATCAGCGAAAGTTTCTACATTAAGAAATGACAAGGTTTCTTTGGCATATGTGCATAAATGCGGTTAAAATCAAAGAAATCCTTAATCTGCCTTACAAATCATTTATAAATTATATGTAAAGTGATGATTTTTCAGTGATCGTTCAAGAATCTTCGCTTCGCCCCACGAAAACCCGACCGCTGCTTAATTGCTTGTGTAAAAATATGTGAATTTTTTAATATTGTCGGCAAGAGTCCACAACTTCTTAAACTGATGTTATTTTTATTTAGTATCAACTGTATCAACTCTGAGGCTAAAAGAAATTTTTCTTGCAAATTTGGATCCAAAAAATAAGCTTGTTAAACATAATTAGCGTAATGCTAAACTGCTGATCAATGTGAATTATCAATACTAAAGTTGTTCGTAAATGGTCTAAGACTATTGCAAACAAACGATTACAGAGCCGTTATATCTTCTAAAAGGTATGACTAACAGATAAGCTTAATTATTGAGGTAAGTACCTACTAGGTCCGGGACATACAAACAAATTATAAATAGTTAAATTGAAATGATGTTATTATACTTGATTTATTTATTTATATTTCCCCCCTTAGGTGTCCGTATTAGGGCCAAGATAAAAATTATTTTCAGAATCCACCGTTAAGATTTTAGCAAACAGGAAGGGAAAATGGGATACCATATTTCTTCCCCAATAACACTAACGTCAAATGAGGGAGAATACCCGCTTGTTTTACGAAGGGGGCAATTTTATGTCGAGCTTAGTCTCTCCGTGACCATAAACAGGATACAGGGCCAAAGTATTTCGTTATTGCATATAAACTGTGTACTATATTTTTCTCCCTATGCAGTCGATTAAGTTAAATAAGCAGCTTAGATGAGAGGCCATTAGAACCCTGGACTTTCCAGACTTCTCTGCTTCCTTCAAGATGTTTCTCAAATATAAGATAATTACATGAGCTCTCCGAACTGTTGAAATTTTAGGGACACATCCAGGCCAATCGGCCACAAACGGGATTCCTCTGGCTCCCTTGTTTCCAGTTAAGTTTTGCATAGGGCTCTTTAGTCTCTCAAACTATCCTTAATCTCACTAATCTCTGCACTTACACTGTGTCCGCCCGCCTCCTCTTATTTGCTGAAACTGTCAACAGCTTCAGTCTCACGGTGCTTCAATACGTCGGGACTCGGGTAGTGTCATATGTAATTCATTCTAATAGCCGGGACTATTGCAAGTACTAACGCAGCCAATGGTGGAAAAGACCCAGCCAAGGGGTCATCCCGATAAGTTTTTGTATTTTGGTCGACAAATTATTAAACGAATAAATTAGTAAATAACAAAATATTTTTAAATTAGCAAATAAAAGAACGTTTGTATATAAAGTTGAGCCGCGGAATCTGACCGTCCATTGAGCTCTCTCATTTAAAATTCAGGTATTCAGTATTCACGTGTATTCTGTTTAACTAGATGATAACATATTTGAGTGCATGTAGTTAAGTTCCTCGCCACATAATTACATGCATAAAAACATAACGGGGTGTACAGAAACGCGATGCTTTTTATATTCGTGTTACTCCACTTGCTTCATTTGTCGCCCATTCTATATACACTAAATTTTCGGCACATGGAAATATCCGCTTCTAGCCTTCTCTTACAATTTAGTTGGACTGTAATATTACCGTCCTATCGACAATGGATCCTCTGGACAATGATGAATTCATGGTGTCTTATTTAATTAACATGTGGTTTCAATTCAAAGACTTTACAGAGAAATGGATATGATGCTTGTACGTTGTAAGTATTACTTCAATTTTACTTTGTTTGTCGAATCAACTAGCTTTTCTGAATACAAAATTTTGGCGCGAAGAAACGGTACCCCTGGCTCAACACCGTATACACACAATTACGTGTCCATCTGAGTCATTACTCGATACACACTATAACAGCTCCGTTTACTCAAAACTTCATACACACTATTACGGCACCCCTGATTCAACACCGTATACACAATATTGCGGGTCCATCTGAACCAATACTTTGTACACACTCCAACGGGTCCCCATATCTTGACACGATACACACTATTACGGCACTCCCTGAGTCAACTCGTTGTACACACTATTACTGCTCCGTCTGAGTCTACCCTTTATACACTCTCTTTGTGTCAACACCTTATTGCTCTATTCCGTCTCCCTGAGTCAACACTTCAGATACACTATTAGGACTTGTAGTTTGTAATACTGTTTAACCATTATACGAAACAATTTTTAGCCTGGCAGCTAAACCTTTATGCAAAGCTGAAGGACTGCACTGCGTCACATATAGCTGGCCAGGCAGCCAGTCTAAGATAAGTAAATTATTAGTAACAGCCAATCCACAGAATGTATATGAGCATTGGAAACAGCCGAAATTGATAAGAGTGGCTGAAATAAAAACAACCTGAGTACCGAGAACACACACTAATACATAACATTATTAACAGTACCTGGACAAGATGTCATGTATAAAACACTCACCCAAAGCTACTACTACAAACTCAAATGGCGGGACACCGACAGGGCAAAATACTTCACCCATAAACAATGTAGCAGGCGCGGGAAAGCGGAGAAACGAAGAGGAAATAAATGATGGGGAAATCAAAAAGGCTAAAAACCAAGAAACGCATCTGAAGAAGGACAGTATGAGCATACCTTTGGACCGAATGGAGAAAATGGAGAACAAAATTACAGCAAACATAACAAGAAAACTTGAATCAGTTGAAGCAAATCTCCAGGGCAGACTGGAAGTTTTGGAGGCACGCGTAGATAAACTAGAAGAAGAAAACTCGTCTCTAAATCATCAAATAATGACATGCAAGAAAGAAAATGAATACCTGCAGAAGAAAGTTCACACGGTCGAGGGAAGACTTGATAAGCTTTTCAGAAGAAACAATTTAATGTTCTTTGGCATTATTGAAGCAGAAGGAGAAACAAGAGAGCAGTTACATGAAAATATACAGAGGATTTTGCGAAACGACTTGGAAATTGATGATGTCTTCATTGAATATGCGTACAGGATCAAGAAGTCAACCGGTTTCAAGTACTCAAGAGCGGTGAAAGTCACATTCGCTGGACTAAGTGAACGGGAAACTGTACTGCAGAACCGGAAGCTACTTAAAAACAAGAGAATCTCTATCTACATCAACCCCAACCTAAGCAAAGAAGACTCAGTAAAAGCAAAATTCCAGCGAGAACTCCGAAAGAAGAAACCTGGAGAAAGCATTGAAGATATACAATGAGAATTAGGACAACCCGTACAACGTCGTACTGACAATGGTTATAACCAGCTTGGTAATGTATTATATTGGAATGTTCACGGATTAAATTTTTACGGATTTTGAAATTAAATAAGTTGTGTGAGTATAATCCAAGTATATTTGGCTTGACAAAACATGGATGAGAAATAGTAGCACTTTGGGCGAAAGCCACTTCTTAAGTAATTATGACTTAATATTTTCTGACTCGATTATTAAAAACAGAGGACGACCCAGTGGCGGTATTCTAGTTGGAATAATTAAAGCTTTCTCTGGATTGTATAGAAATGTTGAAAAACACTGGACAGAATAGGAACATTTGTTTTTATGTACATGCCTCCAACAGAAAATGAAAATATAATTGAAGTCATTTTTAAAAAGCATGACCTGTTCTATAAAATAGGCATTTCACTAATGGACCTTAATGGTAGGGTGCGAGAAGGAAAGGAGTTCTAGAATCAAAAAAATAATGTAATCACAGCCATAAGTAAGCAAAGTCTGAATATGGATAAAATATGCAATAGAAAAGGGAAAATAATTATTAATACTGTACTTGACTTAAACATGCTCATTCTTAATGGTTAGACGCTTGTCAGACCCAAACGGGAAATTCACATTTGTAAACCACATGGGTGCTTTTCGTTTACAATTAACTCTTATTTGGACATCTTTTTTTAAATGTTACGTGGAGTATAAATTGTTAGACAAGGTGTTTCTGAATGATTTGATAATGCGTTCAACGTCTTTTTCATTAATTTTTCCGACTTTTAATATACTATTATGTGTATTAAAACGTAGTAGAAAATGACTTTGTTGGTTAAACAAATCCATAGAGTTGTAGAGTCTGCAGTTGTTATGGGTAGTATTTGGAACCAAAATGTTAACAAGTCGGAGATAAATTACTATATTAGAGGTCGCTTACCGGATTCGATTCATACAACGTGGTTTGCAAAAACTTGGATGTGGGTATAATTTTTAAGTACTCTTAATGAGCATTCTACAGTAGGTTTAAGTGGCCAATCGTGGCACTGGCATGGCATATACTAAAGTATATGTGCAGATAAAGTCAAACAGTTTACCTTAGCCCCACAATACCCTTACCTGTAGCACCGCCACAGAAGCCGTTCTTGCTGTGTTCACATGGTGTTTTATAGCCTCCACGAATAAAACACAAGACGAGAACACTTCTTCTAAATATGAATGCTTTTACTATTTTCTTTACTTTCCTGCCTTGGTACCATTTAAATGATGTACTAAGATATACTCCCCTATCAGCAAAAAATATAGCGAGTGCGTCCGTGGTCCAAAACATGAAAGTATTCAGAGTTGAAAACCGGTCACGACTCGTAAAATGCGCTGCTTCACTATACGGAAGCAGCAGGTGAGTTACTGTAAAATCAAATCGCGATTTCCCAAATATTGGTTTTATGTAGTGTCACTGTAAACTGTAACGGCCGCACACTATCAATCGACGACCAAAGGAGGCAGTTCTATATTAACCAGTACAATGCTTGTAGTTTTTCCATAGCAACAACACAATAGCGTGACGTATAACAACCATATAAGACAAATCATATCACATTGGCCTGCAATTGTTGGAATTTAAACAATATCTTTAATCATTGCGAAACATACAGCTAAAAATGGCCGTTCACCGACTCCAAACGTTTTCGCTGCACTTGTATATTTTAATATAATCTCAAAAAACTCAAACTCTTTAAGATCTGGTCAAACATTTACTAGGTGCAGCATAAACTCTAGTAAAGTACACTATTACAATGGGAACACAATTCCAAGAGTGGAAGGTCAAGCGGTCCATTACAAGTGTACTATGCACTTAAATGTAAGTTCTCATACATGCCAAACTTTTTTACAATAATGAATAGTAATTCTGATAAGACCTTTAAACAAGTGCTTGATATTGCAGGTGCAGTTCTTGAGCCGTTTGGAAAGAAAAGTGCGAGGAAGGGAAGCGGCCATGCGATTAAAGTTTTTTTAAGGAAGTATATTTCTGAATTGGAAGTGGAACTTTCTCTGGTCATCCGAAGAATTACATTATGAACGCGAATAGAAAATAAATCGAGCGTAATAATTACATTTGTTTATTGTGAATATTAAATAGCAATAAGCATTATGCATGTGACAACACTAAATACAAATCTTTAACTGTATCTTCAGTAAAAGAAATTTAGATTGACTATATGTATGTTGTAACCAACATGGGCAAGTATCGTAACAAGCGAATATTAGAATATTTGAGGAAGCATGTAAATCGTACAATAAATACTGAGGGTTGTAAAGTTAAAGCAATGTTGGGTATTGTAAATAATGGTGAGAAAGTTAATGATAATACAAAAAAACAGTTTTCATTTCGTTCAGTTTAGAATCACCTCATCATAGAGATTCGAACACAATTACTGTGCAAGTCCCTGAAGTGAATCAAATAAATGGTTCTACAGTTACATCTAGATCTGAATTATCAACCAACGAGGCTCTCACAAATTCCACCAATGGCTAGACTTTCACTCAAATTGTCGTCTCGCTAATAATGTAACGCATACTTTACTGTGCCTTATTGAAGATTTTGAAGAAGCATAAGTGCTTTGTGGATATTCAGGTTGATTCAAAAACCTTATTAAAAACGTATACATCAACAAAAATAACCGAATTGGCAGATGCCAATAAGCGCATCTTGGCTTGACTCATAGACTTGAAGACGCAATTCCTCAGACAAATCTGGAACAAATTTCGTTTTTAATTACCGTTGGTGGCATTCTGATGGAAACGTTCTCGTAAGAAGAAAAGAACGGATAAAGATTTTACCCACAAACGATAGCTGGATGAAATAATAGTAAACCATATTAAGCATTTCCGTTTGTGGTGTACCTGAAACATGCAAACAATAATTATACTTATGTTACTTATGAACATCATGTCGGAAAAAATTTCTTTCTCAATTATATGTGGGATAAGTTACCACATTTCCATTCGAATTAAACACTTGGTTTGTCGCGGAATCATGCGAAAATTGTTGATGTGGTGTAAAGAGAAACGTAGTGAGTATAAACTCTCTACGTTACTAAGTTCAAACTACTACTCTAAACTCTAAGAGTTTATTTGAACTGATTTCCTTAAGACTCCTCGCTATAAGATTTCCAAAAGAATTTCCCCGTGCATCCCGAGCTCTTGGTGAACTATATTACTGGAAGGCGACTGAATTTTGTCCATTCCGCCTTCACACTGGACCCTTTGTCCTGCAATATACTCTAAAGATGGAATATTATAAGCATGTTTTATTACTACATAGCGCATTTTCTATACTGTCAACGAGACGTAGAGAAATTTCCCTCGGATTCCCTGTCATGGTAAAAACGGAGCTCTTCAGCTGCTTCTGGCGAACCAAATTTATATTCGACCGTCACTCTGCATCTGGTATGGATGAATTTCATCCATCAAAACACGTTTCCCTTGCCTGGATTCCCGTACAAACCCTTCCTTTCCAAGGTAAACCTCAGCAAATAATTGTTTGACATTTATATGTGCATTTGCGTTACGAAAAAACCGCATGGCGCAGCTCCGCGTTCGTTCTTCCGTCACACCAATTAGTCCCACTTATTTCTTATTATATGTTTTACATGGTTGGTCCTACACCAATCAAAATTGGTGTGAGGGTTGACCACGACATTCGAAATATATGTATGTACATTACATGTACTTTACATTTAAAAAATGTTCAACCTTGCACTGTCCGCTTTGAAGAAAAAAACCCGACAGTTTATAACTAAACATTATTATAAAGATGTCAAAGAAGAACATTTAAAGCCGACTCAAATATAAGATAATTACATGAGCTCTCCGAACTGTTGAAATTTTAGGGACACATCCAGGCCAATCGGCCACAAACGGGATTCCTCTGGCTCCCTTGTTTCCAGTTAAGTTTTGCATAGGGCTCTTTAGTCTCTCAAACTATCCTTAATCTCACTAATCTCTGCACTTACACTGTGTCCGCCCGCCTCCTCTTATTTGCTGAAACTGTCAACAGCTTCAGTCTCACGGTGCTTCAATACGTCGGGACTCGGGTAGTGTCATATGTAATTCATTCTAATAGCCGGGACTATTGCAAGTACTAACGCAGCCAATGGTGGAAAAGACCCAGCCAAGGGGTCATCCCGATAAGTTTTTGTATTTTGGTCGACAAATTATTAAACGAATAAATTAGTAAATAACAAAATATTTTTAAATTAGCAAATAAAAGAACGTTTGTATATAAAGTTGAGCCGCGGAATCTGACCGTCCATTGAGCTCTCTCATTTAAAATTCAGGTATTCAGTATTCACGTGTATTCTGTTTAACTAGATGATAACATATTTGAGTGCATGTAGTTAAGTTCCTCGCCACATAATTACATGCATAAAAACATAACGGGGTGTACAGAAACGCGATGCTTTTTATATTCGTGTTACTCCACTTGCTTCATTTGTCGCCCATTCTATATACACTAAATTTTCGGCACATGGAAATATCCGCTTCTAGC
Organism: Allacma fusca; assembly: GCA_947179485.1. Lineage (NCBI taxonomy): Eukaryota > Metazoa > Arthropoda > Collembola > Symphypleona > Sminthuridae > Allacma > Allacma fusca. The sequence continues at coordinate 43,806,225 of OX359247.1, forward strand.
CTTCTCTTACAATTTAGTTGGACTGTAATATTACCGTCCTATCGACAATGGATCCTCTGGACAATGATGAATTCATGGTGTCTTATTTAATTAACATGTGGTTTCAATTCAAAGACTTTACAGAGAAATGGATATGATGCTTGTACGTTGTAAGTATTACTTCAATTTTACTTTGTTTGTCGAATCAGCTAGCTTTTCTGAATACAAAATTTTGGCGCGAAGAAACGGTACCCCTGGCTCAACACCGTATACACACAATTACGTGTCCATCTGAGTCATTACTCGATACACACTATAACAGCTCCTTTTACTCAAAACTTCATACACACTATTACGGCACCCCTGATTCCACACCGTATACACAATATTGCGGGTCCATCTGAACCAATACTTTGTACACACTCCAACGGGTCCCCATATCTTGACACGATACACACTATTACGGCACTCCCTGAGTCAACTCGTTGTACACACTATTACTGCTCCGTCTGAGTCTACCCTTTATACACTCTCTTTGTGTCAACACCTTATTGCTCTATTCCGTCTCCCTGAGTCAACACTTCAGATACACTATTAGGACTTGTAGTTTGTAATACTGTTTAACCATTATACGAAACAATTTTTAGCCTGGCAGCTAAACCTTTATGCAAAGCTGAAGGACTGCACTGCGTCACATATAGCTGGCCAGGCAGCCAGTCTAAGATAAGTAAATTATTAGTAACAGCCAATCCACAGAATGTATATGAGCATTGGAAACAGCCGAAATTGATAAGAGTGGCTGAAATAAAAACAACCTGAGTACCGAGAACACACACTAATACATAACATTATTAACAGTACCTGGACAAGATGTCATGTATAAAACACTCACCCAAAGCTACTACTACAAACTCAAATGGCGGGACACCGACAGGGCAAAATACTTCACCCATAAACAATGTAGCAGGCGCGGGAAAGCGGAGAAACGAAGAGGAAATAAATGATGGGGAAATCAAAAAGGCTAAAAACCAAGAAACGCATCTGAAGAAGGACAGTATGAGCATACCTTTGGACCGAATGGAGAAAATGGAGAACAAAATTACAGCAAACATAACAAGAAAACTTGAATCAGTTGAAGCAAATCTCCAGGGCAGACTGGAAGTTTTGGAGGCACGCGTAGATAAACTAGAAGAAGAAAACTCGTCTCTAAATCATCAAATAATGACATGCAAGAAAGAAAATGAATACCTGCAGAAGAAAGTTCACACGGTCGAGGGAAGACTTGATAAGCTTTTCAGAAGAAACAATTTAATGTTCTTTGGCATTATTGAAGCAGAAGGAGAAACAAGAGAGCAGTTACATGAAAATATACAGAGGATTTTGCGAAACGACTTGGAAATTGATGATGTCTTCATTGAATATGCGTACAGGATCAAGAAGTCAACCGGTTTCAAGTACTCAAGAGCGGTGAAAGTCACATTCGCTGGACTAAGTGAACGGGAAACTGTACTGCAGAACCGGAAGATACTTAAAAACAAGAGAATCTCTATCTACATCAACCCCAACCTAAGCAAAGAAGACTCAGTAAAAGCAAAATTCCAGCGAGAACTCCGAAAGAAGAAACCTGGAGAAAGCATTGAAGATATACAATGAGAATTAGGACAACCCGTACAACGTCGTACTGACAATGGTTATAACCAGCTTGGTAATGTATTATATTGGAATGTTCACGGATTAAATTTTTACGGATTTTGAAATTAAATAAGTTGTGTGAGTATAATCCAAGTATATTTGGCTTGACAAAACATGGATGAGAAATAGTAGCACTTTGGGCGAAAGCCACTTCTTAAGTAATTATGACTTAATATTTTCTGACTCGATTATTAAAAACAGAGGACGACCCAGTGGCGGTATTCTAGTTGGAATAATTAAAGCTTTCTCTGGATTGTATAGAAATGTTGAAAAACACTGGACAGAATAGGAACATTTGTTTTTATGTACATGCCTCCAACAGAAAATGAAAATATAATTGAAGTCATTTTTAAAAAGCATGACCTGTTCTATAAAATAGGCATTTCACTAATGGACCTTAATGGTAGGGTGCGAGAAGGAAAGGAGTTCTAGAATCAAAAAAATAATGTAATCACAGCCATAAGTAAGCAAAGTCTGAATATGGATAAAATATGCAATAGAAAAGGGAAAATAATTATTAATACTGTACTTGACTTAAACATGCTCATTCTTAATGGTTAGACGCTTGTCAGACCCAAACGGGAAATTCACATTTGTAAACCACATGGGTGCTTTTCGTTTACAATTAACTCTTATTTGGACATCTTTTTTTAAATGTTACGTGGAGTATAAATTGTTAGACAAGGTGTTTCTGAATGATTTGATAATGCGTTCAACGTCTTTTTCATTAATTTTTCCGACTTTTAATATACTATTATGTGTATTAAAACGTAGTAGAAAATGACTTTGTTGGTTAAACAAATCCATAGAGTTGTAGAGTCTGCAGTTGTTATGGGTAGTATTTGGAACCAAAATGTTAACAAGTCGGAGATAAATTACTATATTAGAGGTCGCTTACCGGATTCGATTCATACAACGTGGTTTGCAAAAACTTGGATGTGGGTATAATTTTTAAGTACTCTTAATGAGCATTCTACAGTAGGTTTAAGTGGCCAATCGTGGCACTGGCATGGCATATACTAAAGTATATGTGCAGATAAAGTCAAACAGTTTACCTTAGCCCCACAATACCCTTACCTGTAGCACCGCCACAGAAGCCGTTCTTGCTGTGTTCACATGGTGTTTTATAGCCTCCACGAATAAAACACAAGACGAGAACACTTCTTCTAAATATGAATGCTTTTACTATTTTCTTTACTTTCCTGCCTTGGTACCATTTAAATGATGTACTAAGATATACTCCCCTATCAGCAAAAAATATAGCGAGTGCGTCCGTGGTCCAAAACATGAAAGTATTCAGAGTTGAAAACCGGTCACGACTCGTAAAATGCGCTGCTTCACTATACGGAAGCAGCAGGTGAGTTACTGTAAAATCAAATCGCGATTTCCCAAATATTGGTTTTATGTAGTGTCACTGTAAACTGTAACGGCCGCACACTATCAATCGACGACCAAAGGAGGCAGTTCTATATTAACCAGTACAATGCTTGTAGTTTTTCCATAGCAACAACACAATAGCGTGACGTATAACAACCATATAAGACAAATCATATCACATTGGCCTGCAATTGTTGGAATTTAAACAATATCTTTAATCATTGCGAAACATACAGCTAAAAATGGCCGTTCACCGACTCCAAACGTTTTCGCTGCACTTGTATATTTTAATATAATCTCAAAAAACTCAAACTCTTTAAGATCTGGTCAAACATTTACTAGGTGCAGCATAAACTCTAGTAAAGTACACTATTACAATGGGAACACAATTCCAAGAGTGGAAGGTCAAGCGGTCCATTACAAGTGTACTATGCACTTAAATGTAAGTTCTCATACATGCCAAACTTTTTTACAATAATGAATAGTAATTCTGATAAGACCTTTAAACAAGTGCTTGATATTGCAGGTGCAGTTCTTGAGCCGTTTGGAAAGAAAAGTGCGAGGAAGGGAAGCGGCCATGCGATTAAAGTTTTTTTAAGGAAGTATATTTCTGAATTGGAAGTGGAACTTTCTCTGGTCATCCGAAGAATTACATTATGAACGCGAATAGAAAATAAATCGAGCGTAATAATTACATTTGTTTATTGTGAATATTAAATAGCAATAAGCATTATGCATGTGACAACACTAAATACAAATCTTTAACTGTATCTTCAGTAAAAGAAATTTAGATTGACTATATGTATGTTGTAACCAACATGGGCAAGTATCGTAACAAGCGAATATTAGAATATTTGAGGAAGCATGTAAATCGTACAATAAATACTGAGGGTTGTAAAGTTAAAGCAATGTTGGGTATTGTAAATAATGGTGAGAAAGTTAATGATAATACAAAAAAACAGTTTTCATTTCGTTCAGTTTAGAATCACCTCATCATAGAGATTCGAACACAATTACTGTGCAAGTCCCTGAAGTGAATCAAATAAATGGTTCTACAGTTACATCTAGATCTGAATTATCAACCAACGAGGCTCTCACAAATTCCACCAATGGCTAGACTTTCACTCAAATTGTCGTCTCGCTAATAATGTAACGCATACTTTACTGTGCCTTATTGAAGATTTTGAAGAAGCATAAGTGCTTTGTGGATATTCAGGTTGATTCAAAAACCTTATTAAAAACGTATACATCAACAAAAATAACCGAATTGGCAGATGCCAATAAGCGCATCTTGGCTTGACTCATAGACTTGAAGACGCAATTCCTCAGACAAATCTGGAACAAATTTCGTTTTTAATTACCGTTGGTGGCATTCTGATGGAAAAGTTCTCGTAAGAAGAAAAGAACGGATAAAGATTTTACCCACAAACGATAGCTGGATGAAATAATAGTAAACCATATTAAGCATTTCCGTTTGTGGTGTACCTGAAACATGCAAACAATAATTATACTTATGTTACTTATGAACATCATGTCGGAAAAAATTTCTTTCTCAATTATATGTGGGATAAGTTACCACATTTCCATTCGAATTAAACACTTGGTTTGTCGCGGAATCATGCGAAAATTGTTGATGTGGTGTAAAGAGAAACGTAGTGAGTATAAACTCTCTACGTTACTAAGTTCAAACTACTACTCTAAACTCTAAGAGTTTATTTGAACTGATTTCCTTAAGACTCCTCGCTATAAGATTTCCAAAAGAATTTCCCCGTGCATCCCGAGCTCTTGGTGAACTATATTACTGGAAGGCGACTGAATTTTGTCCATTCCGCCTTCACACTGGACCCTTTGTCCTGCAATATACTCTAAAGATGGAATATTATAAGCATGTTTTATTACTACATAGCGCATTTTCTATACTGTCAACGAGACGTAGAGAAATTTCCCTCGGATTCCCTGTCATGGTAAAAACGGAGCTCTTCAGCTGCTTCTGGCGAACCAAATTTATATTCGACCGTCACTCTGCATCTGGTATGGATGAATTTCATCCATCAAAACACGTTTCCCTTGCCTGGATTCCCGTACAAACCCTTCCTTTCCAAGGTAAACCTCAGCAAATAATTGTTTGACATTTATATGTGCATTTGCGTTACGAAAAAACCGCATGGCGCAGCTCCGCGTTCGTTCTTCCGTCACACCAATTAGTCCCACTTATTTCTTATTATATGTTTTACATGGTTGGTCCTACACCAATCAAAATTGGTGTGAGGGTTGACCACGACATTCGAAATATATGTATGTACATTACATGTACTTTACATTTAAAAAATGTTCAACCTTGCACTGTCCGCTTTGAAGAAAAAACCCGACAGTTTATAACTAAACATTATTATAAAGATGTCAAAGAAGAACATTTAAAGCCGACTCAAATATAAGATAATTACATGAGCTCTCCGAACTGTTGAAATTTTAGGGACACATCCAGGCCAATCGGCCACAAACGGGATTCCTCTGGCTCCCTTGTTTCCAGTTAAGTTTTGCATAGGGCTCTTTAGTCTCTCAAACTATCCTTAATCTCACTAATCTCTGCACTTACACTGTGTCCGCCCGCCTCCTCTTATTTGCTGAAACTGTCAACAGCTTCAGTCTCACGGTGCTTCAATACGTCGGGACTCGGGTAGTGTCATATGTAATTCATTCTAATAGCCGGGACTATTGCAAGTACTAACGCAGCCAATGGTGGAAAAGACCCAGCCAAGGGGTCATCCCGATAAGTTTTTGTATTTTGGTCGACAAATTATTAAACGAATAAATTAGTAAATAACAAAATATTTTTAAATTAGCAAATAAAAGAACGTTTGTATATAAAGTTGAGCCGCGGAATCTGACCGTCCATTGAGCTCTCTCATTTAAAATTCAGGTATTCAGTATTCACGTGTATTCTGTTTAACTAGATGATAACATATTTGAGTGCATGTAGTTAAGTTCCTCGCCACATAATTACATGCATAAAAACATAACGGGGTGTACAGAAACGCGATGCTTTTTATATTCGTGTTACTCCACTTGCTTCATTTGTCGCCCATTCTATATACACTAAATTTTCGGCACATGGAAATATCCGCTTCTAGCCTTCTCTTACAATTTAGTTGGACTGTAATATTACCGTCCTATCGACAATGGATCCTCTGGACAATGATGAATTCATGGTGTCTTATTTAATTAACATGTGGTTTCAATTCAAAGACTTTACAGAGAAATGGATATGATGCTTGTACGTTGTAAGTATTACTTCAATTTTACTTTGTTTGTCGAATCAGCTAGCTTTTCTGAATACAAAATTTTGGCGCGAAGAAACGGTACCCCTGGCTCAACACCGTATACACACAATTACGTGTCCATCTGAGTCATTACTCGATACACACTATAACAGCTCCTTTTACTCAAAACTTCATACACACTATTACGGCACCCCTGATTCAACACCGTATACACAATATTGCGGGTCCATCTGAACCAATACTTTGTACACACTCCAACGGGTCCCCATATCTTGACACGATACACACTATTACGGCACTCCCTGAGTCAACTCGTTGTACACACTATTACTGCTCCGTCTGAGTCTACCCTTTATACACTCTCTTTGTGTCAACACCTTATTGCTCTATTCCGTCTCCCTGAGTCAACACTTCAGATACACTATTAGGACTTGTAGTTTGTAATACTGTTTAACCATTATACGAAACAATTTTTAGCCTGGCAGCTAAACCTTTATGCAAAGCTGAAGGACTGCACTGCGTCACATATAGCTGGCCAGGCAGCCAGTCTAGAGCTTCTAACGTGTTCAACATTTTTGTTCCGTACGAAATTCCGTTCCGTTCCGAAACCTACAAATAATATTGTTCCCGGTTCCGTTCCGGCTGTCGGGACATCGGAACATTTGAACTGACACCGTTCGGAACAAAGGAGTAAAGTATTTTTTCCGTTACAGGTTGTGTTCCGTTCCGTATTATGCTAGTTTTTCCGTTCCGAACCCGTTCCGTTCCGAAATATCCCGGAATTTTTCACAACATATGCATGAAACGCGTGTACAAATTACTGAAAACTTAATATACATGATATACTTTTAATAGATTGGATGCTAGGGAATGCTATTATTTAATTATATAAAATAATATTTAATAATAATTAGGCCACATAAAAAGAACTACTGTGCAGTATTATAAAATTATTATTAATTATTTTTTAGCAATAAATATTTGTAGCGTGTGGACTTCAATGGCCTAACAGTGTTAATTTCATGCAAGCTTGCTTCATTGCTGCTAATAATTTCGATTTCAGAATTTTCATTTCAAGAAAAATCGCCCATGCCCATGTTTATTAAACAAAATTAGTTATTCTGTTGATTTTCATGGAAAACGATACTCGCATTACATATAAGCATTTGCGTAAATTAAATCTAACTGTGTTCATCCAATTTCGTTATTTTGGCAAAAAACTGCTTACAAGCCAGAGCGATAAGAAATGTGTTTCCATTCTAGTTGAACGATGGCGCGACACTTCAGAAATTGTACCGGGATCGGTTCGGAACGGAACAGAACAATTCCGCTTTCCGGTGAAATAAATTATATGGGACATTTTTCGTACCGATGCTCTGAACCGTCCCGGTCCCGATATTATCGGTACAAGTGCTCATGTTCCGGTTTTGTCCCGATTCAATGACGGAATCAAAAAGAATGTTCCGAAATTGTTCCGTTCCGTTTCCGAACACGGAACTTCGGGATTTCCGAAACCCGAAGGAAGCTCTAAGCCAGTCTAAGATAAGTAAATTATTAGTAACAGCCAATCCACAGAATGTATATGAGCATTGGAAACAGCCGAAATTGATAAGAGTGGCTGAAATAAAAACAACCTGAGTACCGAGAACACACACTAATACATAACATTATTAACAGTACCTGGACAAGATGTCATGTATAAAACACTCACCCAAAGCTACTACTACAAACTCAAATGGCGGGACACCGACAGGGCAAAATACTTCACCCATAAACAATGTAGCAGGCGCGGGAAAGCGGAGAAACGAAGAGGAAATAAATGATGGGGAAATCAAAAAGGCTAAAAACCAAGAAACGCATCTGAAGAAGGACAGTATGAGCATACCTTTGGACCGAATGGAGAAAATGGAGAACAAAATTACAGCAAACATAACAAGAAAACTTGAATCAGTTGAAGCAAATCTCCAGGGCAGACTGGAAGTTTTGGAGGCACGCGTAGATAAACTAGAAGAAGAAAACTCGTCTCTAAATCATCAAATAATGACATGCAAGAAAGAAAATGAATACCTGCAGAAGAAAGTTCACACGGTCGAGGGAAGACTTGATAAGCTTTTCAGAAGAAACAATTTAATGTTCTTTGGCATTATTGAAGCAGAAGGAGAAACAAGAGAGCAGTTACATGAAAATATACAGAGGATTTTGCGAAACGACTTGGAAATTGATGATGTCTTCATTGAATATGCGTACAGGATCAAGAAGTCAACCGGTTTCAAGTACTCAAGAGCGGTGAAAGTCACATTCGCTGGACTAAGTGAACGGGAAACTGTACTGCAGAACCGGAAGATACTTAAAAACAAGAGAATCTCTATCTACATCAACCCCAACCTAAGCAAAGAAGACTCAGTAAAAGCAAAATTCCAGCGAGAACTCCGAAAGAAGAAACCTGGAGAAAGCATTGAAGATATACAATGAGAATTAGGACAACCCGTACAACGTCGTACTGACAATGGTTATAACCAGCTTGGTAATGTATTATATTGGAATGTTCACGGATTAAATTTTTACGGATTTTGAAATTAAATAAGTTGTGTGAGTATAATCCAAGTATATTTGGCTTGACAAAACATGGATGAGAAATAGTAGCACTTTGGGCGAAAGCCACTTCTTAAGTAATTATGACTTAATATTTTCTGACTCGATTATTAAAAACAGAGGACGACCCAGTGGCGGTATTCTAGTTGGAATAATTAAAGCTTTCTCTGGATTGTATAGAAATGTTGAAAAACACTGGACAGAATAGGAACATTTGTTTTTATGTACATGCCTCCAACAGAAAATGAAAATATAATTGAAGTCATTTTTAAAAAGCATGACCTGTTCTATAAAATAGGCATTTCACTAATGGACCTTAATGGTAGGGTGCGAGAAGGAAAGGAGTTCTAGAATCAAAAAAATAATGTAATCACAGCCATAAGTAAGCAAAGTCTGAATATGGATAAAATATGCAATAGAAAAGGGAAAATAATTATTAATACTGTACTTGACTTAAACATGCTCATTCTTAATGGTTAGACGCTTGTCAGACCCAAACGGGAAATTCACATTTGTAAACCACATGGGTGCTTTTCGTTTACAATTAACTCTTATTTGGACATCTTTTTTTAAATGTTACGTGGAGTATAAATTGTTAGACAAGGTGTTTCTGAATGATTTGATAATGCGTTCAACGTCTTTTTCATTAATTTTTCCGACTTTTAATATACTATTATGTGTATTAAAACGTAGTAGAAAATGACTTTGTTGGTTAAACAAATCCATAGAGTTGTAGAGTCTGCAGTTGTTATGGGTAGTATTTGGAACCAAAATGTTAACAAGTCGGAGATAAATTACTATATTAGAGGTCGCTTACCGGATTCGATTCATACAACGTGGTTTGCAAAAACTTGGATGTGGGTATAATTTTTAAGTACTCTTAATGAGCATTCTACAGTAGGTTTAAGTGGCCAATCGTGGCACTGGCATGGCATATACTAAAGTATATGTGCAGATAAAGTCAAACAGTTTACCTTAGCCCCACAATACCCTTACCTGTAGCACCGCCACAGAAGCCGTTCTTGCTGTGTTCACATGGTGTTTTATAGCCTCCACGAATAAAACACAAGACGAGAACACTTCTTCTAAATATGAATGCTTTTACTATTTTCTTTACTTTCCTGCCTTGGTACCATTTAAATGATGTACTAAGATATACTCCCCTATCAGCAAAAAATATAGCGAGTGCGTCCGTGGTCCAAAACATGAAAGTATTCAGAGTTGAAAACCGGTCACGACTCGTAAAATGCGCTGCTTCACTATACGGAAGCAGCAGGTGAGTTACTGTAAAATCAAATCGCGATTTCCCAAATATTGGTTTTATGTAGTGTCACTGTAAACTGTAACGGCCGCACACTATCAATCGACGACCAAAGGAGGCAGTTCTATATTAACCAGTACAATGCTTGTAGTTTTTCCATAGCAACAACACAATAGCGTGACGTATAACAACCATATAAGACAAATCATATCACATTGGCCTGCAATTGTTGGAATTTAAACAATATCTTTAATCATTGCGAAACATACAGCTAAAAATGGCCGTTCACCGACTCCAAACGTTTTTGCTGCACTTGTATATTTTAATATAATCTCAAAAAACTCAAACTCTTTAAGATCTGGTCAAACATTTACTAGGTGCAGCATAAACTCTAGTAAAGTACACTATTACAATGGGAACACAATTCCAAGAGTGGAAGGTCAAGCGGTCCATTACAAGTGTACTATGCACTTAAATGTAAGTTCTCATACATGCCAAACTTTTTTACAATAATGAATAGTAATTCTGATAAGACCTTTAAACAAGTGCTTGATATTGCAGGTGCAGTTCTTGAGCCGTTTGGAAAGAAAAGTGCGAGGAAGGGAAGCGGCCATGCGATTAAAGTTTTTTTAAGGAAGTATATTTCTGAATTGGAAGTGGAACTTTCTCTGGTCATCCGAAGAATTACATTATGAACGCGAATAGAAAATAAATCGAGCGTAATAATTACATTTGTTTATTGTGAATATTAAATAGCAATAAGCATTATGCATGTGACAACACTAAATACAAATCTTTAACTGTATCTTCAGTAAAAGAAATTTAGATTGACTATATGTATGTTGTAACCAACATGGGCAAGTATCGTAACAAGCGAATATTAGAATATTTGAGGAAGCATGTAAATCGTACAATAAATACTGAGGGTTGTAAAGTTAAAGCAATGTTGGGTATTGTAAATAATGGTGAGAAAGTTAATGATAATACAAAAAAACAGTTTTCATTTCGTTCAGTTTAGAATCACCTCATCATAGAGATTCGAACACAATTACTGTGCAAGTCCCTGAAGTGAATCAAATAAATGGTTCTACAGTTACATCTAGATCTGAATTATCAACCAACGAGGCTCTCACAAATTCCACCAATGGCTAGACTTTCACTCAAATTGTCGTCTCGCTAATAATGTAACGCATACTTTACTGTGCCTTATTGAAGATTTTGAAGAAGCATAAGTGCTTTGTGGATATTCAGGTTGATTCAAAAACCTTATTAAAAACGTATACATCAACAAAAATAACCGAATTGGCAGATGCCAATAAGCGCATCTTGGCTTGACTCATAGACTTGAAGACGCAATTCCTCAGACAAATCTGGAACAAATTTCGTTTTTAATTACCGTTGGTGGCATTCTGATGGAAAAGTTCTCGTAAGAAGAAAAGAACGGATAAAGATTTTACCCACAAACGATAGCTGGATGAAATAATAGTAAACCATATTAAGCATTTCCGTTTGTGGTGTACCTGAAACATGCAAACAATAATTATACTTATGTTACTTATGAACATCATGTCGGAAAAAATTTCTTTCTCAATTATATGTGGGATAAGTTACCACATTTCCATTCGAATTAAACACTTGGTTTGTCGCGGAATCATGCGAAAATTGTTGATGTGGTGTAAAGAGAAACGTAGTGAGTATAAACTCTCTACGTTACTAAGTTCAAACTACTACTCTAAACTCTAAGAGTTTATTTGAACTGATTTCCTTAAGACTCCTCGCTATAAGATTTCCAAAAGAATTTCCCCGTGCATCCCGAGCTCTTGGTGAACTATATTACTGGAAGGCGACTGAATTTTGTCCATTCCGCCTTCACACTGGACCCTTTGTCCTGCAATATACTCTAAAGATGGAATATTATAAGCATGTTTTATTACTACATAGCGCATTTTCTATACTGTCAACGAGACGTAGAGAAATTTCCCTCGGATTCCCTGTCATGGTAAAAACGGAGCTCTTCAGCTGCTTCTGGCGAACCAAATTTATATTCGACCGTCACTCTGCATCTGGTATGGATGAATTTCATCCATCAAAACACGTTTCCCTTGCCTGGATTCCCGTACAAACCCTTCCTTTCCAAGGTAAACCTCAGCAAATAATTGTTTGACATTTATATGTGCATTTGCGTTACGAAAAAACCGCATGGCGCAGCTCCGCGTTCGTTCTTCCGTCACACCAATTAGTCCCACTTATTTCTTATTATATGTTTTACATGGTTGGTCCTACACCAATCAAAATTGGTGTGAGGGTTGACCACGACATTCGAAATATATGTATGTACATTACATGTACTTTACATTTAAAAAATGTTCAACCTTGCACTGTCCGCTTTGAAGAAAAAAACCCGACAGTTTATAACTAAACATTATTATAAAGATGTCAAAGAAGAACATTTAAAGCCGACAACAATACCATCGATTACGCGTTGCAATATTCGGTATCAACAAAAGTAATTTGTGTGTTGTGAAACACTTTTTGGGAAATTCAATCTTCACAATTGAAATACAAAGTCAATAAACATTTACTACACGTCTGACAAGTTTTGAAATGCTTTATCACATCAAGATCTTCATGTAATGTAATTATGAAATACGACATTTATTATTACTGAAACTTTATTTTTTGTAAAAATTCATATTTTTATGTACTATTCATTACAAAATTTTCTGCTCAAGTGTTTCTTTTGAAGCCACGAAAATCCATCGGAAGCAGAGTGCAGTGTTTCCAACTTTTAAAAACGAATTAGTGTTAAGCATTTGTAAGGATTTTTGAAATATTCTACAAAATTAGTTTTTAAATAAAGCAGGAAAATTTGGATCTTTCCAGCAAACCAGCAATAGATTTGTTTTTATTTTATTTTTTCAATTTGTTATTTAATGTCATAAAAAACTACCGTGCTTACGTTACATGATACAAAATGACCACATTACATAAATGCCTTCGAGACTGCCAACAATGAATTGAAAGTATTGTGATTCACATTTAAATATTTAAAATTTTGGAATGAAACTCAAATTGTTTTACTTGAAAGTTAAGCACGAATCTGGTTCTTCTTTCCAACGCCCACAACTTTATGCCACAACGTCCAAGTTTACTCTTCATGTAGACTCTCGAAATTTAATGGACATTTCATGTACAATGAGAACTGTTCCTGGTTCATAAACGCAGTAAATGCTTTGCTGTAACTTACGGCAGAATTCTCTTATTCAGCAAGTTCGTCTGTCTCCCAACTCGGCGTTCTGGTTGTAAGGCCATGTAATGTTCGGAACTTCATAAGATTATGAAATCGTTCCCTAGACATAGTTGCAATAAGGAGTGGGAAATTATACCGGTTATCGGAACGCCACAGTTGATGGGTCCACATTTTCTTCAATGTTTGGCTGTCTACCATTATCAGTGGAGCGATGAAAGCAACAATTTCAAGTGGAAGTCTGTATCCAGTCTTCCTGAATTTTGGGTGGATTCTTTTCATTCCACTCCTGTAGCCAAGTGGTGGCCTTCTGGTTGGTGTATTGTACTATCAAGCCTATCTTTTCGGAGTTAATCATCAGCTTAAAAAAATCAACTTCGTTGTTGCTGCTGCAACCTTGGGAATAATCATACGCAATCCAATATTTCCATCTCTAGCCAAAACAATATTTCGACGGAATCTACTTGCAGCGGGTGGTGGTAAATTGGAGCACCGTGTTCCGTTTTTTCCTAGAATGGTTTTTACCTGTTCTGGATAAGGAACCATTTAAATGCTATCATCTCCCAAAATGTAGTATTATTGCATGAATTATGATATTATGCCGTGTCATATGATGACCTAGCAATTTGTGCATGATTGAAATTTTAATTTTTGATACAAGTTACGCTGTAAAAGTCTTGTATAGTAGGCAGTGGTCGCACGGTTCTGATTAATGTTCGGGTAAAGGGGTACTGATTTGGGAAATGTTTCACTACTTGTAGATACTTCAAGCAAATGGAGCATACGGAAATACGTGATATTAAGTAGTCATTCAATTTGCTTAAAATGTCTCTAATTAATCCATTCTACTTTTAAATTTTAATACGCTTCTAGCATTTATTCTTTAACGGAACATAAAGTATGTAAGTTAATTTGGTTTCTATTTGAAAACACTTTAGTTTTTTACAAAAGGAATGAAAGCATGCAATATCAAACACCACTCAAGCTACGTAAAATTAAATCATAAGTTGCCTTACATCAATATTGAATTTAAACCAAACTGGATGAATTACCCGGTTACGAGAACAGCCTCGTAACTGAGTGACCGAAACGTATGGGTACAAATTTTGAGTTCTTTTCGCGTTGAGATACAAGGTTCAAGTTTACTGACTATACAGGTAATAACACGTACCTTCAGTTGGGCTTGCGTCGCCGTAATTTTCTTCACTTCACTCTTTTTCCTTCACCGGTATTGAAACCTCGAAAGGCCACATGTCGGATTTAATGCAGCTGCCGTACTAGCTATGGATTAGCTAATGCAACTTATTACTGCAGAAACTTGCGAAATATACTTAAAGTACAGATTCTTCAGAAATATTTTATCTTTTATGCTTCCAGAAGTTAATTTGAAACACGTATGGACTACATTCAGTACTACACAGAAAATTAAATTCAATGAACCAGGTAGGGTTAACGGGGAAATGCACTGCCAAAATAAGATTGATGATACGCATTATTTTGACTGCGACATTGTAACAATGACATATGTATAATGGATGGCACTATTACAATAATTAAATATAATATTAATTAACGCAGTTTAATTTTGTTTACGCTACATTAAATGCGGCTTTACAATGTAAACAAATAAGAACTTTTACATCCATGTAATAATCTAATTCTCTTAGATTATTCGAATTCATTAAAACGTGGCGCATGTTGTTCTCACATACGTTTTCATTATAAAGCACCTCAGAGTATTTTTGGCCTCCCTTTGCAAGTTATCACATCTTTTGTTTACACTACATATTTTGATTCTGGCTCAGTCAAATGCTTTGCATGGCTTGCAATCGGAGAATGACTTCATGAATTATCAGTACCAATGCACACAAACTGAGACACGCAAGTGGACATACAAACAACTGATATGAAGACGAAAGCTCATACAAACAAACTGACATACAGGCAAACCGGTTTACACGCAAAGAAACTGACGAATGAACATACGAGTAAATGGAAATACAGAAAAACCACCATACACACAAAATGGTATACAAGTACGTATTGACATACACGTAAATGGAAATCTCTCAACAGAGTGTAATGACAATGAAAAACCAAATTGGTAAGGGAGCAATAGTTTCTTTTTTGTTGATTTCAATAATTGTGTAGGTGACTTAAGGGAATTTGTTTTTATTTTCAAAAATTACGCAGAACCGGATTTTGTTTTGATAGGATGGAGCGTTGGGGTTTGGAAAGTCAAATTCTTTTGATGCTCATTTGATATTATCGAACAAATCCCCAATAGCAGGTCTTGGTGCCAATCATCACTCGATTTGAAAGAAGCTGAACAATGGGTCACTCACATAGATTCTGCTTAACGTTTTTCTAGGGAAGGTAGATAAATTAGTTTCGTAAATCTGTCATACAAACTCATGTATTCTATAATGTTTGGACATAATTATTTCATATTGTGTACTTATTTCAATTATATCTTATTTTGTGTTTACTCTCCAACCACCAAATACGTACCGTTGATTATGTTATTACTATACCTGTTAACATTTATGCAATATATAAAATTTAATTTCACGTAATATTTCTAAAATGCTATTTTGTTGCCGAGCAATATTTTTGGGTAAATCCGTAGCATCAGTTTATAACCTGATTTTTTATTTATTTTGCATGGAACCCTTGAAGTTTCATTGATCCCTGTAGCATTAACTAAAAACACGCACCTGTTAAATTGGCAATCAAGTTGAATTTTTATTGTTTTTAAAAATATGTATTGAAACCATAATGAAGTTTGTAGTATCAACCAAGAAAAATGAAATGCTTATTTACCAAACAGACACAACGGAGAAAGTACTGGGTTCATCCCAATAACAATCAGTTAGTGGATGTAATCAGAATTGATCTAGTTTCACGAATTTCCGGATCGGTTTCGTAAAGAATCTAGACTTAAACCGGAACTATTGAAGAGTTGTTATTAACGCTGGAAAACAAATTACGAAAAGACAACAGTTTTCGGGAAAACATCTCATCGAAAGTACGACTATATATTCCACTCTGGCAAATAATGATTTGAAAGCTGTAATTTAATGTTAATACATATATCATGCTTATATTATGAACCTATTCCATCATTGAATTTTAAAAACGTGGGAACCTCACCAATATGTGTCAGCATGCGAATGCTTTCAACTTCTTTTTGACTGGGTCATTCTACGTAGCGCTGTTGACGATAAACACCTTTTGCAATGGTATGTTTCAACTACAAAAATATTGACATTATTATTGTGCGATGCGCATTATCGATTTATTATGATCGATATCGGAGGTAGTAAGTAAAAACTATAAAATTGGTTACTATTCATTTGTTGCAGCAAAACCTAAAATACGGTTATATTGAAACTTTAATTGTATTTTACAAAAACATTTTCCTTTCGGTTTTCCACAATGTTTTTAATCAACCGTGCGAACGTTATATTTAGACTTATAAATGATTTATTACATATTACATTATTATAAAATGGTTTCTACATATAATCGTGTGTATATGAATTACGTTTATTTGTTCCTATTTAATGGCAAAATGAACTTTCCCTAGCAACGGGTTTTGACCGACAGCACTTTGGCTTTCCCTTCGTAATGTTCACAAATATTGTGAAACCATTTCCTGTCAATAATATTTACAAAATTCAACGTATGTACAACTATAGACAATTAAGAGTATGTAGGACAATTGAGAATACGTTTGGGATGATGGCGCGTCGATTTAGAACTTTTAGGACACCAATCATCCATGCGATCTTACGATCAACCCCTAACAAACTAGGAGGGGTACTTGTTCTGATTGCTTCTATTGCAATTCGTTTCTTTCTACCTTTTTTAAACACAGAAAGTTCAAGGAATACAATTTTATCCTATTAATCAAAGAATGTTTTGATTTTTTGTGGTTTACGTTTGACTTTTAACTTGAATTGGAGCCCCACCACTGGAAGTCTCTTTTATGTTCGTTGGAAAAATTTTAACAATAACTTATTTTTTATATTTTCTTGTTAAGGCCTTAGTCGAAAATACTTGCGACTCAATTATACAAAAATAATAGTTATGCTGATCGATTTAGTTTGTATCTTGAAAATACAATATAAAGGTTTGAGCCCTTTATTTATGTTAATTTAAAGAAATACCAGCGAGGTAATTTAGAATTGACACTTCTATATAATTTTTGTAATTAAATTCTTATTTAAAATTATCTTAATCAACCTTAGGTTAAATAAAAAACTAATACGAACAAAGACACTGGTAAGTAAATTTTTCAAGATAACCTTATAAATTTATCATAACGGTAACGAGGGAAACAACCTCGTACTCAAAAACAAAACAAAAAACCAACCCTAAAGCTGAGACTAAAAGGACACATCCTAATCCCCCAGCAAAAATGCTACAAACAGTTAAACCCCTTAAAAATAATCCAATCGTATTCAGAAAGAAAAAAGGGCAAACCCACCCCTTCCATACTCTACATTGAAACCTGAAACGAGCTGACTCCCCTCCAGCAAAACAAAATTGGGTGCGATTAGTTTCAGCTATTATATCAGTCACTCAACAGAGAAATAAAGGGAAAAATATATAAACAAACCAAATAAACTTCTGCCCTATAACTAATACTATAAAACTATAGCTAACCTGAAAAAAAGCCTTCTTACCTAATAAGAAATTGTCTGAGCAATTCCTCGTATAGCCCTACCATCCTATTGTTTGAAATAGAAGACCACCCCTTTCAATTAAGGTGTAAATACTAAATCCAGTACAACAAAGAAAAGTCCCGTGAAAGGTATTGTAACCAGATTTAACCCTCTGTGGTAAGCTAGCCATAAATAAGTAATGATTAAAAGTGAACAAACATTAGACAAGTAAAACACCAATTTGTTTGCTTTTACGAGAATTGACTGCTCCTTAATGAAAACCTTAATTGCATCAATAAAAGACTGAAGAACCCCTATAATTCGTACTTTATTAGGTCCCTTTCGACTCTGAATATATCTCAACATTTTACGCTCATATATAACTATAAAGGCCACACCTAATAAGGCCCCAAATAATATTACTAGATACCTAAAGAAGGGGGTCAAATTAGCTATTAACTGAACACTCGATTAAATTAAATACAGCTATCTTAATCTTACCCCGTCTGTCAATTCAGTATAAAAACACCCAAAATAAATTTATTAACACTCATATTTCTTTTCAATCTTTAAAAATTAAATTAATAATTTGAAATTACCTCCTGAGCATGGTGGGACCTGATACCCCTTGGTCTTATTTGCGTCATGCGTATATCTACTTAACATTCTTATTCTAAGTTGTGATAACTTACTGCATTCTACATAATCCACGATTCATTCTCTACCCCACATAGGGAGCACTGAGTTATACTTTTCACTACACCAAAATAGTTCCTGCACCATATCGCTGATTTTTATGTCTTGGCTAGCCTTAGATTAGCTATCAGTTTCTTTTTATAAATTGGCAGATTCGTCGTTCGTTATTCTGGATAATTAGTTTCTCTCAGTAGGTATTTATAGTATGGTGCACTATTTGACTAAATTATACGTTCTACATCTTCCATATACGAGTTACGGTGACTGCTTGAATTATTCATCGAAATTTGTTTTTACCCATTCCTTTAAATCTTCCAAAGGCATCTCATAACCTAACTCATGCAATTTCTCCCTTATTTTACAACCCAATTACATGCTAGTTTATACGTTTTTATCCCCTATTTTAATTAATCTACATATGTGATACTATAGATGGGTATCGACCCCTGTGCATATTTAGTATTTTGTAAACTTCAAGCAATGACTAAGTTAATACTGCAAATTTGATTTTGCATCTTCCTGCTTCAATCATAGTTGTGTGATTTGAGATTTGGAACGCCAGCCGTAACACTTTCCTAAAAAAGGTGGTCTGTACAGTTTTGATCTTATCGGTTCGCCTCATTCCCCATACGTATACAGAGTATAATAAATTGGACAAGCACATTGATTCAAATAGCCTAGATATTGACTTACAAAAGCCACAAGTTTAAAGTTTTATGATTTTTAGTACTTTATACATGGTATGGTACGCTTTTCGTTTATGAAAACCGGTTGTAAGACGGAAAGATCTATTTGTGAAACAACGGACCCAGATATACGTATTCACTAACCATTTCTAGTGGCACATTTTTAAAGCAGAGCACCGGAGGTTTTACTTTTTTCCTGCTTGAGACTTCATTACCTTCGTTTTACTTCGTGTTCACCTGCAGAGAATTTAGTACACAGTATTCCTCTAGAACTTGCAGTTTCTTTTGCAGATCAACATGGCTGTATGCAAGAATTATAGTGTCATCAGCGTACATTGGGGTTTGGATTGGGACACCCTCTCTGTAATGCTAATTCCACATGTTCCCTTCTCATCGAAAAAAAATCTATATCCGAAGTAAATAAATAAAAAAGATTGGAGAAAAAATTTCGCCTTGAAGGACCCATTCGTTTGTCGAAGATTATAGTAGATATATAATTCATTCCTAATATTTGCCTATTTGCCAACTATTCTATAATATTAGTGTTACCATGTAATACCTTAAAAATGTGCGTTTCTTTTGTGGCCACGATGTTCCGGGTTTTAGATAAATGATCGGACCTTCAGAATTCAAAAACAGTAAATTTTTTATATAGTGGTTCACAATGGGTTGAAAATGTGATCTTAGGGAAATTTTAAACCTGAGAATATAACGGGGGTGCTGTCTATGAGCAAATCACTACATAGTAAGTTCACTATTTCGGACTGTTTAGTTAAACGTATCACCATCGAGGTGTTATATTATATAGTGCTAACAGGAAACTTTATTACTTTTAACGCGTTTCGACGGCAGGGCACGGTTCTTCGCGTCCACCTCACTAACACTTTATTTCTAGCTTAATCATAACACAGTGAATTTCGTATGTAGTGGTTAATATTCCATTCCCTTTCTGGAATGACAAATATAGGGGGATGGCGCTACTTTACCCTTATATAACGTAATTGTAACCATAAAGATATTTTAAACGGGGCAATATTGTTACGACAATTTCAGAATAGCTACAATTGTTATTATTAAATCAAACAATTATTATTAGTTTTAGAAATAATGCTTTTAATCAATGATTTGTGTCATGCTGAATAACTGTACTGCTACCATCAATTCTGACTGAGGAATAAATTATTGAGGCCATTTCTTGGTTTAGCTCTTGACATAACTTGACATTAGAGCATCACCCCGTGGGATATTTTAGGCGCTTGCCCGCCCGTGGCTCGTAACGTTTTACCCGTACCCGCCCGGCCCGAAATTAATGTCTATCGAAAAAGCCCGGCCCGGCCCGCAAAATTAAAAAAAGCCCGTAGCCTGCCCGCAAATACCATACATCTTAAATACTGAAAAACTGTATTTTAAAATATTGGTGTTCTTGACGGACACATACAGTCGTTAAACTATCTTGTTTATTAAGAAGGCAATACAAAAGCTTATGCTGCTATTTCGGCTTTGGTAAGCACTTCTGGTGGCGTTCTTGAATTTATTACAATGTTAATTTCTGGATTCTTATTACAAATACTTGAACTACTAGCAGGATTCATCTTAGTCTTGATAGACTAAATGGAATTTTCCACAGCAATGAAGAGCGAAATGAAACTTACTAAATAAAAAATGCAGGTATGCAAGAAAACTTTTCTTGCAAAACTGCCTTTGTTATTTATTAACAGTCATACAGACGGGCCTAAAATATTCCACGGGGTGATGCTCTATCGTACACCAAGCGTTAGTTTGTTTGAAAGCTAAAATTACAAACGTCTAAAATTCGTTCAAGTCATTCAAGTCTATGTACATTCACAACCGCTGCTCCTGCATTCACAACTAATGGAATTTCTCACGGGCTTATACGGGCTTTCACGGTCTTTTTTAACCGCGATGAAAAGACCGTACCCGCCCGTAACCCGTCAAACGTAATAATTTTTACCCGTACCCGCTCGAAGCCCGTACGGGCCGAGCTTTTTGCGGGCTTACCTGTAAATTTTAACCGCCCGAGATGCTCTACTTGACATGTCTTTATCACTCTCTACCACTGAGCCACCCTACACTATTTCACTCATACATTTTTACAATCTTACAATGTAGAGGGAATTAACAGCAAACCCATATAGGAACTTTACTACGTATTTAAACAGTCGTGGAGTTTGCAATTGAGTTTGTCGTGGAACAATTGCCGGTGTTATCTTGCCAAAATCTCACCTATAAATTTACCATCAGTAAATCAAATCGCTGTTTCTATGAGTAGCGTAAAAGGCGTTGTCAATTAAAAAATCAAAATACTTCTCACCTACGGACATAATTAAGCACACGCATTTTAGAAAAGTAAATGCAATAAATTAGATTTTTATTCTGTTTTCTTTGCCCTGAAGTGTGGTTTTAATAATTAACTGAAAGGTGCCAAAGAAACGTTTCCGAATATTTGCCTGAAGGAAATATAGTTTGAAGAAAGTTCAAATAATTACATTAACGAAACGATTTTTTGAATAACTCTCCAAATGTAAAATGCGCGACAGGCGGACGGTCGCTTCCACGTCACGATCCTTTTATTATAACTGCTTCCGTGACCATTCTGAGGTAGTAAAGAAAGAGTTTATGCTGCGTATTAGTAGGCGCTTGCTTCACACGAACAGTTAGCACGTCATATTTTAATTAAATCAAGAACCATCAAATTAATGCTCAGAGCGGTGAATTGTGGCTGTGCCATCTGTCAAAAAGTATTAAACTTTTTTTATATGTAATCTTTATGACATTTTGCCATAAAATTTCATCAAAAAATTACCATAAACTTATTTGAAAAGGTTGGAATCATCTGCTTAATCTTCCGCGAAAAAATTAAACCGATTACATAAACACCGATAAACATTCTTACATGCATGTAATTCTACAATAAATTTTTAGTATGGATGTTTCCATGTGTACCAATAAATTTGCACAAAATTAAAGCTTAAACAATTGCCAAAGCGCAATTTTAAATCATCATAACAGAAAATGTTTGCATCGAAACACTTGTACCTGTGTATGACATTTCTGGTGTCCGCAACTGCTACAACAACTTGTTTTGTAAATTAAAACTGGAAAAATTTAAGCAACATTTACCGGTTGTTAGTTTACCTAAAGAATCAGAATACAGATCAACGGCTCAAACTCCGAACTTAGTAAAGATAAATAACCATCTTCGACGTTATTTTAGAAATATTTGATTACGCCGTTTGGCAATTCATTTTTAAATCGTCGTCTTTCATTGTCAAACCGTACAATAGCATTACAACAGAGAATGATTGCGTTTAATTGCGAGAAAAAATTAATGGGCTTAATTCAATGATATCGTTACACAACTCAGTGTAATAAACAATTGAAACAATTTGAAATTGCTGCATCATGATGCTGAAACAGAACTGTTTCCCCATATTGAAACTCGTACCCCGATCTTTTAAATTTAAATAAATATTTACGTACACCGTGGTGTGTATGTATTTGCAAATTAAATATATTGGGTTGAAAACAATTATTCTGAATCCGCTTAATGTGCCTAAAACCGACGTTTCACCGAACCATTTCGTCGTTATTTTATGATTATTTCGTTAATCGCCTTTCCCATTTCTGCCTTTCCTTGGTCATGCGATGGGTCGCCAATCTAATAACGTTTGATGATCGTCCAAACCCCGGTCAATACATGGTTCGCTATTTTATAGTAAATCGGTGGGCTTCCATTCCATGGGCACAATATGGGACGTTATTCCATGAGCAATCCATGGGTCTTCATTTCATGAGCAATCCATGGGTATACATTCCATAAGCAATCCATGGAACTGAATTTCATGACCAATGTACGAAGTCATTCCATGTATCGTCACTCGATGGGAAATGCATGGGCAGCCAGTCCATGGGCAATCCATGAGTAGTCATTCCAAGGCAATCTATGGGTAGCCATTCCATGGGCAAACCATGGACAGCCATTTGTATGGACAATCCATGGGCAGCCATTTCATTTGAAGCCATTCCATGGGAAATGCATGGGCAGCCAGTCCATGGGCAATCCATGAGTAGTCATTCCAAGGCAATCCATGGGTAGCCATTCCATGGGCAATCCATGGACAGCCATTTGTATGGACAATCCATGGACAGCCATTTCATTTGAAGCCATTCCATGGGCAATGCATGGGCAGCCATTTCATGGGAAATGCATGGGCAGCCATTGCGTGTGCAATCCATGGGCAGCCATTGCGTGTGCAATCCATGGGCAGCCATTGCATGGGCAATCCATGGGCAGCGATTACATGGGCAGTCCATGGGCAACGATTACATGGGCAGTCCATGGGTAGCAATTCCATGGACTAACCATGGTTGCAATTCCATGGACAAGTCATGGGTTGCAATTCCATGGGCAATTCCATGGGCAATTCATGGGTTGCAATTCCATGTTCAACCATTCCATGGGCAGCCATTACGTGGGTACTTCATGGACATGGAATCATTCATTGTAAATTTGGAATCTTTTCACCATTCCATGGTCTCCAAGGGCCATGGAATTTTTCTATGGATTATAGCAACACCCCGGACTCGCTTTTGACTCGACATTATTTGATTTGTGTTGAATAAAAACGATGCTGTTGTATTTCATTTATTGAAAGTTTATGAAGTTAAAACAATATGACTGTAATTAGTAACGTGAAATATTAATGAACTAAGATATTACGAACTTTATACTGAGACAATAAACCAGAGCTGCAATCGCAAAACGCATATTAACTTCTCGCCAAGCACCTAATTTTCATCCGTACGCTCCAAAAGTGGAAACAGAAAATCATCGTTCCAACTTGCTTCCGTAAACAACGTTTCTACGGAAGAAGAGAATGGTCAATGTTACGGAAGAAGAGGCGACTGAGTGTGAATGGTATCCAAGGATACCGATGGTAAATCTTACGGAGGTACTTTTTACCTTACGAAACATGACTGTGAGACCCCCTTTACGAATTCGTGTTTTACAGACTATGTGCCAAATCTGATGTCATTTGTAACTCATGAACACCCCGCGAAAAAACTGCAATACTTTCCAAACATGCTCTTTAAACACTATATCTACATCTTGTATACAGGGGAATTAATTCCCTCCTGTCCCGATTATCTATAGGGATAATTTTGTTGCCCTCGTCCCGTTTCGATTTAAAAAAAAAACTTCGTCCTCAGTCTCGTCCAGAAAATCGGGACATGGTGATAAAATTGTAGTCTCGTCCCGATTCGCAAAAATAAATATCCCAAGGTCTACCCTGAAAATTGGGACACAGGGTTTAATTCCTATCCAGTCCACGCCCCAAGATATTCTAGTTATTTCGACCCGTTCCAAAGTGCCCCGGAGCCAAACATTTGAAAGTATCATTTTGCCTTACTGTATCCTAGTGCCCCGCATGGGTACAAAAATGTTGTACCTGGCCATGAACCTGTACCTGAATCATGGGTACATGGATTTTTTGGATCTATACCCGCACCTGTACCTGAATACCTGGGTTCAATTTTCCTGAACCTGTACCTGTACTCAAACTAAATCAGGAGTACCTGTACCTGAAAAATACCTGTACCCAAAAAGTACCCAAAAACGTACCTGTACCCGGGTATACTTTAAAAGTACCTGAACCTACCTGGGTATTTTCAATTGTACTAATTTAAAGGATTTCCAAAGTAACATCACGAATTTTTTCTTTAAAAAATACATCTTTTTTGGATTCAAGCTCTACATTTTAATTTCTGTCAATCTTTGAGACAAAAACATTTCCTGATCGTATCTCCACCCATTTATAAGAGTATGCATCAGAAAATTTTGGCCATATGAGTAGGCTCGCTTTATCGGTACTCCAATCCAGAAACTACTAAAAAATCTCTCGCCATTCGAGCTAATGCTGGGTAAATAACCTCGCCATCGTATATGGTGGAATTAATTTTCATGACTGAGCTCATACATATAAATTTTAATTTAGCATGTTTCAAGGTCAAAAATTTTGATTTGTTTTAAACTAGACAACACCTTTGCACGTGTTACTTGGAAATAATTATTGACTAAAAAGTACCTGAATGTTCAGGTATTTTACATTCAGGTTCAGGTATTTACCCAGTGTGTACCCGTACCTGATGGGTTTATACCCAAAAGATTGGTTTTTGTACCTGTACCCATACCCATACCTGAACCTGAATTTTAAGGTATCTAACGACTGAACCTGAACCTGTACCCAAATCGGATGGGTACAAAAGGCTTGTACATGATACGCACCTGTACCTGAACCTGTACCCAAATACCCGGGTAAAACCTGTACCCATGAGGGGCACTACTGTATCCAATATATTGTACAACATTAGTTCAAATATCAAGTAAATATTAACAAGTACTGCTCTCCACGAGCATGGATACAACTAGGGTAAACGGATACATATAATGTAAATGCAAAATATTACTGATTAAGTGCATTCAAACGATTTCATGCACCACTAGGATACACTCGATTTAATCAAAAATTATGAGCATTGATATATGTATGACCATATGGTCACCGTATCTTTAATTATTAAAGACTTGTGGGATTTGGTGTATATGTATATCTAAATATGTACCTTACAGGTACAAGATAAACATGTTCTAGAATTTCCTTCAAAGTAATTCATCCTATACTAATTATTTAGATATCAGTGCTGAAGAGGCTAAATGACCTAGATACAATTTTAAGCTAAAATATATGTGCTCTACGTTCTTTTTAACTGTAACATACAACAAAACTAACCTTGCGTAGACACCTTGCAACAATGAATCTCTGCCATTTTGCCCCTTCATCAATCTTCTGTAATTTCTGATGCTTCTTAACATAACAAAATTAGTGACTACACTCTAAAAAATGATTTTATCCCAGATGCTGGGTAAATGAAAAACAGTACCGTTGAGGAATAAATTTGCGCAGGCGGTCAAAGTTTATGGTAATAAATTTAATCTAAAGTGCAATAACAACTTTACACCGCTTAAATAACACTCTTTTCAGTAATAAAATTTGGTTTAATTCAAAACGGCGTAATTTTACCCAGCAAGCGGGAGAGCAACACAAAGACCGTTAGGAATTCCTTACGAAATTAAGTATAAGAGAGCTCACTCATGGAATCTGCCATACTTAAGGCATGCTAGTCTTGCTCTCGTTTTGTATCTGTTTTATATAATAAATAGGCATGAGTTTCAATATAATTGATTCAGTTCTGAAAGACCTAAATCTGGAAGTGATTTACGGACAAAAATTTCACGGTAAGTTTTTTCACATGGTATTTAAAAATAATAGTAACATTGTGATTATCATGTATGTAAGTACAATTGCTGCATTGTATAATGATTTTCACATTAAAATTCATACTCACTGAATATATAATGTTTATTGAAGAACTATATTGCGAAATTACCTAACATTATAAAATCAGGGTGGTAGTTGTCATTTCATAACTAATTTAATTTTGGCATTCTGTAGATGCAAATCTGGATGATGTAACTCTTACTCGTTTTGCTGAAGATGATAGCCTTAAAGAAGAACTGAAAGCAGTAGTATCCAGTGCGGGTCACCGGATAGCAATTTTGGACGAGTTTAAGAAGAAGACAAAATGTACCGAGGTAAAGTGCAGTTACTGTTCCTTTAAATACAAATTAAACTGGAATTGCATGTGGTCAAACATTAAAAAGGTTCATGGAATTAATGCTAGATGTAACAGCTACATCTGTCCAATATGTAGTTCAAACTTTGTGCATTATAAATCCTTCAAAAGACATTTTGATTCACATTGCATTACGACAAACCAAGCTAATAAAAATGATCAACCAAAGCCTTCGTCTTTGTTGGACAGCTCTAACCAGTTCGAAGAATTTCCGTACACCGATAATTTTAACGATGCCGAAACTCGTCTCGGAGAGTTGGAGCAACGCGTTGCAATTTACGTGTCAAAACTACATAGTTCCGGGAAGCTACCACTGTCTGTAATTGCAGATATAGTATGTTGGACAGAGGATATAATCCAGAATATTGTTAATATGGTTATGGAAATAGTTTTGGAAGTGCCCCAAAATGACCAAGAGATTAATCCAGAAGATCCCATTAAACAAATGTTGACGAAACCC
The DNA here is from genome assembly GCA_947179485.1 of Allacma fusca. Classification (NCBI taxonomy): domain Eukaryota; kingdom Metazoa; phylum Arthropoda; class Collembola; order Symphypleona; family Sminthuridae; genus Allacma; species Allacma fusca. The sequence goes on from OX359247.1 coordinate 43,833,882, forward strand.
TTTTGTAATGTCAATACCGTTTACAAGCTGGAAAAATATCTAATCAAGAACGGTCACTACATTGAACCAAAAGAAATTGTTCTTGGCACGTATCACTTAATTCAAAACAACAAAATGACTACAAAAACCAAGCTTCGGGAGGACAAATTCACATATATACCTATTTCGCCGCTGCTTCAAAAGATATTCAATATTCCTGGCGTGTTTCAAAATTGCATGCAGGTATTATCGCATACATGTCAAGACCAACCATACTATTCCAGCCCAATGGATGGTAGTCACTTTAAAAAATTAAATCACAATATGAGTACCAATGTAGAAATACCAACAGTGTATATACTTTTATTCTTTGATGAACTCGAAGTTGCTAACCCTTTGTCGTCTCGGGCGGGTAAACATAAGCTCGGAAATTGTTACCTATCATTGTTAAATATCAATGCGGAATTCAATTCTAAAATTGAAAACATTTTCCCGTGTATGTCCTTTAAATCTAAATTCATCGAAAAATATTCCGTCAACAAAATTTTTCAAGTACTTGTAAATGATCTCCAAGAACTCGAAAGAAATGGGCTGGAAATTCGTACTTCTGATTATCGGGGCCTCATAAATATACGGCTAGGTCAAATTATTGGCGATAATCTTGGCTTACACCAAATGTTTGGTCTTGTGCAGAGTTTTACAGCGACATACTATTGTCGATTTTGTAAGTTGTCAAAATCACAGTGCCAGACCAATGGAAGACCTCAGGCAGATCTAAACCGAACCCGCCATAGTACGAAACCGATTTAGCAAGAAACTCGCCCTCTGAAACGGGTATAAAATCACCTTCCATATTTAATGAATTAAAATATTTTCACGTCTCCGAAAACTATTGCCCGGATATTATGCACGATTTCTTCGAAGGGATCGTCACTCTGGATATGAAACTTGCCATTTCATTTCTGACAACAACAACAAAATATATCTAAAAGAAGTAAATAATCGCATTCGGAATTTTAATCACCATCATTTCAACCACTCAAAACCCTCTATTATTGTGGCAACGAAACGTAACACCAACGACACGAGATTTGGACAAACTGCAGCCCAAATCATTACTATGATCAGTTGTTTCACATTTCTTTTCGGCGATTGTTTCGAAGAGGACAGTCAACACTATCAGTTAATATTAATTCTGAAAGACATTTTGGAAATAATTATGTCACCAGTGATACTCGATGCTGATATTGAATTCCTTCAGAACCTCGTCGAAGATCATCATACTTTGTACCAAAGTATTTCCGGATTGCGCTTGAGACCGAAACATCACTTTATTACTCACTATGGCGCTCTCATCCGACAAATTGGTCCGCTAATTAGATATTGGACAATGCGCAATGAAGCTAGGCATAGATGTTTTAAAGGTGTAAGCAACAACTGCGGAAATTTTAAGAACATTTGCAAGACAGTTATGCGGCGCAACCAAATGTTCGTGAGTTTCAGATTTTTACTCAACGAAACATTTGACCCGGCTAACGTCTCGGAGGTCGGGGCTGAAGTTATTCTTATCCAGCATTTTAAAAACGGTCACCTGGTTGGCCGTGAACCCGATTTTCTGGAAGATACTGAGATGGTGGTTTTGAATATTTCATTTTTGAATATTATATTTTGAACAATTTCATACCGAGGAAGGCAAATATTGAAAGATGCAATATTAATAATTTCAATGAAAATTGATCCACCCGTGTTTTTCGTCGTCGAGGCTATTTTTAAATGTCAAGACACGATTTACTTTCTCGGAAATGAACTTATAGCCCTTTATGAGCCGCATCTTCGAGCGCATAAAATATTGGGCATTGGGGTGGAAACCTTAATTAAAATGTTCAATATTGAGAATCTTATTCCATGTAATCGCTTTAGAAGAGTGACGGATATTTGTGAATGGATACATATACCTTGGTACTGACCACATCCTGTACGGTTTCTAGGTAGTCATTTCTCCTGCGGAAATTATTCCGGAGTCCAGTGCCTTAACCGTAAAATTTAATGAATTTCAATGTTTAATGTGAGAGTAATATTTAGCCCCATTTTTATAGGTTACTCTTTTTTTCGAGAATGATGTCATCGCAACCGGGATACAATAGGATTCGTCCGGCTTGGAATCTAATTTAGCCGTGAATCTAGACAATACAAGAACTAAAAGACCGCGAAAGAGGAGACGTTTTTTTGATGAGGAATCAGAGATTACGGTAATCATTTTTATTGTATTTGAATTCGTAATCTGAATTGGCAAATATTTTTTAATCATAACAACGATGTACTAAATATTTTCAGGATGTGAAGAAAGTTTTAAGGAACTATGATAGTTCAATGCGTGTCTCCTATGGGGAACAAATTATTCAGTTAAGTGGGTCTATGAAGCCCCTAACACCCAGATTGCGGCGCCATCTTGTTAAGTCCGTTTGTGCAGATTTGATACAAACAAGCCACTTTAACCAGTAAGCACTCCTTACAAACTACAGTACTTTGTTTTTACATTATGTATAAATTATGTACTTTCAATTTAATATCAATTACGCTCAATGTACAGCCCCTCGACTGATCAACGCGAGCAGCTTGCAAGTTGTATAGTTACACAACTAAATCCCACCCTCACTGGACAAGAAAGCAGTGACTTAAAGGTTTTCCCTAAAATTTGCAGTAATCTTGTTAAGTTACATTTCATTGTTTACTTGAAATATTTTTTGTAGAATTCCTATTACTCATCTTCATCCATGGTTACGGACAGTAATACTGGTAGAAAAAATCGGTAGCTCCTTCCGGTTTCATCCAGTACTATTTTAAGAACTTTTGGAAGTCAGTTCGGGAAACTAATGGAGAGGGGCAGTTTATTGAAGATGCCATTTTATGTGCTGCCAATGAACAACCAGGTAATAAATAGCTTTACGAATTTTATAACCGCCTAAAGTTATTATATTATTAATCAGCACATTTTGTGAAGATTACGATGAAGACGAATCAGAGGAGTGTAGAAAATGGATTCTTCATCATACTACACCACCGCAAAAGGTGTTCGACTTTTTACGGAAAAGCTTTCAGGCTAGAAGAGGAGCAATTTTAAAAGTTAAAAATGATATGGATTATTCCGAGTTGTTTACTTAATGGCCTCGAATGCTGGACACTAACGGAGCTGTTATCCCTCATGCTTGACTAATTATTCTCTTAAACAACATATTCGCAATTTAGTAAATAAGTAACTGTTAAGAATAGACTGATACTTGTCTTTCTATTTGGCAGATTCAGTTGGACTTTCAGCTCTGCTACCCTTTAGTATCAGACAATTTATCCTCCGAATGGGGTGAAGCTTGCGGTAGAATAGTTTCCTACTTTGAATGGAAAAAAAATCCTTACTTCCCTTTGGTATTGTTCAGGAAGATAAATCTTATTTCATTAGTTTATTTTGTTTTTAACATTACATCAAAGAGCATATATGTTTATGTAGGTACATTCATATTGATCAACGTATTGTGATTGTAGGGCAATCTTGTAGCACGGTTGCGTTTTTCATGCTTTCGGCTATTTTACGATCTAAAGTGAAAAAATGACCCAAGTTGACAGTGCCAAATCTTTCATTGAAGTCATCAACGTAATTGAGTTTTGATCATTTAATTTACATAATACTTTCATTTAATGTTATAAGATTTGTAATTATTTTTGCTTCATATTTTGTATAGCCATTAGAGGACATTGATGAAATCGCTAAATACTCTGATGTGACATCCGCTAAAATTGTATGCAAAGGCTGCTTGACGAATCTGGACATTGTGGAAACTTTTGTTATATTTGAGCACCGAGCCATAAAAGTTGAAACCTTGCTCTCTGGAGTGGACTTAGCATTTAAATCATTTTATGTGTTTTCTACATCCTTTCCCTCATCTTGTGCCTCTGTTTGGCAATTTTTTGATTACTCTATTTATGATATGATGAAACAATCTCCTCTTCCCCCAAGCGTGTCTGAACTCTGTGCTTTTATTTCCCAGTAATTAACATTTTTTAATAAATAAATTGCATCAGTATTTTGCTAAACTTTATTGATTTGTTGATATACCTGCATATAGACTTAAAATCTTAAAAATAACCGTGCATGCAAACAATTATGTAAAAATAATAAAATAGTAGTAATTAGCATGTGAACTAATATAGACCAGTAATACTGGTTATTTTTAAACCGGGGCTGGACAAAAAAAATCAATCCAGATATGTCAAACGTATCTGTAACTAAAATCACTCCGGAATCGTCGAATTTAATGTACTCCGTACTTATGGAGTAAATTTTATATCATCCTTGACACGCCAGCGTTTTATTCCTGCTGGGGAATAACTAACTTCCCAATTTGGTTTAATCTTACTCCGGAATTTTAAGAGTGTATAATTAAGAGTAAAGCTACAAGATTCAGAAATATCTGCATTTCATTTACGGAAATGAGTTTTGCTGTCCCCGTTCCGATTATCTATGCCCACAATTTTGCTGTCCACGTCCCTATTATCCATATTAAAATTTTGCTTGCCCCCTATCCGCACTAATTATCCTTGAGAATACTTGGTTTCTCCCCTTTCCGTCCTTGTTAAGCCCTGTCCCAAGTCCGTCGGGATGTCCCTGTCCCCCGTAGAAGCTCTGAATTGCCATTAACTCTTGTCCAGTCAGAACTAACCTAATCAACACATCAGCAGAAACATCTGGTTTGGGTTCTAAAACCGAAAAAATATTTTTATTTCAGTATGGTCGTTTTAATCTTACATGAAAGTTACAGGGGGGAAGACGTTCTGGGGGAAGTATGTTCTGTCATTGTCCCAAATTGGTCACGTTTCCATTTTAAGCTATATTGCAAGTGTTGCAGGTATATGACCCCTTTTAATTTTCTAGGTCAAACAGATGACCTTATCTGCTTCAAAAAATAATGGACGTCCATTTATCTAATCTGTCACTGTCAAAAAATTGAGCAGCTTGCTGACAAAGGTTCGGCATGATGTTATTGTGATGAGGAGGAGGAAGCAAAGCCAGGCAGACATCAGCACATAAGCCAGAACATATAAGGACAATTATTTACTCACTTAAATGTCTTGACTCGCCCCTAAAAGGAAGCTTCGACGCTCTAAATACTGCGTGCGAGCTCAGCCCCTTCAGGTGCTCCTCACAGCCGAGGATTGAAGAACGTTCGCGGAAAGATACAATTCTATAGAGTAAGTTTTTTAAAAAAAAAACAAAACTACTTTTACCCCGACCGTGTGCGAATAAAAAGACGGTGTGGGATTAGTACTCATTACATTAATTAAATCAAGTGTAATTAATTGACTGTCAAATTTTGCGTAGGCCAATATTAAGGTTGTGTGAGTGGGCTCCTTGGACGTCTTATTATTTTTGAGTGGACGGGATTGAAGACGACGAAGGGAGAAGATATATATCATGCAAATATGAAGATTTAATTTCCGGGCTTTTTATTTTTAATTAATTAGTTAATTCTAACTAGATTATGGTGGTAGTGGAAATGGTGGATTTAACAGCACCACCCGTCCGGTGGCTGGACGGCGATGAGATTTCTGTAGACGAAAGGGAAGAATTTTATGGAGAGGGGGACGAAAATCCGGACTGGAGTGTCCCACCTGCACTCTTTTTCCAAAGACTCAACTCCGAAGAGGTCATCTATCAAAATAATAAGAAGAAATGCAAATTCTTGGGGAAGTACATCATGGGAGATCTTCTGGGAGAAGGGAGCTATGGCAAAGTTAAAGAAGTCCTTGATTCAGAAACTCTAGTCCGAAGGTAGTTGTTCATTCTGAGTTAAATCATTTTATATTTTAAATTCAGTTCATATTTTTATTTAGATTCGGTTCACGGAGTCTTTTGGGATACTAAAATTTTGGGGGTGAAGAAGTACAACGGGGTGGATGCATTTTCGATTAGAATCAAGATAACGTGGAGTTTGTGTGCAAAATGCCACCCCCGGAGCAAAATGAACTAGTGCAGTTATCACTAAAAGCAAAGAAATTAATAAACTTTGTGCATATAAGGAGATGCAAGTGTATTTGGTTTTAGGATAAATTGCATATTAGTCAGTTTTGCCTTTACTTTTCGATGCACTTAGTCCGTTTAGCATTTGGTGATACTGCACTCTGCAAGCACTGATATGCTACTTGAAGACCTCTTGGATTTTAATCGAAAGTGCAGTTTGTCCCTTGAAACCTACGATATATGTATCTGTCTGTAAAAGTAAAGTGTACTAAGTACAAGTTTTACGTTTGGATTTAGTATAAATTGTGTCTTCAGGCCATTTTGTGTTTAATTTAAATTCAATACGCGTCCCTTGACATTATTTGTGGGGGAACTGCTTGCAGATCATTTTAATTTTATTTTAAAATATCTGTGTAGCTCATTTTCTCTATTTACCGACTATAAGCTATGCTAGTATTTGAAACTAATTGTGTTCTTTTTGTGAGTTGATGTTGGAGATTATTGTTGAATTTTAAATTTCTTCCAGAGCGGTGAAAATTTTAAAGCGTCGGAAATTACGAAGAATTCCAAATGGGGAGCAGAATGTAAAAAGGGAAATATTACTTTTGAAAAGGCTGGCTCATCCAAACGTGATTAAGCTCATTGAAGTCATTCACAACGAAGAGAAGCAGAAAATGTACCTCATTCTGGATTACTGTCTTGGCAGTCTCCAGGATCTACTTGAAGTGTCTCCGCAGAAAAAATTCCCTATTTGGCAAGCTCATGGGTAAGAAAAAATTGTATTTTATTATTAATTGGAGGAATAGCTATGTAGAATGAAATGTTTGGGATTACTTCTGTTTGATATTGTGGTATTTAGATTTCTTATTTTAGTGTACTTTTATTTGGAAGGTAATTTGCCTTTAATTCAGTTTGTAAAGATTAAATATTGTTTATTGATATATACAGCAATATTTATTCTGACAGTCGAATAGTTGACTAGAATGCAGTTGTGGGGATAATATGACGATACAGGAATGTTGAATGACTGTAGGGTTGTAGAAATATTTAGAAGATGTGACTTTGTTCGTTTATATAGGTACATGCTCCAGCTTGTGGAAGGTTTATTATATTTACATAGCCAGGGCATCGTTCATAAAGATATTAAACCCGGAAATCTTCTTATAACACTCGATGAGAAGTTGAAAATAACAGACTTTGGTGTTGCAGAGGTGAGTTTATATTTTATATTTCCAATAACTGAAAATTGTTAGTCAGTTTGATTTGTTATTTGAAAAGTAAATTTGATATTGTTGTGGTGAAAGAGCGGAAGAAGATCTTATAGTAACTCTTGGTAGTGTTGTTAACACATGAATAGTGTTAAAATTATCTAAAATGTTGGTTTACAGGCTATAGATGCTTTCAGTCCAGATGATACGTGCCATACTTCCCAAGGGTCGCCAGTGTTTCAGCCGCCGGAAGTTGCAAATGGCGAGAGTTTCTCAGGTTGCAAGTTAGACGTTTGGAGCTCCGGCGTGACATTGTAAGTTTAGTTGGAGCGTGGACTCTGTGAATATTTTAGAAATAAGATTTTAAGAAAGGGCCATTAATACCTTGATGGTTATACCTGAGTTCTATATTGCCTCTATTGCGTTTGTATCGGGTGGGGCATATTATTTGTTCCATCTCGAGTCCACATAGAGGATCGACAACAAATATTTAAGCCCCCCGTGCTGTAAATTTTCTTACATACTTTTAGAAATATTTGAATTGACCTTGTTAGGAAGGTAAAAATGTGATAAAAATTGCAAAAATAACAAATTATAAAATTTGGTGTAGTAAGGAAAGCTGTGGAGCAAAGTAGCAAGGCTAGCTGTTAAAGGAAGACAATTAATTAAATTGCTTCCTCTATTTCTCTTAGTTTTCAGGATTTTTTATGTAGTTTAATAGTCAGCTACGAAATTGTGGCATCAGTTTTATCTAAATAATATTAACATTTCCCGACCTTGCTTCACGCTTTTGAATTATGTGACTGCAAGTATTTATCTAGGTCATTGAAATAATTTTAACATTTTTGCAAGAAATGTGCTAGAAACAACTTAATTAGATCTTCTTATGTGGGTCAGTAGAAGGTGGAAAATTGTGTAACACGCTTGCATTTATTCGTATTTCTTTGAAAACTTGAACCATTAAAAATTTACAATTGTTTAGGAAGTTTTAGGCTCAAAAATGCTATTTTACTGCTCAGGTACAATTTAGCCACGGGAAAGTATCCATTTGAAGGTGATACCGTGTTTCTACTCTTTGAAAATATTGCCAATGGAAAGTTCACAGTTCCAGAAGATGTTGATCCTCTTCTGGCGAATCTTCTCCGAGGAATGCTGGAAATGAATCCTGCCGACCGACTGACGGTTCATCAAGTTAAGGAGCATCCGTAAGAAGAATTAACAAAATTGCTCACTCGCATTATATATATATATTATGAATGTTCCTATGAAATTTCTATCAATCCTCAAACCATTTTGTGCTTTTGTTTGCGTAGCTGGTTAAAGAAGAAGCAGTATGTAGTTGTTCGTGATAAAGTAAGCGTCCCAGCGGAGCGTCGGAAAATAAGTGTCCTACCATACATTGAGGAGTACCTAAAAGGTTCGGACGAGGATCTGAGTGATGACGGCTGTGAAGTCTATCAGACTTGCAAGCAAGCTGATTTACAATTTCTGCGCATCGGTAATTCACTGCATTAAATAAACGATTTAAATATTGAAACTCCCATATGCCTTTTTTACTACTACTGCCGCTGCTCGCACGAATCGTCATCCTTCCGTTGTCTTTTGTGTAGCCTTTATTGTAATGTACCGTTGCCTGAACTTCATTGATCAAATATTTTACTGTAAACTATTAGTCGAAAAGAAATGTTTTTTAGTCTAACTTCGAATACATGTAGATAATTGTATGCATGAGTAGACTAGTTGTAATCTCAACTTATTTTGAGCGTTTTTGATTTACCGTTACGCTATTTAGCTTGTGTAATACTGTAATCAGTGCTACTTGATTCATTGTTCTGCTTTTGCATGGATGTTCAGTTCCAGTTCTATTTTTATTTGTGTATGTGTTTTTCTAACCCTGACCTTTCTGTTCTGTTAAAAAATGCTTAATGTCGAAATATGTTTAAACTTGGCATAGAGTACTCCCACTGAAAAATATCAGAAATACTGATATAAGAGAGTGATATTAGAACTAATCAACTGTATTGAATTAATTACATGCATGTTTAGAAGAGACTGGATCGGGTAATGTTTGTAGCAGCGCCTTGAATATCATGTCCAGCGGTTCGAAGAAAGAACCCTTCCAACTGTTGTTCAACAATCCAAATAATTACATCACACCGGGAAGCAGTGGCTCCGCTGGCTATGGTTCTTCTACAAGTCATCAGAAATACAGTACAATGCCATCGTCCTCTGCGGCTGCTAATGGTGTTCGATGGAATAATGGCGCTGAATTCGGGACAAACACCCACATCACATCTTCCTCCAATCCACCAACTCACAGTAATAACCCAGATCAAGGTGTTGGAACCAGAGATCCCTCTTGGCGTCGGTCCCTTCAGTATGCTCGTAAAGTTACAATGTGCAGGCAGACTTAATTCAGTCAAAAAGGTTGTTTGTTTTTTACTGTTGTGAGCACTTGTACCATTTAACTGCAACTCTAACAGTAAAAAATACAAACTTATATTTATAACTTTCCCTCTCTTCAAGTTGGGATTTATTCTTCCTGAAAAGCTGCAACAACTTCAAAAGCTACTATTGTATGCTTTAAAAGTAGTTTGAAAGCCAACAATAGTTTTCATTTTTGCTATTAGTGATTACTTGTTTAAAATCCTATCGAATCTGATTATTTCTTTTAGCTTAAAGGTACGGCAATATTTACGGAGTAAGGTACATATACATATTCAGGGAGTCGCAACGCATTGCCAGTAAAACAATCGCGATAGCTTCAATTGACGCATGTTATAGCAGTTGTAGTGCTGATAGCGATAGCATTATATTCTTAAAGCATTAACTGTACTAACTACAAAATGAAGTTTTCAGTTACGTGGTGGTAAGGAATAAGAAAAAAATATCTTTAATGATGAGGTTGTTTCCTGACATTGGTTTTTAAGTTGTTTTTGTATCGTAAGAATTTTCTGCGACATGAATGTCTAATGTCTTTCTTTATGGATGGAGACTAGTGGCAATCAATTCAGCGACAAATTCTCTGTTGTAAAGAATAATCACTAACTTTCCCCACGAAGTTAAAGTATATACATACAATACTAATGTTTTTCCCCATACCAGTGTTTCTGTTTCGGTTTTGTTCATAGCTTGAAGCGCGGCTGTGCTAAGGATGGAGCTGTTTTGTGCATAATGTTCATGCATGCACCAATAATACGCTTTAAAATATTTCTACTTAAATAATTATGTTTTTCCTTATGTTAGTTATAGGTAATGACGTATATGTACTTTGATAGTTTTAAATTGCTGTCGTTGAGTTTATTATTTTGTTCTGGTTTCCAGTTAGTAGTTGGCAATTTAATAATAATAATTTTATGATTAAAATAGTTTCTGAAGGATGTTTCTTGTTTTTCTTTATGTGTACAATGCTTTAGTAATAATTAAAATCGCGTTTATTTTATGCTGACAAAAAGCTCTGTTGAACAAATCTAAGAAGGTCGTGTTAAGAAGGTTCCCACTAATTCTTCTAATAATTATAAATAATAATCATATTTTTTTTTCATTTTTTTAAAAATCCGATTCCAAGCTTAAAATTCCACGGCAGGTATGCTACGTGTAGGTATTGCTCGTTGAGGTTTTTAAATGACTGCTGCATAATTTGATTAATTATTACTTGTTACTGTTTATCTGTTCAATATATTCTAACACTTGTTGGCAGTAATGACAGACGCCATTTTAGCAACTATAATCTCACGATTTTAACTATTCAAAATAATTGCAAATTACACGCAATTGTACATCGCTAAGATGACAACCTTTGTCATATTTTGATTTCCAAGTTTGTATTAGATAATTGCTTTTACTTCGTTCGCTTATTGTCAACTGTCGGACTGTATGGATAATCCCAACACTACATGCCGTGGTTTAATCAAACGAAATTAAAAGTATGTGTCCCGGCAAGTAGTTAATTTCTATTTTTTCTAGTGATGACACTGAATGTAACTGTAGACAACGTTAAAAACATTACAGCAGTAATTTTAAAAGTGTAAAATCACGTTATAAATGATAATATAAAACCAAACAGGTAAATAGCAATTTAGCAGGGATCCGAAATAGATACAAAGGTGCTATTTAAATTAAACAGTAAAGTAAGATGATTATATAATCGTAATTACCATAGCTAATTATTATAAATTCATGTTTGCAACTTGAGAACTGGACTGATTGTAACTACTGTAAGTGAGCTTCTACAAAAGTTCTGTATAGTAAGTAATGTAAAAAAATCTACTACAAAACACGTACTATACATACATCGTAATGTTTAAGTATAGTTTGGTACTGGTATGTGAATGACTCCCTGAAAAACATATGCGTGCTCATGGATACTTACCATTTAATAGTGAGTAACTACATTCAAAGTGAAAGCATTGCACGCAATTGATTTTTCAAGAAGCAGTAACAGGAATGTTAATTTTTTGCTTTGTCTTGTATTATTTTACAAATGTCTAATCTACTTGTCTCATTGTAATAAGAAGTACTTTGCAAAAGTTTTTTGCCATTCATTTCTTACTGAAACTTGTAAATTTTGAGAACTGCAAGGTATAATTGTGGTCTGCTTTAAATACAAAGATTCATCAGAGGGTATATAGGAAATTGTGAATAACTTGTCAATTGACGCCATACTATGGTTAAGTAATTATGCATATTGAAATTAATCATTACAAAATAAGCATCTCTGGTAAACAATGACCTTATACTATGGTACCCGGTTACCATATTGTGACCATTTAGTGGTTGAGGGTTACGCAAATGTAAACTGCATAAATGCAATGTTTCAATACTTACAATGTATATTTATTACAATTATAAATCTAGCTTCTTGCAATGCAATTTGTACTATCTGTCAACTGCATGCGTGCGATGCATAATTAATTATTTCAGAGGACTCTATAATATCATAAGCTAATATGTATTTATATCTCCTTGAATACTATAATTAACAATGTTGATTCATTCATAAATATGTGTGTGTGATTTCAAGTTGAAATTTATGGACTTACACGACATAATACGTGATATTAAAATCCATAATAATTTACTGATGCAAAGCGTACTCTACAATTCGATCCATACTTGCTATGATGAATTAGATATAATAATTAATTATATAAGAAAGTGTTTACTAATGCCACTCTAAGAATTCTAACAATTATTACTTCCTCCGTAAGAGTTAACTCTGTGAACTCGTAATGTTACAGCAAGTACATAAATGTATGTAGTGCTGAGCAGATGTTACATTGATGATAATGACGTAACATTTTCAAGGTAGTTAATACACATTCTAATATAATTATAGAATTGTGCCACGATATAGATACTGACACTTTCAATCTGCTGCTTGCGGCAGCTTCTATGTACATTTATGTATTCATAGATTAGCAGTATGTATATTATATTCATAGGCTTGCTATGTAAAATGTAATGAATAGGGACTTGTGGTAATTATCTTGTCGGAGATATTTTCCAACGTAATATTACTATTACGGTACAGTGGTACATTAGCGTTTTCCTTGGTGTGTGATCTTTTAGGATTAAAATGGTGTTAATTTTATGTTGTTGTTGCAATTTGTCTGAACAAGTCTGAACCTGAGGAGTACTCCGGATGCCCAGGAGGTTAAAAATAAAAACATAATCTATGGTATTGGAAATTAAAGGTTACTTCTACACACTTATATTGTAAATATACGACACAAATTGTACATAGGCAAATAACCCTTAGTAATTACTATTATTAACTGTGTTGCATCCGATGGCAACTGCAACTATGAGTTTCCATGTTAGCGTACATTAATATGAGGGAAATATTGACAAAGTATGTATTTTTCAAGTGTTCCACTGGCAATGTATGTGCAAAATGTAATATAGATTGACAGACCATATTTCCTCCAGGGAAAGCAGAATCCTCCTGTAAACAGTGTAACAATAAATGTAACAAACAATGTTTAACAATAGAGTATCATGAAATGACGGTATATTGTAACTTGTAATGTACTATTAAAAAATGACGTAAAAATCAATGTATAGACTGTAAGGCTACATATTGACGTAAAATGGAAAAAAATAAACGTACACAAGGGGGTAAACACGCACTTGACCAAATTGTTTATTTTTAGTTAGTAAATACATTTTCATGTATCTATTAACAGCGGATTTGATGGGTTCGTCTTAATTGTAATAACCAACACAGGAAACTCAAGTAGTAATTAATAATACAACAAAACAATAAAGGGTCGGCTAATTAGTGCCGTTTTGTGCGTGTCAGGACAACAGATTATGACTTACATTCATACAATATTGGAGCAGCAAAATTATAAAGTTGCCGTGCTAATCAATATCAATGAACATAATAAATTGTCAAAACCCCCTTTTACAAGAAGCAAAACTGCATTTTTGAAATGTTGAAAACGTTACTCTAGACAGTGTGAACCGTGCAACATTGTACTAATAAATATAAATATATATGTAACAAAGTTTTAATATTGGCATCTGACATCTTATTGAAACATACATACATACATGCTTCCAATTTTGCGTATGCTATGATATCATTTATCATCTCAGTTTGTTTTTGTAATAACCAAAAAAGGATGTTTCTCCATGTTTAGAATGTCCTAAATAATTTACTACCTTTATACATTAAAATCGGGTATTTACATATGTAGGTAGAAGCCGGATCATCGCTAAAAGGGTAAAGGCCCTGGTTTTTACTTTTTACTAAATGCAACTTTCTCCAAACCAAGTCAAATGTCATGTTCTACAATTGGAAGAATGCTTTTCAAGAATTTCTTTAAAATTTTAGGTTAGCTCATTAAATTGTGTTTAAAAGAGTGTTAATTTTTTTAAAATTCCCCGGGATTATAAGCTTATTTATTTTGAAATCCTTAAACAATCCCTACTCTGTTTCACGTTTGTGACCCCTGCGACCCCAAGTATTGACCTTCAGCAATGAAATAAATCTGAGGAAAAATTTCCAGTAAACTTGGAAATCATTTCGTCAGAGAGTCACTCACTCATGTGTGCTAGAGAGGGGCACATTATATAGCTACCCACGTGTAATTTTTATTTTATGACGTACAAATATTTCTTTCATTTTTCGATCTTTAAAAACCACGGCTGATATTTAATAATCACAATTTATTTACTTGTCTGTAAATTCTAAAATTCACTGTGCTCCATGCTTAACGACATTCCCATTCCTTCTTAACCACATAAAATACCACGACGTTGGAGTATTGTTACAGTGAAAGTCGACTGTATATAGTTACTAGAATGCTCCAAATTCTATTATTAAATAATAATCTAAATTTGTCCGAATCATTGACACTTTACGTTTATGAAAATACTGGCCAGTCCATAAAGTATCATTATTTAGCATTAACATTCGCTGAACATTCAACTCAAGAAGTCTTACAAAATCATCAGTGTTTGCTATCTGCTTTATTTTTATCTCCAAAAATATGAAGGCACTCCAGTCATGTTTTTTCAGAACCATTGCTAGTGTTAATACAAATACGTAAAAACAAATCAGCTAAGCCTCTTTAGCTACTAAGTATTTATTTCTGCATATTTAAAATTGATCCCAGAATATTACTGTTACTATTGAAACACTGCAATCGCTGCATTGCAACTTAGTGACGAATCTTTCAATGCTTTAAGTATACAGGCATATACATACATAGATGGCGATGCGGTCTCAATGGTCTACAGCAAATCAATATGATGTTTGTATTTTAGAATTTTAGAGTTAAGTCATTGTCACTTCATAAAAATTATTGCAATAGTTCCTTGGAAATAAATATTGTATTTAATAAAGTATACACAATTTTGCATTTAGATATGTTTGTAATTATTAAAGTCTGAATGTCTTGATAATTAAACATTTCAGTCAAAATTGTTTGTATGGTTAATCAGGAAGGAATTAAATAATTAACTATAGAAAAAGTAAATGTCACGGTATGCTTTACTACATAAAATATTCAAGGATCAAGAATATGTACCTTTGGAAATTAAGTACGCAGGAACCGTGTCGCCCTGCTTATTTGACATTTCACTTGACGGTTGCTACAATTGCATGTTTATGTACATACTTTTACGCATACAAGATACGCAAAGTATAAATACATGCACAAGTGATCAGTGCACATTGTCAATTGTCACTTGTAACAATGCCAATTCTCAAAGTAACTTGTTAAAATAAGCTGTCATTAATTATGAAACTTGAAGAATAATACTTTTCTTATATTTACATGTTCATGCTGTTGTTTTATTGTCCATTACCGTTGTTACTTGGAATTAGTTCGCATCTTTCCTTTCATTTTGTTTGAAATCCTACTAATGATATTTTCTGATTAGGTGGAGGATTTTAATGATTGTCATTACCGTTGCTCTCGTACTATTATAATGTACAAACAATTATCTACTTGTTATTTATTGTCCTTTTCCTTGGATTTACTTGTAACCCATCAGTTATGCCCACAATACGTTTGTGTACAATGCCTTGTTTCAATTTTTAATCCGTTATCACTTTTTTCAGGAGCTTTTGATACATTTCCTATCGCACTCTTCTGTAACAAAAATTGTATTCTGCTCATTGTATCCTTGATAATTCACTTCGTTTATTTACTCAAAGCACAAGCTTGAACGCACTAATCTTCTACGGTCTTCATTATTTTAAAGGTTTTCTTAATTAATCTGAGTATACCTGTGTTCTGGCGATGTCAAGAGCGGAAAATGCAACAAAGTGTGTTACCAACCTTAAGATATGAATATATACTAGATAGATGTAGTGTACATTGCAATAAATTTACAGATTACTTTCAGTTATCTGCATTTTATAATAATTCAAGGTTAATCTGTCCCAAATTTTTTTTTTTAATTTACAAAACCTCTGGAGATACAAAGCTGTAGTTTGATTTTAAACTGGATCCAATTGTCCTAATTGTAAATGCGTACATAAATATGTACCTGTACAAGAGTACGATTAGTATGACTTGCAGATGTTCATAAATTCTACAAATTCTTTTGAAATTTTCAAAACTCTCTGGCCATTGACTCTTATGACTTTCTGTTCCTTATGCAGGGTTAATGCCGGTAGCAGAGGATAATTCACCAGAAATAAAGCCGCCCATGAAAACTTGAGGATATTTGTAACCGTAATAGGATTTCTCCTCCATGAGATTATAGGGGAATTGTTTACAGTTAAGAAGAAGTGATACTTAAATCATTTCTTCTTGTAATACTGTACTATACTACACGCATATGCTAGACTTATTCATACCGGTACTTACTTCCGTAATTTTAGATAGTCATAGACTCATGGAACTGATCCTTTGACACTTGGCCACATGAAGGAAGGTTAGAGAAGGAAAGGTGTTTCAGCCACATGGAGCCATTTCCAGAAATAGTACAGAAACTCCCTGTGGGGAAGCGGCTCGATGGTCTTTATCTGTATTAATGTCCATTGTATAAATAAAACTTGTTATCTATTTAAGCAACCTGAGGCCACAAGGGTAGGGGTAAATAAATAGAATCATATAGCCCCTGCAGTGTGAACCTGGAGCCAGCCGGATTTACAAAAACCTGACATGTCCATGTCATTTCTAGTGATAATCAATTTATTTCGGACGTTCCATGTTTTAGAAGCATTCACCTTTACTTTACCCTTGCGTCGTTTGTACATAGCTGAGACACACTAACGGTTGACAGGACATAATGCTGTGTTATTTTACTGATGTGAACGGGACGGTTACTTTGTTAGGGAGGGAAAGCCCAGCCCGTCTTTATAATATTTAATGTCCAACTACTGCAAGAAGGCCTTCAGGCTGAAGGTTGGATTGAAAACAGTAGTTACCTTTGATATGCCCAGTCTTTTACAATATAATGAGCTGTTAGGAGTGATTGGGATTGCTCTTTCCGGTTGTAACACATGATCGAAGCGTACAAGTCTGCAATGGGGAAAGGATGATAAAAAGTGTAATAAATGCGGAGAATTACCAGTTTCACCCTGAAAGATGTCATGTCATTAGATCTCCTACAGGATATATGTACTTACACGCATTATTATATTCTTGTAGATACATGACAAGGGATAGAACGAAGATGAAACTTGGCTGGTTCAGTTTGTCGATAATCTACTTTTTGACCACCTCATTCAACAACCATCTATATAGAACTTGCCTGATCTGATTGTGAGCTAAATTACTGACTTACTCTGAGCTAATCGTCAAGACGCATAATTCTGGTTAAGTACAATCCTACTTGGCCCTGCTGGTCAGTCGGGAGTATGTTTATTGAGCGAAAGCTCAAGCACATATTTTTCTGTGTGTTGCCAGAAGATGTGTCTGATCACATGTGTAATTAACTATGACTACTGTTTTGACCAGTGTTTATTCCATATATTTCGGGTATTGCAAAAACTATGTATTTCTTCCGTCTATAGCTTATCCAATCTGGTGTGTAACAGTTTTTTGCTTTCCACAATTCTGTAATAATTACAGAATCTTCTCCCAAATTTTTCAATTACACAAACATTGAACTAGGTCAACATAATTTTGGCTCTTGTGGTCCGAGATTTTGACTTGGGCTGATGATGTAAGATGGTAAGGAATCCCCTTGAAATTTACTACAATCCTAGGGGTTTCAACAACTTGTATTACCGTTAGAACTTGCGTGAAAAAATGTAAAGCTAAAAATTATTTATTCTTCGCATCTTCCGCACTTTCGCTCTTTCTCTGATGTTGTTCCCTATTTTTGCTGTCCGCACCCACAGCTCTCAATGGAGAAATCTGTCAGATAGCATTTCAAAGAGCCAAATAAATTCCCTACAAGCAAAAAACGAGCATCAATATTAAAATTGCAAAAAGAACTCCGACCTTTTTTAAATGAATTTACAGATTTGACCTTATGTATTGCCCTTGGTCAAGATTTATTTTTTGTAAAATCTCTTTCTCTATTCAATGGGTGAATCGAATTGTAGTGTGCTTGCTTCTAAAAGCTATAAAAAGGAATATATGCACATTTGTTACAACTCCCTGTACTGACACTTTTTTTCCTCTGGTTTAACCTCTCTATAATCAGGTTCAAAGTCAAGCCTTCTGACAGGATATTTCCTTAAATGATTTTTCAATTAATTCATCTGTCTGAAATGCAACAGAATGAGGTATAACTGGCATCTGCCTTTCCTCCTTGCTTAACTAATATTGGCAAAGATTGACATTAGTTATTCTGTGAAAATACACACCTCTCTCTCTCTCTCTCTCTCTTCGTCTTGGTGAAATCTCATGAAACGTGACTTGGATGTAGAGGGATTTGAAATCCTGAAAAAGCAGATAAAAACGTAATATCAAGTATGCAATGCATTTCCAGTGTTTTCCATAAATTTATTTTTCCTCAGCGTGATTACTACTGCTTATCCTCAGGTATAACATTACACACTGCTCATCTGCTCAAACTCAGCTGAAAACTGAATATCAGGTCATGATTTACTTTTCGATTTTACTTACACACACACACACAGTTATAGAGATTCTTACTGCACACATTCGCACAGATACACACAAGCTCACACACACACACACACACACACACATACATACACACACACACAAAATACATTTATAATAGTAAGAAGTAATGATCAAAGTCTACTCACACCAGGTGTAAGTAAACCGTAAGTTAGGAAAGTTAAAGACAACATGTAGGTCTTGAGTTGAGAGGCTTTGCAAAACAAGGTAACAGCAGCATTCCCAACCATTCAAGCTCTTCATCTTCAAGTTCCTCCACATTACATGTTATATCCACCGTGTCGGATGAACTTATAGAGATAATATAAATGCATATGAATCATGCATGTTCTTTTTTTTTAATCCCATGCTTATTAAGCATGCATCACCTAATACCATCCAAGCTGTCCTGATTCCTCACATTTGAAATATAATCCACGTAATTATTAACCACTCATTATGCACTGTAGAACCGTACTTAGCCCAAGTATTAGATACCTTTGTATTAACTTGAAAAAGTTGCTGATCCTATAATGACACTGTAAACACCAGACTTACTTCAAGTCAACACTACTCGTACGACATGTTCACACCATCCACATCCCCAATATACCAATATTAAATGTATTAAATCAATACGTCCTGAATTAATATGCATTAAATTAACATGTATTAACTTAATTTCTAGGGAATTAATATTCATTAAATTAATATGTACTTAAATGAATATACCAAAAAGAAATGTAGGGAATAGCATGTACAGAGAACCTGTAGTTTCTTCTGTATAGGAATCTGCCCTGATTTCCCTGATTTTTCGGAACTGCAAATGCTTGGAATTGAAACCAAATTCCAAATATGACGGGATATTTTCTAATGTTACTTTTCTCAAGCAAGGCTATGTAGCACCTTGTGGTGAGTTCTTTACGACAATGCATGAAAATTCTGGCAAAGTGGATGGGAGATTTTGCATACTTTACAATGTTTTTCAATACGTGAACTGACTCCACTCAAGTTTTGTTATATATTATCATACGTGTACGCAATTCTATACCAACATTTGGATTCCGCAAGAGTGACCACATCATTCGCCAGTAGCGTAGACTATGGATGTTGATACAGATTTGAACCAACTCACATACATACATACAACAAATGATACAAACATGCGAAAAGATGCTTATAACGGGCCCTGTAGTAAGTTTTTCGCACTCCCACAGTCCCCTTACAGGGATTGCCATATTTCTCATAAATCCGTCATGTGCACACACATACACACTACACACCTCCGATGATTCATTAATCTGAGGCATTTACTTAGAGTAAATTAACATTGGATGTCCTCACCCCTTTTGAGCTCTGAATCTTTGGATTTCGTCAAAATATTTCCTCTCAGGGTCAATTAGCCATTGTTGACAACAAGAACGCCCCGTTAGATTGCAATCCGTAGTGTACCATAGGGGAGTGAGTCATGTTTTGTTATTGTCCTAGAACTACTATTAAAATTACCCCCTAGAACAGCACAGCTCTGATAACGTTTGATGTTATATCACGCCACAACTACCGCTGGTACATTTGATACAACGTTCCTTTCGCAGGTTCAGTGTGGCTTTTCAGTTTTGCATGGCTGTCCAATATTGAGCAATGGTCTGACGAATTTGCTAATTGCAGTAAATGTCCTTATGTAATGTGTAATGTGTGTGTGTGTGCACGGTATGCATGATTATGTTGTTGGCAATAATTGATTTCTCATCCCCTCATGTTTGGCTGCTCCATTGCCGTGTGGTTATGGGATCGCTACCGCATGTCACCTATGAAGCACTTGCAACAAATATAATATACGATTTGGTATTCAATCAACAGGATTTTCCTTCAGACAATTATATTCCTTGTGATTTGTTACTGTTGTCGCAGCTTATGCTCAGCTGTACGTGAACCCTGTGTTTTTGTATGGGTGCAAGCAATTGACATTAAAATTGGTTTGCAAGGAATGCTCCAAATTGTTGCTACATCTTTGGACAGAAAAATATGAGCAGGGAGAGAAAAAAGAGAAGGAATACTGTCTCAAGTGACAATGAAAACGTTACCTATAGGATAACATTTTAAAGATCATGATCGCAACAATAAATTGAGTGAGTAAGCGTAGTACGCAGTAAGGAACCACTTGTGTCGTAATAATAATAATTTTCAATGTTTACTATCCTCGCCATTTGTTACAGTCTTTGCAATGCTGACATTTGAAACTGTTAGGTCATACTGTAATAAGTATGTATGTATCCCCTGCATTTGCTCCCATTCAAAACCTATCTTTTGTTTCCCTCTCTCTCTCTCTCTCTCTCTCTCTCTCTCTCTCTCTCTCTCTCTCTCTCTCTCTCTCTCTGTAGATTTAGTAATTAACAAGATGCCTATATGAGTCACCTGGGTTGCAGCTCTGTACTTGACATATGACCCAGATGCAGTATCAAGAAAATGCTTTCAAACATATTTTCGAAATAATTACTTTCATCTTATCTTTAGTTATTAGCACCGATCCGAAAAATCCTCACTAGAAAGAAGCGTCCGCAAGGATCTTGTTTTAATTTCATTGACTTCCCACACTATTCCTTAAATATTATTGTTTACAGAACTGAAGCTCTAAAAGGTATATTGTGTATTCCCTTTATGATCTTGAATCGTGCAGGATTTTTATATGTGCTGTAATAAACACTATAATAGTATGAGGCTCTAATAAGATTGCATATTCTCAAAGCTGAGAGCTCCATAAATTCCAATGCTCCGTGAGATAATAATACCCACGACGAACATAATACTATTTACCTCCATTTGAATAACAAGTATTCCTCCTAGTCAATAACCTGTCCTGCCAGGTAGCTATGTATAGTAAAGTGTACCCTGAGGTAGTATATAAAAAAATGACTAGTAATTAACCAGATCAAAGGTTTTAGCATTTAAATCAACAGTAATCAATTCCCTACATTTCAATGTCATGTTACATATGTTGAAACAAAATCCCAATAAATAGTCCAATGAGATTTCCTCAGATTGACATTACCCACCGAATCACATAACTTACATACATACATACTACAACAACAATATAAAAGCTATATACTTGCAAAAAATGGCCTGAAACATCCCTACCAACACCTGTACCTCGATTGATTGAAGTACCATCAACTCAGGAGTAATATCCCTATAAATCTTTTAATAGATACGGTACATCCTCGTAAAGACACTACATACTCGTTAATCAGGATCCATCCCTTGCTTACCAATTCCCAAGCATGTTTCAAGCACAGATTACTATTGACAGTAATTGGCTAAATAACCCTTGATGAAAGACAGTGCTAAAAAAACATCTTATCCTTGATCTCGAAAAAAGTTGTAAATTTGCTCAAAACATTGTCTACGCTCGTACTTATTGTAAGTATGCATTCAGCCAGACTTAAACAATGATTTGGATACAGTCAACGTTAATATCATTACATATCCAGTTTAATTATGTACATTGCTTTGGGTACATTCATATATGTCTGTCGTCAGTAATTCATGCACTCAGACATACGTACGTCCATACATTCATACATACATACGTACGTCCATACACTCATTCATACATACATACGTACGTCCATACATTCATACATACATACGTACGTCCATACACTCATTCATACATACATACGTACGTCCAAACATTCATACATACATACATACATACATACATACGTACGTCCAAACATTCATACATACATACATACATACATACATACATACATACATACATACGTACGTACGTCCAAACATTCATACATACATACATACATACGTACGTCCAAACATTCATACAGACATACCCATACACATACATGCATACATGCATACATGTGTACATGCGTTCATATGTATATACTTGCAGGTGAAATGCAAGTACCTGAGTCGGACTCAAATCTATGTGTCCATAAGTACGTATGTACATATGTACATACCTGGTTGTAACTGTACATAAATACTTTCATATGGATAACTGCAATCCAAGATACATTCAGATATGTAGGTACATTTGATTATTGCATAAATATGTATTCCATTGAAAGATCCATTGATTGTGTGTAAGTGAAAAAAAGGGAGTGAATGTTATCCATGTAGAGATATGAACCATGTGAATGCTACTAATATGTATATGGGACTAGTGCATTGTGAGGGGAAGAGAAGAAGGGGGGATATTAATTTTTTTTTCTAGGGAATACTTGACAACATATATAGTTGACTTGATTGTGTGAATTTTGGAAGCGCTTGCGTTTCACCTGCTGGTACAAAGAGCAAAGTGAACGAGTGAGAAAGAGAGAGAGAGAGAGAGAGAGAGAGAGAGACGGAGAGTAGAGAGAGAAACGTAACCGGCAGGAAAGTAGGACGCTTTGGTCAGTCTTGAGGTGAAGTTTGTCGACACAGTACGTGAGTGCTGTCAGTTGCCTCTTGGACGTTGTTCAGCCACCACCATACTACATTGACACTATATACACGTCGTCAGAGTTTGTTGTGTATACCCTTGTTGCTCTTCGACATTGGTTGTCATCGTCATCGTGGACGTCGTCCCGTTGCCCCCAATCGTAGTGGACATCGCCCTTTATCCATAGACATTAAATAACCTGCTCAAAGCCCACTTACCTACCTGGACTGTCCAATCATCCTCAGTGGTCCTCGCACCCATCCAGCTGCCACATCCACACGAAATACTCCATTGACACACAGGCTGAGCATAGCTAATTTAATTTCTACAGATATTTGAAATCCCAAAAATTTCAAGAATTCCCAACGGAAATCCTGGAGAATCTATTTGGTGAATTTCGTCCGAATTCAGTCAATATAGTGAAAGCCAACACGGGGATAAACAAGTGAGACGGACTTACAAGTTCAAGTTTACATTCAATTCATTTTGATTCAGTTAGTCAGTCAAAAAAAAAAAAAAAAGGCGGAGGGAAAAAAAATATAGGCAAATTCTCAAGGAAACAAAACTCTTTTGGAATTTTTGAATAGTTTGTGTTGAAAGAGCTCTGAGTGATCAACATTCCGGATGTATCTTCTACTAACCACCACTGAACTGCTTAGTGACCCAAATCAGCACCCTAAGGAGTAACTTCGTAGGAATCCAAACATCTTTGAGACCAGTTTCCTTCCTTCCCTTGAAAGATTTTAATTAGTCCTCAAGTCTTATTTGATTTTTGCTCATTTGCTCCTTCCTTCCTAAGTGTCCCCACACAATCCCTCCTTGTTTACGTTTCTTTCTATTTCAGTCAAATTTATATCTCCCGGCCTAAAGATGATGAAAACTCCTCTTGCAATTGTTGCCATTTACATAATGGTAGCAGCCTATGGTCTTACAATTACCATCCATGAGTACACTCCAGGTGAGATTTATTTTAAGCTCTTTACAGTCATAATATTGTAGGTGTCACTCATTTAGGATATCACATTCGTAAGGGGCTAGTGGGCTAGGGATACTATATAGTGTGATCAAAGGTCAAGCCTCAAGTTGGATTTTGGTTCAGAAAAAAATTTTAGTGGGGACAATATAAGGAGAACTGGTTTTATAGTGGAGGAGAGAAAGTCATTTTCACCGTGAGAACCTTTTTTCTTCCCTTGTGCTCTATCCCATTCTGCTTCCAATGCTCATCCCATCAACGTCTATTGTCCTCCACTCAAACCTCCATTGCCTCTGAATGGTAATGGTCTTTGAGGGAGTTACTACTTCACAATTTTTTTTTCTCTCCCCATTAAATTCTTATGTATTGCCAGTTATGAGGGAGTAATCCACCTATAAAAAATAGTGAAACTTTAAAAAAAAAAACAAAACTTTTGGTTTTATGAAGATACATTTTTTCCTAACAATACTATCCATTTCATGGGGTACGATGCACAGAATCCATTCCTTCAAATTTATCTCCAATGCGACAGGAGGGTTCCAAAAATTAATCTCAATTGATTACAATTGTTTAGATCCTTTCTGTGTATGCCCATATGTATGTACATATGTGACTACATGTGAGAGAGCCTGATGGATACAGATGTTTTTTGTTTTTTTTTTTTAAAACTGTCCACATTTATTTGGGCAACGATTTAATACAAAAATTATCACTAGTTCCTTAATTCAAAGCTATCACATATGTATATGCAGGAGCTGTAGGTTGGAATGCATGATCGTGGAATGTTCGCTGTACGACATTTTTATTAGTTCATATGGAAGGGACGAAATGTGCCTCTGCTCCTAGTGAGTATTCCGTCTTCATATTCTGTAGGTTCATTCATTTTGTAGGATGATTTAAAAATCCAAGGAAAGCGTAAATATGGTAGGGAGGGCTGGCTACAAAAAATTGGATTGTTCTACTCCATGTAAATTCCCAATTCGAGGTAGCTGTTGTGTGCAGACAGTCTTGCCAAGAAAACTTGAACCAAACCCATTGGAAATTAGGAAGAAGTTGGCTACAGAAGGAAACATTTTTACGGATGATAAGTCTGTTTGTATGACATTACACATCAACTTCTACTACTCCATACCAGTACGGTCATAGAGTACTCCCAGGACTGCAATAACTATTACAATGTAGGAGATAAGATACCCCTGTATTTATTTACATGCATTAGAGCTTGAGGTATGAAAGCGTGTACGCAGGAAATTTTTGTCAAATTTCTGAGCAAACCATGGGAAGTTCTATGACGCCAGCCTTTGACAGTCTTCCTATGAATGTTAAGTTCAGGGAGTGCGTTTACCGTTTGAATTGACTCTACAATGCAAAACGAGTCAGAGAAATTACACATGTGCAATCCTTATGGTTACAGTGGAAGGGATGGGAGCTTAATTGTATGTATGTGCAAAGGAGGGAAACAAGATTTAATGTGTATTTAACTACACATATATATATATGTGTGTGTGTGTGTGTGTGTATTGTGTGGGTAGAGACAGAGAGATAGAGAGAGAGAGCATAACCGAGTATGAGGCGTTAGTCATTCTGTGGTTGATCAGACGATCATTCTATGAGACTTGCTTCTTCATCTCTCCGTGTGTTTTTCATATACGAGGTCGGTCAGTGAGTCAGGAGGGGATTCTGTGGCCCAGATTTGACTCTTTTTCGCAAAATCCTCGTATGTCTACTTTGCTCAACTTGTTGCCTATCTCTCGTCAGTAGAGGAGTGTGTAGACAATTTTCCACAAAAAAAAACTCATTGGACTCAATACCTTTTCCATGAGGTTCCTTCAACTTGATCGTTCCTTTCATTACCGTTAATATCATTCCTCTTTCATGTTTCCTATTTTTTTTTCAGTCAAATCACTCCTTTTCCTTTCGTAATGGCTTGGCTGAGTTCATTCCTCTGGGATCGGCTCTCCATTCAACAACCCTGCCTATTGATTCCTTACAATATTAATTCCTTTCGAAACCAATCCATAATCCCTCCATTAATTTATTCTGAATTTCCAAATGTTTGCATTGCTTTTTCCCAACTAGTACTTTACCTGTAATGTACTTCCATTCAAATCAATGTAAATTTTATGCTCTTATTTTTGAGTCAACGTGGACTTACCAGACTGTTTCCTGTAAACGATTCCTTTCCTCAAACAATGACCATGTACAAAAAGCTTTAATGTTAAAGCCAACCTAAACCTTGTGTTCTTAATCCTTCAAAATATTGTCTCGACAGCAGTATGTATATGAGTTACTATGTCAGCTTAAAAATCCTCAGCGTTTCATACTGTACAAGTGCAATGTAAATTATGGTGCTCGAACTCAAAGCAGACCAGGGTTCACTTAATCTCTCACGTATGGACTCCCGCTGCCTTAAACAATTAATATTTAAGGAAATTTTGTGTTACAGGAACTGGGTTCTTTTTAAAAAATCCAGTGCCTTGAATATTCCTGTGCTACTTTTTTTTGTCCCGCACTTTCGCTCTGTAAAAAATTCCAAAGCATGGGATTCTATAGTTGTATGTATTTTGATACAATAACATTATCTTCGGGAGAATTACTTAAATTTTTTTGAAAATCACAGTCATTAAGTGTATGGGTTCAGAGTAGTAATAATTGTTGTTTATGATAGGGGGATTTCTTTGTAGAGCATATTTGGCGCATTGGTGCTAAAAATTTCAGGTTGTAAAAGTATATGAACTGGATGAGGGGAAACAAGTTGAGGTCTTTGGAAGGTTGAAATACAATCTAGACTTGCAGGAACAATAAACAATGTCGGGATTAATTAATAGATCTGGGCCAATTTCAAAAGTTGAGATGTGCAATAATTAGTATTTTTCACCTGTGAATTCACATCAGTGAGAAAAGCAGTTAGAGATTAGCACATGGTTTCTTAAGGTCATATAGGCAATCCTCCCCTTTACCATTCAAGTACATACAGTGGAGCTTGAAGCATAGTACTGAAAAATAAGCTGTTGAAATCCCTATCTATTTATGTATGTCTGATCTGCTCAAGACAGGTGGATGCATTCCCTCAAGTTATGAGATGAAGATGAGTCTACAATCAGGTAAACATGTAAGGCTGCGTTCAGTCCATAGCCCAGTGAGTTCTTGGCAGTGTGAGCAAGGCCTGGGCATTGGTGTTCGGAATGATGTAGTGTCTGCACTTTGTTTGTACAGTACTGTAGTGCCTTGTGCCTCAAGATCTTTGACTGACGATGTGCTCCCTCAAGCATGACCATTATGTTCACCTTTTGGGTCATATTATATTCCTCCCTTTAACTTTACCACACACTCACTCTCCTATCACAATCCTCCTATTTAGTTAGCTGCTAAAACTCCTTCCGAACTAACTTGGGCTTTAAATCCCCTTACGTCCTGAGGTTCTTTGTTCCTTATCTCCTAGAAATATGACCACACATACTCAGCCCAGTCCACATACTACACCTACATATGCAGGAGGATCCCGAATGTGAACAGGTTTGGAGGCAAGCTCGGCCAGCTTAAAGATTTGGGGGTGATTTTGCTCATCTGTTCTTCAATGTACATAAAAGAGCAATAATTATCAAATGTGAGTAGTTTCTGTATAAAAGTCCCAAAGGGAGTAGATAGCTTCCGTCCAAATATAACGTTAGTTTCAAGTCCATCTCAAAAGTAAGACTGCACTTGAGGAGGAGGCACACAGATGTACATACATATGTGCAAGTAGGAGTGTACATGCAAACTGTAGCCACCGTGAAGATGCCCGATACTGCATGGGTTTAACAAGTGACATGAAATGAGGGTCATACGAAATGTGTAACTACTAAAGAAAGTCTCAGCCTATCGAGTTTTTGGGTTGAAAATCCTAGAAAATTACGTAGGGGGGGGGGGGGGCTGGGAAGAATTATTTGCGGTAAAGTCTGTTATTCATTTAGGTTTTAAGCCAAACCGTCCTTCTGTCTTCTGGCACATGTTCATTTCAAAGGTTTACCTTTTCCTAAATTAATTTTTACGTTGAACACATAAAAAAAAACATTCCTTGAGCATTTTCAAGTGGAAAATAATTTATGGGCATACCCCATAAAATTTATGTTTTTTAGAGCTAACATTTCATTTACATACGAATCAAACCGTGTCTTCCATTCCTCTTCCCAGTTTCACAAATTTCCTCATGGAAGAAGACCCATTCCTCAAAATTGTCAGGTGTAACTGTATGACGTCCCTTGACAAATTTACCTTTAATTCTTGGACCCATGACTATATTTATATACTCTGTAAATGCTCAAGTGTTATTTTTAAACCTCCAAAAGGAATTGTATTCAGTTCTTTCAATTGAATGACGTAAATCCGTACTGCTTTCCTAAATCAATATAGTAAACTAAAATAGAAGCAGGTAAAAAATCAATTGGAACTTACAGGCACGAAGGGAACACTAAAATGCTTATATAGGTGCACATAGACCCAAATACATACATACAAACCTCCGTGTAATACTGCAGTCTGTAATTACAAACCAAACAGTGACGATAATGTAACACCTGATGCTCTAGTTAGCCTAAATTTTAAAGGTAACATTTGGGGAAGCGGTGGTAATTATTTTTGTGAAGCCTCAAAATACATAACTAATATGACACTATTAGATATATTAAAGACAGGAGTATTTTCCCAATGCACGTGTGGCTTTTAAAATAGGCTGTACGAAAAGGATGGGAAATTAAGCGCTACGGTATTTGCATAGTACTTATAAATTATTATTATCTCTCATTAATTAAACTGTGTGTGGGTTCTTGTGAAGCAAAACCAGGGTTGGAACCCACATGCAGAGGGCTTAGAGTGGTCAATTTGAGAGGACAGAAATAAGACTATGGTTTCAATGCAGAGAGAGATGGAACATAAGGATAAAAAAAATATCCCGTAAATTGTAAACCTCTGTTGAAAAATTGTTCTGAAGCTGTCAAGCATTATTACTATTAAAAGGTGAAGGTTCTGGTGAGGGCAAATGTCAGTGGAAGGTGTAGTTGTTTAGATACTACATTATTATGAGACCGCTCCACTACCTTGTATGTGTACATACAGACCCCATATATTTCCATTATATAGAACTTTACCAAGGAGCAAAAAGTTGTAAAAAGAACCAGTGACTCAGTGAAGAGTGAAGTTGTTAAGATTACTGCAATGCCGTTGAGTCGGACTCGCTCTTTGACCACGCATATAATTTGACATGAGCCGAGTATATAATGTCCTGTTAATGGAGTAGTTTACAATGATTCCAATGTATAAACAACAAGCTTCAACTCCGTGCTTTTCAGAAATAAACACACTCCAATTGCCAGCTGAGTCAAGACAAAGTTACGTCTTTACCGCAATTTTACTACGATACATATATATAAATGAATTTATAGAACCACTCCTCACAATCATAAATACTGGGCTCAAAATTGACATATGTACAAATGTACTTCACATTCCGCGAGTCAACTATCTGCTAATGTGCTAAATGGATGCACCTTTCCCCTTCCAAAGTCAACTTTTTAAAAGTAACTACACGTATCTGTAAATAGTCAGGAGCTAAATGGTCGTAAATTCTTGGCGTGTGCTCAGCTCCTTGTTTTCTCTCGAATGTTTTTCTCACTATACTCGAGTCGACACACTGCCATTAGATGCATTACTGTAATTCATAATTTCTCATATTAAACCCTAAATATGCTATTTTTATGTTACTCCCTGCAAGGAATGAGGACAATGCTTTGCCTTTTTTTAAAAAATAATTAATGTCACCGTCCCCAGTTTAGAGTTCGTAGGCTCATAGTCGCAGTTGCATTCATTTAAATCTTTTCACGTGTACACTTATTACACTCTGCTTTTTATACCGAAGGACAATTTTGAGTATGCACTGCAGCCGGACATTATAAATATACTACCATTGTCTTGGCCTTTTTCCATTTGGGTTTCGTGCTTGGCTTTTAAGGTCAGGACAACTGACCAAAATACAGTTGAGACTGTTTCATTTCACTGCACCTTTGGTCCTGTCCAGGCTTGTAGCAACAGTTTGTCTAAAATTAGATACATCAAATATTTAGGTACACATTACATATATATGTCCTTATGGATTTTACATGTTAATAACCTTAGAGCCCAATGGGAAATAGTACAGGTCTTTTGTAAGAATTTGGAATGTTAACTGAAGGGCAACAAATTCAATTAAATTGTCGGTACCCTCAAGGGAAAAAAAGGAAGGCATGAAATGGATTTGTAGTAGAAATTATATTCTCCTTAAACTTTCTCAAAACCCAAAGCTTTTGCTAAGAATAATTATGATGGGGTTTGATTTATGATTTGTAAAATGGTAGGAATTAATAAATTACCCAGACACTATTACAACAGATTTACCTCCCCTTTCAGGTGTGTATGTTGATTTTGTCGGTAAGATTAACTCCTCAACAGGAGCGTACATACATACGTGTTGGCATAGCCCAGTCCTATTTTTTGCTCTTAGTGCTTCACATGCGTCTGTGTTTAGAAGACACAACCACAAGATTGAGTGAAACATTTCCGTGGTCAGAGAAATTATCATGCTCACAATTTAAACTCATCCGCACGAGTTTGGGATTTGTCTTGACAATAAAGCAGGGGCATATTAGCGAGACGTGAAAAATGCGTATTTTACAGTCTTCCCCTCGCGGAGCCGTTTTCATGTCATCCCCGTTATGAGTCAAAAGTAACTATTTCAAAAATGAGAGATAAATCATTTAGTTTTCACTCTACTTTTATTGTTTTTAATTTAGACCCTAAACTGTATACCTACATGGGGACAGAGTCACGAGGGGGATTAAAATTTAAGATACCAAAAATTTTTATGCAGAAAGGAAACCTCAAAATATTTTACTCAAGGGAACAGAATTCCATGCTAATTTCCAAATGACACACTTCCTGATTTTTCTAGTGTTTAAACAGTAGTTTGTAATTTTTTTGTGTAGTTTTAGGATATCATAAATTCTTTTTGTGTGTTTGACTCGGATGTATATACCTACACTTGGGTACTTCATATGTGGGAATTACCATCATTTAGGAGGTGATTCACACTGAGAAATGTGACACAAACCATGGGATCGGGGAGCGTCAATGAAAATTCACGAATTTTTAATTATCACCTGAACCGTACAGATTTTAAGGGTATTTAATATGCCGAGCAATGTTTTTGAGTAGGAGTAAATACGCACTATGGGGCTTTTTTGGATTTTTTTTTACAACTTACAGTCTCATGTACGAGTCTACTATATGCAAAAGGGCAGGGGATTATGAGAGGAGACGAGGTAATTCACCTTTTTGTAAACCAAGAGTGTGACTCTGTTGATTGTACGTTTTTGTGAGATACAATAAGTGTACATTCTTCAATGAGGCTTGATATGGTTTTGGCCTTTTTTGTTCACTTCGTTAAATATGACTCAGGGCTCCTGACGACACAAGAATTTCCCTCACATTAAAAAGAGTAGCTTGAAGGTGTAGTAATATCTGCTAATACGGAAACTCATGGAGTGCCCAGGTTACTAGTACCAACGTGCATTCCTAGATAAATACTTGATGGATACGCACATAGTAGATATGTACTCATAGGAAATCTATAGGGATCGACTCTTCTGTCTGTTATCGAAAGGGTGTAACATAGATCCGACTCTAATGATTGTTAATACAGTGAGGAGGATCAGATGAGGCTGTCCATGGGACTATTATCACGACGAGAACATATTGACAAGAGGGGGAAAAAGGGGGTCATTGGTATTCTAGGTTATTGTCAAAAAATACGGAACTGGTACAAAAGAGAGTCAACAAGTGAACGGACAGGCTTGAGCCATAATACTTGAACGTTATTAACATGTACCTTGTGTTCCAATAACTTCCAAAACATGGTCCCATGTAAAAAAAAAAAAAATCTGCACAATTGTCTAGGAAGGGACAACTCTCAAACATAGGCGGACATGCACATACAAGAGTAGACATGCGTGTATACAAGTATGTACATATATACAAACACACACACACACACACACATACACACAGTAGGCTCTCGCATATCCACTCCTTTTTGTCTTATGTTTCAATTACCTCCCTATTATATTATATCCCCTCAGTTGCTCAACCAGTTTGGGACACTGAAGTCTTCTTGCCTGTGTTTGAACATCCATGTCATAGTGTAAGTACAAGGTTTCTAATAGCCGTCCTCCATATGCACGCCCAAAAGGCCCCACGATGATACCATTTTTTATTGGGCAGTTCAAAGTATGTATACAGATACTTACAAATCCACTCATGAGATATGAAATCTCCCTGTCAATATTCATTCTCTTATTTGCTTACTTTGACTTTTCTCTTTTATAAAACTCACATTATAATTTATTTAGTTTGACAAGCTTCCCTGCCTCCTTTATATCCCCGGAGGACTGTCCCAAGAGCCTTCAGGTGGATTCAATTTAAATTTGTCCTGCTACTCCAAACACGCACACACTCCTTTCAATTATCTATGCTTAATCCCAATTGCGTGTTTCACTGTTTGGAATGAGGACTTCAAATATACCTTAAAATAAAAGTAGGAATTACAAGTATGGATTTTATGAGTTTACATTACTGTCGTGTCTATGTACGTTTGTATGTACGTATATGCAGATACGTTTGTATGTTATATAATTGCCCTATTTAGTAGGAGGGGCTTTTAACTGGTTCGAAAGCATAACGTCTTAAATAAGAACTTGCTGCTCCCTCAGCAAGCCCAGGATACAAAGTGCCTGTAGAATGCTGGCCGATGTAATAATACGAAAGGTTTAATAATATTTAAATAGCTAATTCCGTCATTTGCAAGTCAACCAAGGCATCTCAAGATTTAGAAAAGGAAAAGCTGAGGATTAGATGATGAGGAAACCGGTAAATAGAAATCAAAGGTGAGTTAAGAGAAATAGGTGACGGCACAGTCCCAGCCCTAGTACATGAACTGTGTCGTGTTTACAGTGTGAGTCCAATAATTATTACATGTAAGAAAATAGGAGTAACTGGTTCCTCAAATCAGTCCGTCCAACTTTTGTCGTTGGTCAAACTCCGTCCATCAAATGGATTTTCTTGGCAAGGAATCCTGTCCCTGTAACACAGTCATCCGTTACACTGGTCCTTTGCTCATTGTCAGTTGTAACTCCTAGAACTAGTTACTCCTCGGAAGACACTCTCTCACCTCACTGGCCCTCTCCAAATATTAATAATTGAGTGACGACAAATTAAAACAGTCACAAGCCTCGTATATAATTACTATACTACTGTACTCATTGGATTGAGGAGTAAGGATGAGTCTCACAGATCCTGGGACAATGACCAATCGTTCCCTTTTCTCTGGGCATATGGTCGTCACAGTAAGGAGCAGGGGAGATTTTTTGAATGAAAGCTTTAAATTGAGGTGGATAATTATTGAGATGATAGCCATCCTTACACATTCTGCTCTCAGAGTCATGCTGGAATGAGTGTACTGTATTGGCGTGTGTATGGTAATAATAATTATAAGATACCTTGGAGCTAGTTCTGGATCAGTAAATGGGGTTGGGGGCTCAAGAGCGGATGTGATGCAGCTTCTGCTCAGCCAGCCATACAGTATTCCACTGCTTTATATGATGCATTTTTTTTTAAATTTTACTAAATCTCAGTGTCTGTTTTTTTTTTGAGGTCTTCTTTAAAAGCTCTTTAAAGAAAGAAAAAAACTGGAAACAAAAAGTTGAGACTCGGGCTTATTATATTTTAAATAGATTGTGCACATGAGCACGCCTTAATGTTATCGTCACTTGACACCCCGAGTCCATCTTGAGTCTGTAGGAGGGACCCAACTGTCACTTTGTCACTACAGTGTGAAACTAACTGATTGTGAGATGTTGCGGACATTATCTTACAAAGCACTTGAGGACTCCGCAATTTAAATTTTACTTTAATATTCCTTTGAAAAGGATTCCCATTCATGAGATTTAACTATTCATCTGAGGGGGAAAATTCCGGAAGGAGAGAGGGAAAGTATAGAATTAAATATGGGTATTATATTATTCTATATGTCTATAAAAATATGAAAGATAACAGTAGTTTAAAATTTGCAAACGTCAAATTTTGGAGGAACGTATTCTTGGGAATTTTCAGTTGATAGTTCCATTCATTAGAATTGGGTTGGAAGATCATTTATGACTTTTGTTCTGCCTCAAGTATTTTCCCCCTGTAATTGTGGTTTAGAGTGATCAATGGATTTATGTAATCTTGTTAGTTTTCATTTTTTTCCATTTTTGTATATGTATCTATACAAATGTACAATATCTGCTTGCCGCAATGTATACGCAGAAATTATGTCTACTCAGAAGTACAAGTGTAGAACAGACTGGGATCATAAGCCAATTCAAACTTGAGAGATGGTCAGTAAACCATATCAGGTGGGGAGAGTCCAAGCCCACGTCATCCTGCAGCTGATTGTGAGTACCTCTTCGGAATTAAGACAAGACTCCAATGTACATATGTGGGATGGTTTTTAAACACAAACGTTTATGTAGAACCAGACCGATCTCAGATCACTTATGCCAAAAGACGCACTCACAACATAGCCTCAGCCTCTTACACCTGTCCCCTTCTCTCTCTCTCTCTCTGCTGTTGTTTATTTAGTTTTTATTAAAAAAGGTCAACAAACTATTTATCATGTGATTTTAACTCCGAGCTCAAAGTACATCTGTACACAAGGGGGCTGGGCTTGGCTCAATGTCTTGCTTAATTTTAAACTTAAATATATTTACGCACATGCATAAGTATCTACACCGGACTCGAGCACCACGTTGATTGTGACTCTATGAATTCACAAGACCTTTTTTAGAGACTCCCTTTTACAAATTCCCCTGCAACTGGTTGAGACGACTTTCAGCATTGTAAGAAACCTGATCTTAGATTGAGTGTTACTTTGGTTTTAAAATAATTCTGTAATCTGTGCATTGTGCATTGCTAATGATTACAAGAGAGAGGAAAAAAAGTCCTTTGGGAAATCACGTTCTCCGCCTTTACGTCGAGAATGAATGAACTTCAAGCTAAGAATATTCACATTTGCGTACAATTGAAACATGTGCCTACCTACAGAATATATCCCATGCTTAATTGGTACCTACACCTAGTCTGTTGTAACCTTACACTCATGCACTATAGATACATATGGTTTCAAGTAAAAAAAAAATAAGTAAGCTACTGTACCAACTTGGCACCACCAACTCAAGTCAAACTTGAATGGTGTAGTAAAAGAATAGTAAAAGATGAAAATGAAATTGACAATGAAAGGCTGGGGGCGTCTGTACGTGTAAGTATAAATACAAACATACATATGTAGATCCATGCTAGTCTGTGAGGATAGTAAAAAATTCCCATCAACCGGTGCAAGTTGATGTTCAGAGGCAGGAGACTACCGACGAAAGTAGTGGACGTCAATTGCTACCGTACGCTTTATCTTAATTTCTTCAAATCATTCCTTAAGTAAGGAATACGGCACATCACATTCACACACACACACACACACACACACACACACACACACACACACACACACAGACACACACAGGTAAAAAATATACATATGTACCTACAAGGTGTAAACAATTTTGAAGGACAGGTTACAAATGTTCTGTTAACCAAACATCACGTTAATATGAAAGTGATGATGATGAGTTGTCACTTTTTTCTGACGACGTCTCTTTTCATTCACTATTTTCCCTCAAGGCTGTTTTCCCTATCAGCAGTAATAAACCCCCACCAGGACAGATCATTCACTATGGGATACCAGGTAGTCTTCCGATACATTCAAGTCCACAAAAGGAGGAGAAGGAATAAGGAAAGTGCAAGTTTGTATTGTCAAGACTCCTGTACTCTGTCCCTTCCACACACACAAAAAATCAATTGTAGGTGTTCTTTTCAAATACAATCACCCAGTAGGTCTTCAAAGCAAAAAAAAAAAAAAAATCTGCACGTATATATCCCATAAGAGATGAAGGAGAAAGCAAATTGCTTTTTTTTATATTCACAGGACATACCACAACAAGACCAAATAGTAAAAACTGTTTGTAAACTTTAAGCATCTTTGTATGTCCATGTACGTTTTATGGTTATCTCTGCAATGTAAACCTCAATCATTTCCTACGAGATTTATTTCCCCCCACTGTATGTATCCTATTATTACTAAATAGCTTATTATTAAGGGAGAGAGTGAAATCCCTCCGGGGCAATCCTGTCTGTATGTTACGCGTGAGCTTGGGTTTTTTTTCTGCAATGTCACTCTGCATGATGAAGCAAAAAAAAAATTAGCTTAAGTTCCTTTTGAGCAAATACTTTCAAAACAAATACTTACACATCCATGCTCATCAATATATATATATATATTCTCTGTATATTTAATGGGTTGGGAGTCCCAACTAATAAAACTGGTAACCCAGTGGAGTCACCCTCCCCACGTCAGAACAATCTTATTTTTATATAATAATTTCCATCCCTCATTGACAGCTCTGACTCTGGGAGGGAGAGACTCATTGAGAACAAAAATCCTAGTAATGAGTCAGTCACGAGGGAAAACCAGTGTCTTAAGAGGATTGGTTTCTCATTCTGTTGTTTAAGGAAGCAAACTCTGCATGGGGAAATCCACTCACAATATTTGATATCCTTTTAGCCTGAATTTAATTCCCAGGGAAGTGCATGTAAGATGTACATACATGCAAACACATGTACAATGCACACAAAGACCCACAGAATTTTTGGGCACAGTCAGACAGTCATTCCTCAAAGATTGGAAAATCCTTATGTATTCATCCCTCTGGTAATTCCTCAGGTCATCAAGTGACACATGTTTTAGAATTTAATTTAAATTTTCTTTAAAATTTAAATTAAAAAAAATATATATGTTTCCTTATAAAATTAACATTCATCACATTGGGATCTTCAGAACGAGGCGTCAAGTTAGAGTAATACTTTGAGCTTCATATATATTTTCAAAGGCTAGCACAATGACTGGGGCTGATTAATATTCATTGCTTTTTATTTAATTGAAAGTTGTCATCCGTTGGTTCACAATAAGCCACGAGGAATCATGACTTGTTTAAACAAGTGCCTCACCTAACGGCACAAAGCCAGACAGGTGCAATGGAGTCCATTCAATTCATGACTATATATATTGACGTGTTATTAATTATTAATGCTGTCCCTTATCAAATGAACATTGTGTTGTAGTACAGTACAGCCCTACACAGTCTGTGATTCCATGTCATTGACAGTGAACTGAACTGGAAAAACAGGGGCTTGAATAAAATTGCAGTTGCACATGACTACACTAGGAATTGCATTGTGTACCACTTGTTTATCCTAGTGCAATTAAATTCTAAATATAAATATTGCATGGACTGCACAATACAGACAAGCCTGATTTAAAGGAGCATATGTACTTGCCCCAGTGCTCAAGTCAAGTCCGAGTGAGCTATGGGATTATAGAAACAAGACAGCACAATTCATTATGGTTATGGTCTTTATCATGACCATAGTATAAGGGAAATTAGGTTGTTCCAAGCTTATGCTTGAGTATTGTTGTATACCTTAAAAAATACAATAGTCTCAACAATGCTGATACATGGCCTCTGCTTAAGCTTAAAATCTTGTGGTATGTAGTCAGTTAAGAAAAATGCACAAGGAGGGTGCAGAGGACTAATTGTGAGTCCATGATACTCCTTTTACTCAAAGGTACGGTACTACTAAGTTCAGACTTAAATAATTAATTTGAAGACAATAGTACACGCTGTAATGGGCCGGGTGCGAAGGTCATTTTCCTCTATTGTGACTAACTCACCATAACAGAAATGAATGGAAGTGTGTCGCGGAGAGTCAGAGCTG
The DNA here is from genome assembly GCA_947179485.1 of Allacma fusca. NCBI lineage: Eukaryota > Metazoa > Arthropoda > Collembola > Symphypleona > Sminthuridae > Allacma > Allacma fusca. Next base: position 43,871,971 of record OX359247.1, read on the forward strand.
ATACAAATATTTGGAGATAATTACCAACTATCACTTAATTTGTATTGTGATTTTCAAACATGCTCCTGCCTATCAACTTACATATCTGAGCGTTTTTGAGGATAAAAAAATCATAGGATTTCACAAGCTCACAACTTTCTGAAAACTGAATGGGCAGTTGCTCTGAATTAACTTGTCTTGTCCGCTCTCAACTGGTTCCTCGCACGAAATGACAAATCGCATGCCGCTTGAGTGATGTGATAGGAGACTTAGAGATTCTATCAAATCTTATTTTTCACAATGCCCCAAAAGATATTCTCTCAACAGAAAATGAATTTCAGGGATTTTTAGAGATAGAAACAGTGGAGGAAAAATGTTTACGTAGGAATCATTCATAAGTCTTGTCATTGGATTTACGTAAAATATTTGTTTCGCTCACAATCTGTTTTACCACTAGTCAATTAGTATTATCAAATTTACAGAGTTGAGTCTGGGACCGTACAAATGGATTTTGCTTGCTTATTTGGACACGTGCAAAGGAGCAATATCCTACGTAAATCCAATAGGTTATGCTCCTTCAAGTAAAAGCTCCTCGATAATAATTTCCCTTGTATATTTATGAACAGTGCGTGGAAAAATGCATGTATACATGTAGATATAGGGATTGATTTTCTGGACAGGCTCCCCTATCAAATATTAAACAGTTTATGAAATGAACAAGGCGGAAACTCTCATTGAATTTATTCATTATTGTGTCCAATTCATATTACATTTGCATTCATGACGTGCAATTGTGTGTTTGGAACCAATAGGAGCAAATTGCAATCAGCTCTCGGGTCCTTGCTTGAAAGTAAATTTTCCCTTTCGATATTTGGGACGAGAATTTTATTACAGTGAGGTGAGGTGGAATTAAATCTAAATCCCAGAAAATGCTTATTTATTCAGTCATTCTGTTTACGGTGCTCGTTCTGGAAAAATGAATTTTAATACTATATTTTATCCTTTATCTGGGATGCCTGGGAAAGCCTCCCTTGAGTAAAAATCTTGAATCTGGATACATGAGGAGTCAGTTTATTTACTCAGGCTTAGGATGTGAACCACTCTGTTGTAATTCCCAAAAGATCCCAAGCTGAGGTTTTTTTAGAAGGTCACGTTGAAATTAGAAACTGACCTACACAAAATTATTTCCCTTTGAACTTCATACTGCTTTAGTCCTATGACTATAGGTTTCGTTAATGAGGCTTCGTTGTGATTGAGTGCCAGTAGCTCTGTGTAGGTCTCTACGGAATAGGTGTGAGCGTAGTAATTATTTTAATGACGCACTGTGAGGGTACTATGTCATGGTCAGAATACAATATGTACGTATTTTTAGCAACTTTTAATTCCTCCCTTGTAGTACACCTTGTCACATAAATTATAATTAGGACTGGGGGAGCAATAAATTAAGAAGGTAGTTATCTCGCGAAATCACTTCCCAAATTGCCTATTTGAGCTCCTTACCCATTTTTACAAAGCACGCGACGGAATTTGGTCATTCAGGGAAAGGCTTTGGGGTATGCAAATCAGAATGAGATTACATGGGATTCTAGCTATCTTATATCGCGTACTTGTACGAGTACAGAAACAATTAATGTAGCAATTATTGTTGTTTAAAAACAATTTACGCAGTTGCTATTTTGTTTTGGTAAAAATGTTTTTCCCCGAGATATTTGAACGCACATGAATTTCTGAACCAAAATCCAAGGACATTTTCTATATTTAAGCTCCTAAAATTATATTTCTGGTATTTCCGAGCGTACGTGTCCGATTATAGTATTTAATGTGAATTTTGTTTGTTTGTTCGTTACAGATCCCCGAGTCGAGAATTGGTTCCTTATGAGAAGATGGACGCCGATTATCCTCATTATTATAACTTATTTTTTAATAGTCATGATAGGGCCCAAACTTATGCTCACGCACCCTCCCTATCAGCTCCGTAGTATACTTAAATTATATAATGCAACCCAAGTCTTAATATCAGCGTACATGTTTAAGGAGGTAATTTTATCAACCCGTTCATTACACACACGTATTATTCTCCCTATCATTTGAGACATGTGAGCCAGGAACGAAATGACATTTTTTTCTTACTCTACTTTCAGTTCTTAATTAGCGCATATCAGTCCAGCTACAGCTTAAGATGTCAACCAGTCGACTACAGCAATTCTCCTCTAGCAATGAGAGTAAGTTATGAATCCATTATAAATGTAACATACAACTCTTCAGCTTAAAACTTCATTCCTGGATTAAATCCAATGATACCTGTAATGATCAAATTCTTCAATAATTTTCCATATGTGAATCTTAAGCTCCAAATTGAAAACTTGTAAATTTAACATAATTTAGAAATATCAAAATTCCCATATTTGTCTCCTCACTTCACTCCACTCAAGAAATTAAATGAAACTACTGTATCTATATGTGATTCAGTTTTAAGCTTGATTGATGCTTATTCATTTTTGACAGATAATATTTTTTCTCAGCTATATTTGGAATAATACCTACAAGCTCAAGTAGTTTTCTGACCGGGATTTTAGATACGTGTAAAAAAATAATTAAATCCTACATGTTCCATAATAATTTGTTTTATTTTCAGATGGCAGGTGCTTGCTGGTGGTTCTTCTTTTCGAAGATTATTGACACCTTTGATACCGTAAGTGTGATTTTACACTTTCTCAATTAAAAATACATTAAATTAAGTAAAAAATATTGAAAGGGAATAGGGGAGCTAAAGATACCATCTTTTGGAGAAACTCCTTGCTGTCTTAAATGCAGACATAAGAAGTGACAATATAAATTATGAGTTGAGTTTCAGGTGTGTGTATATGAAATTTAAAAAAAAAAATTTATTTAACTTTCTAGATTTTCTTCATCCTCCGTAAGAAAAACTCTCAAGTGACCTTTCTTCACGTGTACCATCACGGCTCTATGATTCTCAACTGGTGGTTGGGAGCCAAGTACACTCCTGGAGGACAAGGTAAGTTCAATTTGTTTTTTGAAGGCTCTAAAACCTGGAGGAAGCAGTTTTATTTTTTATGTTATCCCCTATCTTTCAAATAGTTTCCAGAGGAAATAAAATACTTACAATCTGTCTTTAGATTAGATAGCTGTCAGAAAGTTTTATTGTCCGACAAAAGGACAATACAATAAGAATTGTCTATTTTGGATTAGGGTTTCCGACAGTATTTTCCTTTTGAAATTCTAAACATTTTCTTTCCTCGGTTCAAATTTAAAGTTCAATGTGAAGGACACATTGAAAGGACAAATTTAGGACCAGGACCAGAAAATCGTTGTTCTTGTCCTAAATCCTATTTGTACTCTTAAGTACCTCTTAAGTTAAAAATATCCTGAAAAATTAATTGTCAGGCCTTTTTCAAATTAAGCGTTTCCTTCAAAGGACCATATTCAACAAGATTATTTGACAGGCTCATATTTTCTGCGATACGTCTAGGTGGAATTTGAAATGTTCCTTTGACTAGGATAATTTTTTCTTGCCTAAAGTTTACAATGTAATTTTTTTTGTAATGCCTATTTTATTTTTGAAACAGTCTTTTTCCAGTGCACGGTGAACTCCTTCGTCCACGTGATTATGTACTCGTACTATTTCCTCTCGGCTTTCGGACCCAAAGTGCAGAAGTACCTGTGGTGGAAGAGATACTTGACTCAGTTGCAATTGGTAATGCCCTTGATTCCTTAACATTGAGTCTTTTGATAGTAGCTAGAGTTTTTCTATGTATTTATAAACCTGTTGAGAACCAGTTCTTGAATTGCCAAAGTTACCCCGGCCGCTCATACTGTAATATAGTAGTGGGCGTACATAAGAAGTTATGGAATTTGACATTTAGAAACAATCCCTTTCGTCTCCATGGGTTACATACTATTTCATCACTTTCATTATTACGAAATCCCAATCAATAGCCATCAGCATCGCATGTACAGGGTACAGCCGGTTACACAGAAGTACACTAACATGGGAACTATTATTACGGATGTAGTCATTCCACCAGTTCAATTTTGAGTCGTGACACGACCAGTGACCAAAGTAGGACCCAAATCATACACTCACATACACAGTTTGTCTCTCTTTGCAGGTAGTACATGACACACGTAGGGATTTTTTTTTCCTGGGGGATTTTCTCTTTTTTGTGTAACTACACATTGGTTTAGATTTTTGCAACTTCCAATTGGCAGCATAATGACAATTTGTGAAGAGTCAATGTATTCATGATGGACTCATTGTGAGTATCTCATCGTGTGCACAAATTTTATGGGGAAATAACACACTCCTGTGTCCCTCTCCAAATTTATATTACCTCACTTTCTAATTTAACTTGACTATGAATGAGGGATTGAGGGAGAGTAAGTGCCCTGCCATTTGGCCATTTGTATCAGAACGCTCCCTAATATTTTGTAACCTAACCTTACAGTTGCAAGAGCAAAGTTCCGTCTCTCTCTCTCTCTCTCTCTCTGACTCTACTCTTCACACAAACATGATTCAACGCAAGTGTTGAACTCAAAGCCATAGTGTCAAGCCCAATGTAGTCTCCAACATACATAGTATAGCACCCCGAGCAATACCGTAGTGTAGTAATCAACATGTGTTTTGTAATTACGATTTCCCTCAGATTTCAGTCAATTTGTAACGATTTCATAATTATTTAAATGCTTTTGAATTTCGCTTTTCATCCCCGCCTCCCAGTTGACTTGCTGCAATTATCCTCTCCTAGTATTTCCACTGTAGTAGATACAAATCCTGAAGAAATCCTTCAGTGGAGCTGTACATTGTGTACATGCATGCATGATTAGCCTTTGGTCCTCGTTGACAGCAGGTGCGAGTGCAGGAGCAAAGGATGCTGTACTCAATGATAATAATTATTGACATGCATTGATCCTACTGATCTCTTCGAGATTGCTTTAATTAATTAAAAGGAAAACCCTAAAAAATTGCAATCAGAGAGTAAAAGTGTGCGAAATAAGATTTTTTGCTACAAGAAGAAGGAAAAGCAGTGTGGCAATCCTAGTTCAATTCCTTTTAACAATTGCTTGTGATATACAATCGTCGTGAAATAGTCCAACAGTTAGTACGCTTTTTGAATTTATATTGGATGGAGATGTAGACATGGAAGATCCCCTTGTACTTGTTTAACGACTACCTCCATACTTTTACTACCTCGCAACTTCCTTACTCTTTAGTATTCACACACACAAACACACACACACACACACACACACTCACTCACTCACTCACACACACACATACACATACTGTACACATCCTCCACTTCATAACCAATGATCACGAACATTTGTTTACAATTGGAAAATATGGAAACATTTTGTCTACCAGACTCTATGCATACATATAATTACAAGGAGTAGTGTAAGTACCAAATCCCAACGGACTCTCTTTATGGAGAAAGAGATGGTTGGTGAGGAGCACATTCATGCATTTTAATGAGTGTTACTCCACACGCAAGTTCAAAGTTACTTGGTCGTTCTAGTTACACAGATCCCTTGCGGTACTTGTAGTAGTAGTCGTAGTAGATATTTTCTCAATGTACGGCTCACCAGACAGACCAACTCTTGAATGTTTGTCCCAAACAACCTTGTCAGGCGAGTTTGGACCGTACCTTCCAATATGGCTCAATGGCCCACTCTCGTACTTTCCAAGAGCAAAAGTTTCCACCTTTAGGATACACAGGACTACATACATACATACATACATACATACATACATACATACATACATACATACATACATACATAGAGAGACGTAGATACTAGCTGACATGGGAATAGTACCATGAACGACAGGCAGTACTTACACCTTAATTATCGATAAAGTTTCCCATAAGAATTATTTCCCTGGCCCCGTCAATAAATTTGAGAAACGCTTTAAAAAATCAATATAACAATGTCCATCACGCCGGGTTAAGTCCACATGAATGAGTCTCAATTGAGTGAGTGCCAACTCTGGGCAGGGAATGAGTACTTTTATGAGAGTCCATTTGTTTTTTTAACCAATAAACATTTCAACTCATCAGACTGAGTGTCCCAAGGAGTCATGATAAGAGTCCCCATAAAAACCAGTAACTTTTAGGCTACAATGTAAAATTTGCAATTAGTATCTACCTTTCTTCAGAGTCATTCCCGTGGTTGGGGGAGACTTGCTGTGAGATGATAATTTACTAATATAATCTAATTTATTTGAATTCTTCACACACACTGGGGATTTTTAAGTAGGTCTGACTGAGTTACGTTCTTTCTCAAATTTATTTTCTGGGGGATACTTTCTTTTTCTGTGAATATTTTTATGTGTTCCATTCTTTCTGAAATATATTTTTAAGGGGATGTGATTCCGGAATTATTTTGGGTTATTTCTCTCTGAATGGATGAAATTCTTTGGATGAAGTTCAAAAATCTTCTGGGTTGAATGATTGATGTAGTAGAGAATTTTGTAGTATAATTTGCTATTTTTTTTTCCAGATTCAATTCTGTATGATCATTGTTCACTTGATCGTCGGGATGTGTACAACTTGTGATTTCCCCTTCATCCTCAACTGTTTCATCATTGTCTACTGTATCACGCTCATTGCTCTCTTCACAAATTTCTACATTGAGACTTACCGTCATCAGAGTCGAGACAGAGCTGCGGCCGCGGCAGCCCTCCAAATCAAGCAAGCTGCCCTTGCCAATGGACATGCCAATGGAGGAGTTACTGCCAAAAAGCCAATTGAGAGTGGGGAGCCCGGCTCGGCGAGGAATGGGTCAGCTCTGAACAGTAATAATAAAAATGGGGTCATCCTCAATTCCTCCGTGTCATCGAATGGCACGACTCAAGTGTACCAACGGCATTGGTAGACTACCCTCCTATAAGGCTATAATTTAAATTAATAAACAATTATTACAAATAATATTTAACGGGAATTGACTACAATTTATTATTATATTGTCAAATTCGTACACACAACAATACCTTATACTCAATATTACTTTTAGTAGTACACTCAAATACGTGCAGCCCCATCACCTCTCAACGGTACTGTCCCAAATTTGAGGAATGTGTAACTTTGGATGAGTTCCCCTTAATGTTTTTTTTTAAAAAAAAAGAGATGAATGTCAAAGTTATGGTCAATGGGACAGAAATTCCTGTAAGGAAGGGTACTACACTAGTAACATTTCTGAATTGAAATTCTGTCCCATGTCTTGAGTAGCATTTTGAAGGAGAAGAACTACTACTTTGCACACATGTTTTTCCCCATGTTTTTTTATATATTTTTTTGAAAATATTTTATTCTGTAATAAATATCTCCTCCGGGTTGATGTGTACGTAATTCTATATATTTGTGACCTGACACTTACATAATGAGGTGCTGAGACACGCTATTCAATATTTAGGGTTTCTTCGGATGAATTTACTCTTTACTCTGGAACTCCCTAATTTAAAGATTCTAATTAATTTTACAATTAAAACGTATGTTTTTGTACCTACTCTAAACATTTATGTACACTATATATAGAGAAAGCCAATTTATATAATAATTGTAAAGAAAATGACGACAGATTTTTGGACGCTGGTTGTACGCTTTAAAAAAAGCAAGCTTTTTTTTCTGATGTTCAGATGTATCGTAGAGAAAAAAAATGAAAGGTTGTATTCTAATTGATACGTATATATCTACATAGACCATACTATATCTATGCTATGCCTACCTATTATAATTACACATGTGTGTACAAATGTATATACATATGGATATATAATATCATATTACAGGAAAAAAGTTGTTTCCGAGCCAGCTCACAAGGATTCCTTGCATTATTGTTTTCAATTAATTATTTAATTACTATTAGTGAGATGAGTGCTTTGCTTCCCTGGAAGGGAGACACTTATTGAGCTGAGATTTGTATTCAATTTCCAATCCCCCTTACAAATGTAATAACCCCTGTGCATTCCTACATACCTTATCTTGTTTATGTATGATATGTGCAACGACATTGGAGCTATGTTTCTATGTGCTACTAGATATATGTACCGTTCCCATAATAATTATTACAATGCTGGACAAAAATAGCTCAAATTGTATGCATCTGTCTGCAAATTGTTTTAAATCATTAGGAATAACTTGTGTATAAATTTTTTATATGGACTCTGTGTCTGTGTCTGTGTCTGTGTTTGTGTGTGTGTGTGTGTGTGCGTTGCTGAGAATTTTGACACTCCTTGCTGTGCTTTGAGTGGATAACGTTTTTATATATAAATGGTTATTACGCACCTACGACAAAATTCAAGACAAAAACGCCTTCCCCTTGCAAAACCTTTTGATGCCTCAATATGGTGATGAATTTTTACAGCTACGATTTTGATGGCTATATTTTTTTTAGATGGATTAAAATACCCAAAATTTTTAATGGCTAGCCCATAGACTTAAGGGAAATTTAAAAGTGAAAGCTGTGCTTTCAAACTTGTCTCAATTTCAAATAAATTTTAGCAAAATGAGTCCTCGCCCTGTGTGTAACTCTTAATTGGTTTGGTCACATTTGTTGTAATTATTAGCATTAGACAAAGCCTTGATGAAAATCTGTTTCCTCTCTCTCTCTCTCTCTCTCGTCCAATATCTGTCAGTACAATAAAATATGTCTTTCCCCGGGGGGGAGGGGCTTATAATCTTATATGTACTGGAAGGATTTCACTGTCATCATGTATAGAGCATACATGCCCGTAGGATTTTATATATTTTTTTTTTGGTCTTGAAGAAAACTTGTATCATGTAGCTATTATATATTATGACAATATTAAGCTATTGCTAATAATTCCGGATCATTTGTAAAATTGTAGGATTCTTTGTAAATTGTTTTTTATTTCGTGTGACTGTACGTGTTTTAATATTATTTTTCTATTTTTTTTGGGCTTGGCTGTGGGTGAATGAAGACGAAAATAAATATCTATATGAAATGATAAACCCGGAGTTTATATTGTAATTGAAATGGTATCTCACGAGAGAGAGTCCTAATTATTATTTTTTTTAGAATTATTATTCATTTGATATCTATTCAAATTCAAAGGATAAATTAAGTACGCCAGCTATACACAGTGCCAGTTTCAAAGATTGTAATTTTCCCGCAAGCACAAATAATGTCCCAGTCAGTCCACACACTCATTTAAGCTCCTTTAAAAATCCCCTTAAAATAAATTGAATTTCATTATTTATTTTTATTCAAATTATATTACATTTGAGACTTCAAGAAAGGCCTCACATACCATAATAATAATTGTAGCGCTAATAATAAAATATTAAACTTGATATTTGATTTGTAAGTAAAACCTCCCCTCTCCGCATATCAACTCAAAAGTGATTCTACAAAACTTGTTTGTAGTCACTTGTGTACTCTATAAAAATAATATAAAAATCCAATTATTTCCACATGGTTAAGTCAATATAAAAATTATGAATGCAGATTATAATGATAATGATCTTTGGCGGTGCTCAAAGAACATAACTAAATTTACAGGTTTGAAGCCTCTACTATAATATTCATATATCTATAGGAAATAGTAAATTTGACACTATTCCACTCATTATAAGGTGCAATTGATTTGAACTTGGAAACAACTATTTTTGAAACCATCTCCTTTCTAGAGCGTTGAACTCTCCCTGAGCAGAATTTATTTTTTTATAAAAGAGGGTCATCTAAATTTGAGTAATTACTAGTAGCAATATATATAGCACCTGCATAGATAAACATAATTAGCCATAATATCATTAAAATGTACAGCTCCATATAGATAAGTGTAATTAATTGTACTAATCTATACAAATACATCGTCAAAAAATTGTGTACGAGCTATGGATTCAAATGAACCCTGATATTTTCAGGCTATAGGAAAAAAGGACGTCCAGTATTGATTGAAGTGCAATATGCATGTCTGTGTCTATAATCCAGACTTGATAATTGTGAATTGTAATAAGAATCCACTTGCTTAACTCAAGTGTATCTAGTGAGTAAGGTTATAGCCAGTAATTAATAGGAATTATCTTATCAATAATTATTAGTAATTACGCCTACATAAAATTCGAGTTGTGAAAGTCCCTAATCATCTACTTTTATGAGGATCGTAATAATTACATATGCCGCTCTATCGTGTCTTGCTTTTTGAGAATGAAAAATGTATATCAAAATGCAGAAATAATTGCTGGGATTTCCTATGTATTTTCGCATATGTATGTAATTACCTCTAGAAATAATATTTACGGATACCTATATATATAATTACATATAGTATTTAATTATTAAATATTGGAGATCCCTCCCGATCCTGTAAATATAAGGAAGTCTCGGAAAGTGTAGAGTAAGATTACATAATTACATTTAATGTAGATACTGTGTATAGATATTTCCGTGTATCCATAGTAAGTTATATGGTCTATACTTGACTATTTCTGATAACTGTCAGTGGGAGAGGCTCTGCTTATGAGCTACAGACAGTTGATAGATACAGGTTAAAAATGTAATTTAAATAATGGAAGTCACTTTTTGTTGTACTTATATTTTACATAAGGGAATTTATATGTGAGCAATTCAAATTTATGAGAGCAAAAGAAGAGATGGAAATAAACATATGAAAATCTACAACATTGTCTTTGGGAGGTAAAATCCGTCTCCAGGCCTGCACTGTAAGATCCTAATAAATTGGAATTACGAAACCTGTGCCGTAAGTACATGAGTTCGTATCATATGGGAGGAAAAACCCTCGTGGGACAAAATACCACAAGGTTAGCATTGTCTCTTCATGGAAATGAAACAAAGTCCATAAATAGGGACATAAAAGATAAAACTGCATTTCGTTTCATGTTGTGTCATACTAGAAAATCTCCTTAAGAAGATATCATAATAACCTATTCAAATCCATCCTTGAGGAAGTAAATGTCCCATTAAGATTATTACAACATCCTCAGGATCCTTTTCATGTAATGTGCTTCATGTAATGTGATAAAAATAAATCCATGTTTAAGATTTCCCAACCCAAGCCTTCAATCTACAACTGTCCTGGGAATGACTCAATGCACTAGAATTTTGGGAAATAATTTATTGTTGGAACAGAAAATGTATGCAGGAAAAGGCCCAGGAATGATTGATAAATAAATTAGTAGACAAGTGCTAGTAAGGGTGATAGGACCCTGGGAAGATCCTGCATGTGTGGAGGAGCCTACTTCACAACCTACAATCGTCCTGTAAATTCAGGGTAGATGAAAAACCTACTAACCCCGTCTTCACATTTGATGATAGCCCTGCCGAAAGAAATGAAAATGAGAAGGAATTAAATCATTGGGAATGAAACCAGTTTCCTCCAAATCTCACCAAAGCCTTTTGTATTACTAGTACTGACTCATCAGCTATATAACGTTACAACCCCATTTGTCACTGGTTTCTCACAAGGAAAATCCCGTTATTACTGCAAAAACCCAACCTCTGTGGTGATCATCAGAGTTTCAATTCTACTATTACTTTCTGGCGTGAGGATCCATCACCTCTTCCCCTATATGTACGGTCAATGGGATCATTACCTGTGACGTTCCTGCACGCATATACAGTACCTATATCTGTACATATAGGGGATTATGAGACAAGCAACACTTTTCCCACTAGTACCCCCAAAAAAATAACACATGTTCAAAAACGTGCGTTCCTACATATGCACACACTTTAATACATACATATATGCATTCCCATACGGACAAGGATCTGTACATGTTGTCTGCACAGCGTACACACGCAATTACATTGTAGGGAATGGCAAAATCAAGTTGGAGTCATTACAGAGGAAATCACTCCTGACCTGCTAGACACGATGTAACAAGTGAAGTGAGATCCACAGACGCTCCAACCAACATGTTTGTATCACCATTGGACATTTACTCAACACATTAATTATTGCACTTCCCTCCATATCTACAACAAATACTGTTACATGTCTCAAATTCCCAATAGCCGTCCCGAACAGCTCAGCACCATTCCTCTGTGTGGGTGACCTGGTTCGACCAAGGGTATGGGTCAATATTGAGGCTCTCTTACATTATAAAATTTTTTATGCTCATAAATTATCAACTTACAGGAGTACCAGCACTTCCACACTTGTACAGATTCTCTCTCTCTCTCTCTCTCTCTCTCTCTGTAACGACCCTCGAAACTTTTTTCGTGACTCGGCATTGAATGTCATTTGAAGGGTTATTGGTTCCTTGAGGAGAGATAGGACAATGAATGGCTTGGACTTGGAATGTCTCTAGGAATTTCTGTAGGAAGGATCTGTGTCTTTGAAGAGAAAGTGTCTCATTAGACATACAAGTGCAATGCACTGTCGTACATTGTCAATGTAATTACTAACAATGAAGTTCCCCGTCTACTAAAAATAGGATGTGCTAAGAGTATTTATTTCCGTTTAGCACAATGTAAATTTCTATCCTTTCGGACTGCGAGAGGATGTGAAAGTAACAGACAAATTTCGTAGCTTCCCAAGTGATCCTATAGGAGTCATGTTTCTTTAACGACAATTGTGTCTATACTGTGGGCTATACGAGCAGGATTATAACATCAGAGGAGGTAGCTCTATATAATTGATACGATTTGAGTATCCTGTCATTTCTAACATAATGTTATCTTTTCTTTTCCAGGAGTGTATTCTGGTAAAAGCCAAATTTGATTCTCTTGCTGTTAGAAGTCGATACATAGTGAGAGTGCACTGTATATTAACTTTACAGACGCATGTATCCCATATCCAGGATGTTTGTACCACAGAGGTTCCGTCTTTCAACGGAACACAGGTTAGCGGTGTTGACGTCAATGGGTCTGATGGTGCACCTTCATAAGAGCTGATGAGGTAACTGTTTTAATATGATACCCCCATGTTTTGTTTCCATACATTAACCTCAACCCTTCTATTACATAAGGACATAAAAACAAGTATCAAAGTATAGACAGATAACTTCAAACTGATTGTGTGGTTTATGTATGACCATCCCTGCGGAGTATGTGTATACTATATATGTATGTATCTATACTTACGTATATGGAGAAATATGTACGTACATGATCCCATCTTCCCGTTCTGATTCAGTGCCGTTGAAAGGACCCTGTGAGGTAGGATATTCTGTTGGCATGATATTCCAAGGAACACTCATCTCCAGACAGGTAAATTACGCTTTTGGAGCAAGTTTCATCATCAGATTCTCATTAAGTACCACTCCTTTTCATCATTATCCAAAGTGTGTGCGATGCGATGTGGCTCCCCTGCTCGAGCTGGGATTTTCCCTTCCCATATAGCAGACCACAAATTGATCCGAGTTCCTCCCAGGTCAATACAACACCCGATCCACATATCCCACTCACATCTCTCCAAACGCTACTCCCATAGACAATAATTGTTTTCATACTGGGAGAAAAAATCCTGTTGTAAGTTGAGGGAAGTCTAGCGACTTACCCGCAGTGTGCTCAAAAGATCAAGACTAAAGCCGAGAGGATGAATGTGTGAAGACTCTGGAGCATGTGGACGGGGGGAGATAGCTTCCAAAATTGTTATTTCCTTTGAGCCAACACAATTCCATAATGTAAACACCCTTGTCGTCCAAAAGTACAATAAGTGTTGTTCTAAAGAATTAACCGTATTTTCCCAACACTTAATTGAAATTTGAATGAGGAGACCGTAAATCCTAAGTTTCAACTGTACCCTGTGCATTGCAAACCCAAAAAAATACAAACTAGTAGTATATGGAAGGTACCTATTGGCAAATGGTAATTTTCTTTAAAAAAATAACCTCAGTTCAATTAAGATTCAAATGGGATTTTTCCTTGATCTCCGTCTGCATACATTGCAAGCGTATACGTTTTTTAAAGTAATTAGGCAATGTCACGAAATTCAACTAATGGACTTGAAGAACACAGGAGCTAATGAAATACCAGTTATGTACATATAGATATGCAAAGGAAATTGCAATAGCGTTTAAAAATCAATGTAGCTACTCAATTAGAGGATGTCATCAATGATTCATTTTCTTTTACAGAGAGGACCGTCTGTGGTTGAACTTCACTGAAAGAATCTTTAAATTTAATGTAACAAGTTTTATGCTCAACTTGTGCAGTTTCTACAGGTACATTGAGAATGGCACAGAGTATGGGGACCCATGTTGTCAGACGGAAGCAACTTAATTCGTTCAAGCTTGAGATTTTTGTGGAAGGGAATTCCTTTAAAAAAGACACTCCTCTCATCATGCAATGCTGGAGGTTTTGGTGCCAAGTCCTTATGCACACATACAAAATCAGAATATGAAATACTAATGAAATTAACCATACAAAAATGTGGGTGAAGAGGCAACTTGGACAGAATTGTCCATTCAAAGCAAATGATCTCCAAGACTTCTCACTTGAACTTCAAAATTTAACTGCTTACAGTTCTCTTACAAATACAAAATGCACTAATTCTAAGAACATATGCATCTGCACAAAATCAATTTATTTTGTCTTTTAGGTTTTACTAATAGTTTTAAAATTTTGCAGTTTGCCTTAAGGGTGAATTGCAAGTGTTTTGCTAGCTCATATAATTATTTTTAATTATGTTACTTTAATTTTTTGTATTGAACTTTATTCCCATTACTTTAATTTTTAATGGACTCTGAGCGTATTATTTTAATTTTTAAAGTACTTTGCCCATGTTACTTTAAATTCCATGCACTTAGTCCATTTATAATTTTTAGTTCCCCCAATTTACATTTTTTTTTGAAACTGTATCCAATTTTTGCTCCTTACAAAACTTGTATTTTTATTCATCTGACTTCTTCACCGGCATTGCTATATAAGTAGTAACTTTCTATTTACCAAGAATAAGTGAACAAGTGTTGTTCCCTCAGAGGCCGTAAGTTTAATGTGAAATTGTGAAGCAAGAGATTCCTATTTGGTTGTGAATGTGAGCAGGCGCGTAGCCAGGAACTGGCCAAGGGGTGGGGGGCAACATTAATTAGAACGTACATAAAACGACACATTCTATGGGAAATCCAATTCACGAATGTTAAACAAATCAAATTTTGCAAACTGAATTTCAGATTTTTAAATTCTCCACGTTTTACGATTCCATCAAATCTGAATGATTTTGAACCAGATTTTCAATTGGGCTTGATCCGATTTCGGAGAATTTCGAGACCTGGGTTCGCTTCTCTCGTTTCAGCTGGTGCTTAACCTACTGTTCCTGTGACACACGTCTTTGCTTCGAAAAGAAACTGCGGATATCAGGCGTGTTGACCTTTTCATAATGAAGAATTAAATACAATTCACTAATTTAATAATTCTATCCAGGTTTAAAAATTTCCTCGAAGCGATGCGTGTAAGTTACAGAAGTTAAAACTTTTAATATGAAAATATTTAAAGCCTTAACTTTTGTTGCCGTTGAAGGTTGAAGTCGAATCGACGACGCAAAGGGCAAAGTGAAATCGGGATTTCGCAATGCATTCAAATCACCCGCTAAGCGAGGATGAACACAATAAAAATATACTCTAGAATCACCCAAAACGTCTCTTTAGTGAATGGTTTATTACCCACGGCTTCTTCCCGTCAAAAGTTGACCCATCCATACACGCGAAAATCGTATCGAAATGCTTTTCCATTTCGATAGAAATTTATTGATCTAGAAATCCTTTGCATGATATTTACATGAATTACTGCATATGCTGAATTTCGCAGTGATTTTTTTCACAAATAAAAAAAATAGTACTGTCAATTCACTTAAAAGGTTTGCATGTCTCGGTATGGACTGATTGATTTTTAACTATTTGAGTGATTTGAGAGTATTTTATTTCGAATGGGGGGGGGGGGAAATTGCCCCCTTGCCCCCCCTTGGCTACGCGCCTGAATGTGAGTATTATCTACATACTCGAAAGATGTTAGGATTATACCTAAGTGAAGAATATGGACGTGTATGTATCAGGGCTGGAGAATTCGAAATATATGAATACAATTCCGATTAAGATTAATCTTAACGGATTTTAATCCCAATTCAAATGTATTTGTTTTTAAAAAATAAAAATTCCAATCGAATTTATTCAAATATTTGCTGTAAATTCCAATATAATTCAAAAACTTAGAATAATAAATATTAAGACCTGGAGCTACAATCGACCCACAAATTATCACAAGTTTGCATCTAAATTTAAGCCAGAAAATGTCTAAATTCGACAATTATGAAAGCAAAGAACCCCAGTGCTATCTATGTCAGACATTTTTATGTATTACATTTTGCATTACAGTTTAATCATGTGAAACCGCATATGACTTGCTGATTCACCTTTAGTGTCTTTGGGGCAGGGAGCCCAGATCATTGAATTCTCAAATCAGGATTTCTAATTAAGTTTTTTAAAAAATCAAATAGCAGATACGTTTGAGTTCAATTTAACTACTTGTATTTGACTTGCATATGCCGAAGAAAACTTGTTGAATCTAGTTTCAAAATTTTGAATGAGCTCCTCTTGTCACAACAGTTATCCTGATTCTTCCGGATCTTGATAAATATCTAACAAAGTATCTTTAAGCGTGTAGAAAACATTTCAGTTTTTTATTTCTTGCAGCTGATTCTATCGAAAGTTGACATTCTCGAGATATTATTTTCATTCAACTTTTGAAAGATTTAAATTTTAAAAATGTATATACGTACGTATATTTATTTTGGTGGGTTCAATATTGTCGACATTTTGCTCGGAGGTACAGAATTAATTTCGCGGAATATTTTTTGAGGAATTTAAAATTCGCTTAAAACTTTCAAAATATTTAATTCTATTTGAATGTGTGGGATAACAAGGACAACAAAGTCAAATTAATAAGAAAATTTGAAAAATTATTAGATTTTTTGCATTTGACTGGCACTCCTTTTACCGCATTCTAATTATCTTTTCATGCAAAATCAAAATCTTAGACCCCCTCTATTCCACATCAGAAAATTGCTGAAAGATTAATTGATCACCTAGATTTTAACGAATTCATTTTCAGGAATAAAATTAGTGTGCCTGCTCTACGTCATTTTGTGGGATCACAAACGTAATTTACAGATTTTTATTCCAACGAGTGAAATTTTAAAGATTATGTTACGACTGGGTAAAAGACTCCTTTTGTATTTTTGATTTTACGACGTTAACTATAATATGTCACGGTTTGTTTCCAATATCTAAGCATTGGATACAGTATTCAAATATAATTTGAATACTAATTCGAATATAGATTTTTTTCAGACTCAATATGAAATTATATTCTTGAACAAATATGTTCAAGAATACCCATTCAGATAAAAATGTCAAGAAATATGAATGAAATGCCGATTCTAATTCTTATTTCGATTCGAACGTCCAGCCCTCGTGTGTACATTGTGTGCTTAATACATTCATAGAAAAAATCAAGCCAAAAATAAAAAAATAAATCAAAAGTGTATGAAAAACTCCCTTATGACAGTGTAGTAGAACAGCAGAGGAATAATTTGACTTGTGCCGAAACTTTTGTCAGTGAACATAATTTAATTTACATCGGCACATTTACCACTCCTTGTTTTGCGTATTTCAGTGATAATATGTAGACTTCAGTTCTGATTCCAGCTATAGATGTTTTCTTCCAAAAACTCTTGCCCTCTTTCCCTCCAGTGCCTCTCTCTCAAAATGTCTATGACAGGATGTCTATACCTGTTGGAGGAAAATTTCCGGCCGTGTTCGCCCATCAATATTCCATAAAACCTATACTTTTCTGCATTATTCATTGTGAGAGGAGATGCAGAGTCATGGGGCCGGTTCAAGCAGGAATTTTGTGTAGTTCCTGAAATACACCAAGCAGAAGCGCAGCTGGTGCATGCCCTCAAAGAACCTTGTACTACATCTGCGGAGGATATTAAAAAAAAGTTGAAGAAAAGGAGTAACTTCATTATAGCTCTGGTTCCATTGATTCAAATTATAGAGCCGCAAAAGACTGAAAGTCTTGAAAAGTTATTCTTTTTACAATAGAAAAGGATTGAAGGTTTAGGAGAAAAATTGAACCGGCGTCAAGGGATTTTGAAGGGAAAATAAATTCCAAAAACATTCTTAAGAAAGCAGCCCCAGAATTTCCAGGATACTGCAATAATTTCAATACCCTCAGGATTCTGTAGCACAAGATCGTTTCCTTTCGTAATTGTTTTGGAAATATTCCCATAGTACTATCATAAATGACCTTGCACGCTCTACAATTTACTTCCCATTCGAAAATAATTCTGAGTGCCAATATCCTCAGATAGGAAGCGAGTAGGATGCAGTTGAGGGAACGTTATGAACACTAAATAATCAGAATGAGACAACTCCTTTTTATGTTTTAGCCTGGGACTATGACCGTTTGAAACATGAAATATATGTGCTTACTTACCCAATAAATAATGGGATCTTTAATATTGCAAAAAGGAACATTGTCCTCCCACTTTTCGTTAATGGGTTAGGAGAGCATACTAAACTTCTATTTCAAAGAACAGCCTATAGCTAGGAGGAGTTGGTGAAATTTCTAAATAAACCACCTAAATTTGGCCACTGTTCAGGCGTTGATGAAGGACCATATGCCATATATCTGCTTTCTCTTATTTACTCCAAGTAATTCTTTAAATGAAAAAAATATTTCTTTAATTTATACTCTCTTTCTCTTCCTTGACCTTCCAGACGAGGTAACATTGTGTGTTGTGCCCGACAAGAATTTATTCTTCCTTTTATACCTGACTTTCTTATCAGTTCTTCTTCCAACTTATCTGCCACCTCCATACTTTAAACAAATTTTTAGGGGAAGGCCAATAGGCACAAATTCTGACATGCTATTAACGTGCAATCATTTTACAATCACATTAGTTTAAATAGCATAATTATACAATATTTGTAATTACATAACTACATATCTACATATAAATAAGTAATTGTGCACACACAATCGCCTTCGTACATACAACTACATATACGGTGACAAAAATTACAGCTAAAGTATATACCTACATAGCAGAAATAATTGCAATGAATAAATTTAAATTTGAAATAAATTACAGGCATTAAAACCTGCGGTAAACAGATTTGTACTGAAAGCATGTAAATGGCAGCACTTTAGTTGGATGTGTCTTTAGTTCTTTCTTTGAAATTCGATTTTATTTTGAAATATTTAAGAATAATTTAATGAAGTGTTCATCATTAATGACTTATATTTGGAAAAACGTTTAGAGGGATTCCAATGAAAGAGGATGGACCTATACAGCTGGAAAGCTCCATCAGGAGAAGGGCCTAAGAGCCAATAAGGAAACAAATGAATGCCAGTGGAGAAAGTTGTTAAGAAAGAATGAATTGAGATACTCAGCGCAATAGGTTAAGTTGAAAATCGCAGAAGCGAAATATGTTCTCACTAAGACTCAGTGAGTGAAAGGGTGTGCTTTATATGATTTATTTGATTCCATTCTCTATTTGCAATGATAAATTGGGAACTCTGGGAGTTAGCAGAAGGCAAGGTGAAAGTTGTTGTACCCCTTGTATCCTTTTGCACCAACACGTCGAGGTGTGTATTAGCACTTGGAAATATGTAAATACTCTCAGCTGTAAGGTTTATTAAGACCTACTCAAGAGGAGCATTATCAGGGAGATTCCGTAATGTAGATACTTCAGGCCGGCGTAAAAGGAAAGCAAAAGTATTTTGAATTGGAGTCATACGTACCTACGGCTAAATAAACATGTGTGTGAATATATTGTGCATATGTATATACAGTATATGCGTGGAGCTGGGGCTAGTAGTGTATAGCAGAGTAGATAGCCCAGCCTCCGGTGAGAACTTCACAACTTTCATCTTTCCCTAAAATTCAAGCTATAAAAAAGAATTGAGGATCCAAGTCAAGACGGGTGTTTTGTGTGTAACAGTCTTGTTTTGATTTCAATTCAGATAAGTTCACTGTTTCTCTCTCTGTTTTTTCCAACATTCGTTGAGAAATACGAGGCTTTCTCCTCCTATTATGACAAATGGGTCAAATTTGTATTTCTTCCTGGAGACTTTGTATGGGTGTTACCTTCTTAAATAATTATTACTTTCATCTTTAATCTTCAACTTCCTCAGTCACCTATAGTTCACACCCGTGCAATTTAATGTTTGATATGTAGTTCAATTAATTTACGTCTTCAGACACGTAAAATACATATTAGTACATTCAAAAAACAGAAACGTTTAATGTGACGTCTTAAGTAAGAACTTGTTTTGATACTAGAGAAGATTACTGCTTTTTTGTATGCATGTTTGTATGTACGTATGCTTTTTTTAAATACTTCTTAGTTCCTTTCTAAAGTGCATCAAAAGTTCATCCCAATTTGTAATAAAATTACAGTAATAAAATTGCAACTTTGATTATCTACACTACTGTAAACTTAAAAAAATGTTATAATAAAACTAAATAAATACTTTAATAAAATTAATCCTGTTCCTGTTCTTTGTGAAACATTCCCGAACAGTTCATCTGTGCTTTCAAGTGTGAAGAAATTAATTTAAGACAGCGATTACATTGACAGTGTGTCATAAAATTGCGATAAATTTTAATAATAACTAAAATTTGAAGTTTCAACTTATTATATATGTACAGTCAACTCTCGCTATAAGGGATGCTGAAGGGACCGGCAAAATCTGTCCCTTATAAACACTAATCCCTTATAAGCATAGTGTTATACATTGTGTAAACGGGAATCGGGACTTCTAATCCTGATCCCGTATATCGAGAAATCCCTTATAAGGGTATCCCTTATAGCGAGAGTTGACTGTAATTACATCAAATATCTAACACAGGATTTACGATCGATGACCTCTATTGATTTCCAGGTAACCTCCACCTTTTCCAACACCCTTATTAGTAAGGTAAAGATATTTAAAATATTCATCCGAAAAACGGGAAAGTAATTTCAGAAGAATCTCCGTATGACATGCATCTGAAAACATCATCTTTGATAGAATTTCTCAAGAGCGGAAGACTGGATGTTGTACACCAGATTGAAGAGGAATACCTGATGATTTTAAGTGTTTCCCAAGTAAACGTAATTCTGTTAAAGGCATGGAAAAATACGAAATTCGTGATCAAAATACCAAATACTGTATACATGTTTCCAGACTATCCAAAATACATGCATACATAAATTACAAATAACAGAAAACCTAGTCAAGATAAAAAACAAAATACAAATACAGGGGCGAGTCAACATCCTTGGACAGTGACGTAGGGCACCTTAACTTTATTTACAGTTACATAATTTTGTAATTATGTTGATAATAGTATTAGCAATGAGTGCACTGAATATAAACGTGCAGTATTTGTTTTAGCAGTAAATCAACAGACTATAAGCCATAAGTGGGTTTACATTTTGTTTGCCAACACAAACGGCAGTTATCGTGATGTAACCATGCTAACCTAAGCCGGGTGTCCTGTTACCCGAATGGGCCCAAAAAATTTATTCAAGCTCCTGGTATGGTGTTGAACACATTTGCGTTGTAGGTTTTGACTTACACACAGTATTTCGGAAATAACCTTAAGGGAACACTTTTGTCCTCATCACGGGACGTCACTTATGGGAATCCTACACGATGTTACACATGCCGGAGCATGATCACAATTGATTTTTGTCTTTTTAGGGAAGGGGGAAAGCGAAACGAATATACTTAATCCAAATTTGTGCGGCCGTTATCTTGATGCATAATGTATAACACAGGGGTTGGATGTTTGTAAATCTCCCTGGAAGATTTTTTTCAATTTCCCTGCTGGTCATGATGTACCTGTTCGAAGCAAGTTTAAAACTCCCTGTTGGCAAAACAATTTTCGTAATACATCCCAACAAATTCAAAAATCCCTGCTGAAAAAAAGGTCAACAAATTTGAAAATCCCTGCTGACGAAAAATCATTTTCGTAAATCCCCTCAAACATTTCGAAAATCCCTGCTGAAAAAAATTGTTTTCCATAAAACCCCTCAACAATTTCAAAAATCCCTGCCAAAAAAAGGTCAACAGATTTGAAAATCCCTGTTTGCAATCCCGTTTGAAAATTTCCCTGCTGAAAGTTTTTTTCCCTGGGAAGATTCTTCCCGTCTTCCTACATAAATCCGACCCCTGGTATAACAAAATATTACATGGTAAGTTTATACTGGTAAGTACATGAAGTTTCAACTTATTATCATCTCCCGAATCAGTCCTTAAATTGCGTATTTTTCGACAAAGGTTACATACTTTGTAATATTTTGTTATTAACTAATTTTAACTTCTAATTACTTCAAAGACGTTATTACCATTTACCTGTTGCTGATAAAGAGAAGTCGGGAGATCATCAAATATTTTAAATTGAAACAGCGATTGGTGCATGAAGACTACATAAGTGAAACGCTTAACTTCGTTTTTATTTATTAATTAAGATTATTTGTAATATTTGTAATTATTTATAATATTTATTTATTAAGCCATTTATGTTTCGCCACTTTGTGATTTTGCCTCACACTGTTCGTGCATGTGTGCAAAATAATCCCCGCAAATTTAATTTTCGAGGATATCAAAATTTCAACAATAGTCAATTTGTCCGGTGGGGGGAGACCCATAATTCCAGTAAGAAAAGATATATATTAAAATGTTTAGTTGGAAATTTTGTGTATTTAGACACCCGCAGAAAATGTGTAGAATTTTCCAGACTTAAATATAATTTGATCTTATTATCGCTTTGCTTTATATAAGTCAGACGTCATTGTTGTGAGTTTCTGATTCAGCAGAGCCTCAATATTGATTTTACGTTAGCTCCAAAGTGCTGAAATCGATTTGAGTCGTGGAAGTTTCTGGGCTGTTCTGAATTCCCAGAAAATCAATTAACCATAGCTTAAACAAATTTAAACGAAATGTGAATAATGAAGTGTAAAGAAGAATTGTAAAGCAAAAAATGTATACAGTGTTTGCAAAGAGCTTATAAGTAGTGAAAATACAATTAATACAATGAGCACCGTATATTTATGCTCCCCTGTGTGTATCAATCTTTAACATTGAATAAGTTTAAACCTATGATCCAGGGAACATCGACAATTATCTTAAATTGTAGGGAATAATGTTACCAATTTATTTCTATATTATAATTTTTTATAATATGATCCCCGCCAAATTTAAATCCACCAAAGCGTCGCACCATGTAAAAATGACGCCGAAATAGTTTATCCGCCCCTGTCGTGACACCCTGGTGACCTGGGAAAATTATTTTTGAAGCATCTGGCAAGCATATAGCTTCCAGAAGCTAAGTGAAGTAAAAACAATCTTGATTTGGGATATTTTAAAAATAATAGTGTGATCCAGGCCCATTAACAGGTAAAATGTTGAAATTTTGAATCAATTATGTTGAAAAACTATTTAAACAATTTTGGCAGGACAGAATCATACACAAGGTTTTGGGTCTGATCACGTTCTCCCTCGAATGTTAAACAACTCGGGCGGTGTCCCATAATTAAGGTAAGCATGAAGGTAAAAACAAATATCGACCGTGTTTAGGTCAAATAACTGAAAATAACGTTTTTGTAGAATATTTTTATGTTTCTATCGTACCAAAATTGTTAAAATAATGTTTCATTCTGCTTAAAACGTTGAAAATGGGTAAAATCTCATTATTAGCTCATACAACATTATATTAGCACATGTTGACAAATTACGTCTATATTTTGCTCCAATATTTTCTGCAGCACACGTTTAGAAACATCCAGTGGTTTTCAGAATATCTATTCAGCAGGTCTCTACACTGCAGATTATGGTCATGACCCGTTAGAACAGACCATCAATCTTGGGAAACTCATCTTAAGAGGATAATACAAATGCTGAACATCCATGAAATTACTTCTTACAACCAATGTTAATACTTTTTTGAAAGAAATTTTGAAATTTTAAAGAATAATGTAATGTTGAAAACCAAATTTGATTTTTTATTAATTCATATTCTATCAGATGATTGTTTGACATTGTAAACGTAAAGTGCGGATTTTCGTTTTACTATCTGATAGTCTTAATGTAAGCATATAATGTAAAGAATATATTTCCTGACATTATGAACTTACGACTTATGATTTGCAGTTATCCTTTATTTTCGAGGGAACAAAAACGCACGCGAATGGTTTTTCATCAATTCTTGGACGTACATGTTGCTTCGTGTTACAGTATTAATGAATATTTTCCTGAAAGATGTTAAGTGTCAAATGTGATTCCAAATTTGTTTGAAAACACCTTTTACAAGGTAATTATAATAAACAAACAATAGCGGTAATTCGTTTTAACTATTTCAATTACAAATTTTAATCGATTCGTCGTCACACTGGTCAACACAAAGGAGTGATCAATTTTTGTTTCCCACAAGATGTACATTTTAAATAACTTATCAATGTGTTCAGTCACTGTGTTGTAAAATATGATTTAATAATGATTTTGAAAAAATCCGAGCAGTTAGCTTGCTTCTGATATATACTTCTTAAACAAGTTATGACGCTATTATGTACAATTTTATAACTCTTTGGAAAGTTATCTTCTTTGACGTTTTATCTTGTCTAAGTGAGTACATGTCTAATACAATATTATATAGAATTATGGCAAACCGAGCTGGAAAATAATTGATCGCTAATTGCCACTAAATAATATCCATTAACTGACTCGTGTTGTTGATCGAGTATATCTATACATTTTAATTTGGTGTTGTAGTTCGACTTTGCACAACGCGTTAATAAATAACAATGTAGTTATCGAAAACTAATCATGAAATATTAAATTTTATAGCTAAAGAATTTTAAATTTTAAAACCGTGGATACCCTACGGCTTTATTTTTCAGTAGCCATTCAATTTCGTAAATGATTTCACTTCGTGAGATTGGGAAATTAAAGTTAGCCGATTTGTCTATGCTAGGGACTTTCAACGTTGACACTACAGCTAAGCATGACTGCATATACCATATTTTATAGCAAAGTCATACAGTGTAATCTTGTTCAAGAAAAAGCACCATCTTGCTGTGAGAAACGTTGCGAAGTTCACTCTCAAATGCAATGAAATTCCAATTGACGAAGCACCAACAGACGACGACACCACAAGTCCACTCTAATAATTTTAATATACGCAACAATCATGAGTATTGACTCGACGAGTAAAATTGATGCACTAACGGCGTAACTTAATCGGTAATGTTGCTGAATATGGAAGTATATGTCTTTGTTGTGATTCGCACAAAATCCGTTTGGTCAGAAGAATAATACTCCTCTCTGTATCATCCTTTCTGATGTCTTTCTTTTACAGAATATTTTTCTTACAAGAGAAAATGTTATGACTTAATTACACAGTCGCTGGCGCCGCGACTCAGCTCCTTTGGACTGAAAAACATAGGGGGTAAACATTGGGAGTAGACAAAGCGGGACTGATATCTACAAAAACAGTTGGGACTGAGACTAAGTGATACGTATGTATTGAAGTGATTCAAAGTACGCAAAAATCATTTTACCTCTTTACAAAAGATTTTCACTGTATTAAATCTTCCCGGGAAGATCGTTTATGAATTCCCTTGCTGAATCAAATGTCTGTCAACAGGTTCTCAACGCTTTCAAAAATTCCTGCCAACAGAAGAGGTCAACTAATTTCAAAATCCCTCCTAGCAAAAATATATTCACTACAACACGCCAAATTCGTACCAAATTGGGTCATCCAATCTGAAAATATATTTAAATAATTTTTTAAAAACATTCTCTATTATCTCAACTTTTCCACGGTGTGTTGAATTCCTAAATCTCTATCCGAAGTGCCGTTTTGGGCTGAATTTCGATGGGAGTTATTCAAGCCGTGTGCTGCATAGAATTCCGTTTTAAATTGACCGCAGCAAGATTCAACGACGTTACCTATACACAAACTATAATTATTAATTGTGGTATGTGATGGAGGCAATATAGCGTTTCCCTTGTCTGTTCCCTCGAAGTATCGGACAAAGGCAGCACACTTGAAGCCACAGGTGACCCCGTCCACCCACACACTTCCTTTCAAACCCCAAAGGGAATTCTGCTCCATTTATTCCCTCAACACTGGCACTTACTGCACGAAATCATTGAATCGAAATTGATTAATGATAGATTTATCGATGTTGTGCATTGAGTGTTTGAATATTAGCAGTAGCAAAAATGGTGATCTATCTCATGATCAGTAAAATCAAGGATATCTGAGACTTTATTATGAGATAGATCTATAAAGTGGCACAATGAGAAGCGGGGTTTGTTTCGAAGGGTCCCAGTACACCCCATTTAAGTAGCCACCGGTTCCGTGTAGAAGGGAACAGTTAACTTTACTTTTTGAGAGGGAAGTTTTAAGGGTTCCTTTCTTGTGGACGGACAACTGTGTGCTTGGGACTTGGAATCGTACAGAAAAATTAAGGTATTTATTATTGTATATTTTATTTAACATTTCGGGGTAATATTTATTTAATACACAGTATTTTGACGAATTTCTCTGCGTACTAATGCGGTGAGAGTTTTGCATGAATATGTAAAGATTCTGCTGGAGGAAACACATTTCTCAAAGGGAAAACTTCAGAGAAAGGGGAAATATCGTGTTGGTGGGAATTTGTATGTTTAAATATGAATTTTACTATTGGTTGATATTTCGTTTAGCAGAGAAGGTGAAAAACGTCTTACAAGGAAACAATTGAACTGCGCTCTTTTCGTGGAGTTTTGACGGTGTGCTCAGAACGTGGAATTGTATTGGCGGTACTACTTCGTTTTTATTTTATTTAATACGTTTAAAGGTAATACTTGTGTACGGCACTGTTGAAGTCTCACATTTATGATTTTTCCTTGGAGCATCAAGGGGTGGGATTATTGTAGGAAGATGCGGATATACTTCGGAGGGAGAAATACAGTTCTGACAGGAAAAATTCGTAGAGTGAAAATTTATTAAGGGCGGGTTTGTTTTGTTGAACATGATCCACCAATGTATAGGGGGCACTTACCTGTCGTTTGAAGGTTGGTGCTGATTTTCATCACATATAGTCAAATTGATAATTTTTCAGGTTCAATTCTGTATGATAAGTTTTTACTTGATCATCAGGTTGTGTACATCTGGTGATTCCCCCTTCATCATCAACTGTTGCATCATTTTTCGATCATTGATACCTTCACGAGTTATACAATGAGACTTATCGTCACCTGCAGAGATGGGTAAAATACCTCATTTTTGTTTAAAAAATGTCAAATACTTTTACCATGTTTTTCGTAACATAAAATACTACATAAGATACCAGCAACTAGTTTTTCTAAAATACCTATGTAAAATACAAATCAAAAACTGCTTCAAAAACACTTAATAGAAAATACTATCTGAAATACTCATATCAAAATCAGGAAATACATGATATTATTGTTTTGGAAATCGAGTACAGAATTTCGAAAACACAAGCTTTTTGAACATTTCATCCGACAATCTAGATCTACGCGCTCTAAAAATCAGTCCTGCAATGCTAAACAATCGTTCTATAGGATGGCAATAAGGTATTATAAAGGGGTATTCTAAACCACCAATTTCTTATATTTTATAATTTTGAAAGCATGCTAACGAGAAGAACCATGATCTCTGATATTACTTAGCAGTGGAAAGACAGCGAATTTATCCCGTTTAATAATTATCGATAAACATCGTATGGGCTGGAATTATTCCAGTCCATACGACGTTTCTTAATCGATACAAAACGTTCGTATACGACATGTTAAGGCTCATAAATAGTTTTCAGCAACTGCGGCAATTTCAAAGGTTTGAGTACAATTAAGTATTTTGATCAAGTATGTTATTTTAAGTACTTATATTACTATTAATGTCTGCAAATAAAATATCGAATACTTTACAGCATCAATCCAGAAATTTGTAAAATACTAAGATACGAAATACTACGACGACCATAGTAGGTTAAAAATACAAGATACAAGATACGTTGTATTATAGATAGTATTTTTTACGTAATTATTTCAAGTACTAGACATCTCTGGTCACCTGAGTCGAGACATAGCTGCTACACCAGTTGCCCTCCAAATCAAACAATTTTCATTGCCAATAATAAAAATGAGATCATCCTCAATTCCTCCGTGTCATCAAATAGCAACCAAGGGCATTGGTAGACTACACTCCTGTAAAGGTATAATTTAAATTAATAAGCAATAAGTATTAAAAATAACATTTAACGGGAATGGCTACAATTTACTATTATTATTATTATTATATTGTCAAATTCGTACACACAACACTACCTTATACTCGATATTACTTTTAAAAGTACACTTAATTGTGTGTTGCCTCATCATATTCCAACATAACTGTTTAAATTTCTTGAGGAATGTGCAGACAGATGAATTCTCCTTAAAAACGTTGTTACGAGATATATCGATTCCTGTCTTTCGGACATAAATTCCTGCCAGGACTGCTGTACTGTTTCTGAATTTAAATTTTGTTTCAGGCCTTGAGTACCATCCTGAAGAGTTCATCTCTGATCAAATGATGTAGATTTTCTCAATATTTTATAAGGCACGCATAAACTCTGTTGTAGAGATACTGTTTTTCTATAGTTTTTCGAGATAGTCAAATCTCGATAAAAAGAATGCCCATATGACGTATAAGTTCATATTTCCCGGGGAAAGTTCTATATAACCAAAACGTAAGAATATGTATTTAGCGAACATATTTACTACGTAAAGGTACCTATATCTTACACATTTAACAGTCCCGTAGACCAATCTTGCATGCATATAACTCATTTCAGCCACATTACATGCAAAAGCCTTGACCATACGAAGTATGTAAATGTATTTTAATGTTTTGCAGAAGCAGCCAAAAGTTGGCTCACCTATACAGCTTGTAACTCCTTTACTAAAACGAATTGTCGGGGTTGTTTGATTTGACACACAATTTCAAACCCCGCCTTATTACAACCTTCACTTACTTACAATTAGCTAGTTGTTTCGGTCACTTAGTTTTGTAAGACAAGCTTTATGGCTAAAAATAGGAAGTGAACATGCATGTGCAATTTGAAGGCTTGAAATATTTTTAAAATTGGGCTAATGCGTACGGATGGAGTTCTATTAACATCACCAATTAAAACCATCCAAAAACGGAGGCTGATTTGGAAGTTGATACAGTAGTGCACAATTTTGGTGGTTGATGAACGATTGATTCAATCAAGAATGAACAAGATATATTACTTTGTTTCTTGTAATAAAAGCAATAAAAACTTGTTATTACGTAGTTTATCCATTATATGCATATTACGAGAAAATGTATGGCTTAAAAAATAACATGCATACATACATAGGTCTCCAGAGATTACGTTGTATTGAGATTTGACTGTATTATTGCTCAGGTTTCTTTTCGAATACTGTAACTTCCAAAGAGTAATTTATAAGGTACATCTTACAACATCTGTGCACATTTCCAGGACACCTTTATGCTTAGAAAATACCCATACACCTAAAATCTGCAAAAAATGTTTTTCGAGAGATATACATATATGTATACTGCGTTCATGCGATAATCAAAATTTTTAACTAGGCTAATCGTTTGTGCTGGAAAGGAAAAACCAGAAACCCTACAGGCCTTGGAATTGGCCACGATGTTGAAAGTCCGAATCTAGCATGGACATGCATAGTGTAAACTCGCACCACCTCTTATTTCAACATATCAGGCCCTACAGGAGTATGTTCTGTTTGTATTCAGCAAAATTCCGGACTTGTTTGTGGTAATTGGCTGTATCTGCTTTATATACGCAACGGAAGCTTTCTTTCAGACCTATTACAAACTACCCGGGTTTTTTCTGCTAGACTGTATGGCAGGGTCACCAAACCTCCCAAACGGGTAGTAAATATCCCATGGATGTATCCAAATGTATTCCCTTAGGATTTTTCGGGTTTCAAATTTTGTAGCATTTTTAAGGAATTTTCCAAGAAATTTGAAAAACAAATTTTTGGAACATATCGTTGGCTAAATTCTAAAAAGTACCATTTTCATTTTGGAACGCATTTAAAAGCATGGGTTATGAAATGAAAATGGTACATTTTAGAATTTAGACAACGATATAATTACTCATATACTGAAGAACGGAATGAAGTGACCTTTGCCATTTGCACTGAGGCCATGGTAGCTTTGTTTCGAAAATTCCTTGAGTTAAAACTTAATGCAGTATACGGTAAGATTACTAAACTAATTTTACTACTAAACTGTTCTCTGGAATTCCCTATTTTTAAAATACTACATTTAACAATGTGCATCGCATATATATCGACTATATTTATATAATTACATACATACATCTTTAAGCCGAAAACTGATTTTGGGTAGCCAAATTACAGTACCTGCTCCAACCCTAAGCAATTCAGAATCAAATATTTGTCAGCATATGTGCCTATTAACTGGAAAAACTCAAGTTTCTATTTATATAAAGATCTTCAGCTTCATAATCAGAATCTATCTCCATAGGACCCAAACTATATTCAACAAACGACAATGCCCGGTGTTGATTCAAGTGAAATCTATCAAATATTCTAAATTTTAAAATTCAGCAATCAACCACAATCAATACACAAAAAATCAGCGGATAATAATTGTTGTTGAATTAATTGTTAGTATTATTTTCAATTATTTATTTAATTGCTAGTTATATGAGTACTCCCCTTCTGTGGAATGGAGACATTCATTGAGATTATATCCAATTTTCAATGCCCCTAACAAATGTAAACACACCTTGTGCATTCCAACATACTGTAACTTGTTTGTGTGATACGTCCAACGAAATTGGAGACATGCTTCCTTTACTATATATACTCTTCCCGTAATACTTAGAATACCGGAGAAACAAAGTTACATTTTGTGTTTATGATTAAATGTTGCCCTTGATTTAAATTATTATTAATAACTTTTGTTTAATTTTTATATGTAATTATATGAATTCTGTATATGAATGCAGTGAATTTTGCTACTCCTTTCTGTGCTTTGGGTTGACAACCCGTTTGTTAATATAAAAAGTTAATACATCCACGATAAGATATCTGTACGAGACAAAGTTGCCTTACCCATGCAAAACATATTTTTTGATGACCCAATGTTATTATATTTTACAAGAATTTTGTTCACAGCATATTTTTGATGGATAAAAATACCCACATTAGCAATGGCTGTCCCAAAGTCTAACGGAAACCTAAAAGATAAAGCAGGGATGAGTACAAGTCCTAGTGCAGGGACTTTTGCCGAAATCGGACTCTTGTAAGAAAGTTCCAGGAAGTGTAGAGTAAAAATATTATATACGTATAATGTGTAGATCCATACATACGTTCGTGAATGTGAGTTTATAGTCAGTTATATTATTAGTTTAGCTTAATGGTTACGATAGAAAAGAACGGAAGAGCTTAACAATTGACTTGAAAATGTTAGGTGAAATGAAGCGGAATAAAAGCGCGATAAATAAATAATTATTTAATTTAGTGTAAAAATCGAGATTATTATATGTAAAAAACATGTTCGTTAAAACATTCCCTAGTTATAATAATCTACGCTACTCACGCTATATCACATGGCGCCTGCATTAGATAGATTACACTCGTTAATGCTTGAAAAATGTATCATTTTGTAATTATTCCCTTAATCTACCTTACAGACATACTATACTCAATACTCGTGCATTGTACATGTGTAACTTTTAAATTACCGAACTTGTATGTGCATGAAACCAAAATAACTCCTGATCTGCTGGACA
Organism: Allacma fusca; assembly: GCA_947179485.1. Taxonomy (NCBI): domain Eukaryota; kingdom Metazoa; phylum Arthropoda; class Collembola; order Symphypleona; family Sminthuridae; genus Allacma; species Allacma fusca. Next base: position 43,903,782 of record OX359247.1, read on the forward strand.
CAATGTAACATGTGAGATTATCAAGTTCTACAGCTGCTTCAACCAAAACGTTTATAACTTTTAGACATTTACTCAACAGGTTAGTTATTGGACTTCCCTCCATATTATAATAAAATTATGTCTTCATTGCATGAAGTCTAACCTAAGAATGATAGTGGAAACAGACAGAGTCAGCAGTTTCGCATTACACTCAATAGCAGGCGCTAAACCCCGGATTTTTTACTGGGAGGTACAGAAAGGTCGTTACATTTAGGACATGCAGGGAAAAGCATAAAAACGTTGTATACGTACATATTTTTATAAAAACGGCTGAAGACAATATATTTCTACCAAGCACAGTTAACAAAAACCTTTATGAGATTTGTTGCTTTTATTTATCACAAAATTAAAAACAGTAGTTAATTCCTAACAATCTCCGTCGATTCTTATTCGTCCAAAAATATTGGGGAGTGAACAGTTTTTCAGCCTTGGTTCATGGGAAGTTTTTTTAGGACAAATTTCAGAAAAAATGCGTTGCGATCAACTTTTTTGAAATGTTATAGATCGCATTGTGAGCACATTCACTACGCTGATCTCTACTGGCAGCGTGACCAACCTAAACGTTTTTCTCACACAATCAGAAAACAGAGTCATGGGTGAGTTATAAAGTCAAAATATAAAATATAAAAAAGTGCTATTGTAAAAGCAAGTAAATTCTGAAAAAAAAATGCAACCTCTATTCTTGGATTGAAAATCGGAAACGAACTGGTTCCAAATGTTAGTTGAATGGCAGAAATTATTTTTGTGAGAATGGAATCTTGTGTAATGTTTTTATCAGTATTTTTGACTTGAACTAGGAAAATATATACGCTGAATTTTTTTTGGAATTTCAAAAATTTTAGTCACTAAAATTTGTGTGTGAAAAATTTTCCCCAAACATTTGTTACACTCTTTTGTAAAGGCTAATATGGGCTTAACAATGAGCTGTGACATGTATCCAGGCTGAAATTTGTAAACATTGCAGGTATAACGGTTAGTGAAATTCCTATCAGAAACTCATTAGTAAAGACAGGGTTGCTGATTCGGAAAAGGTGCTTCTAAAGCTATATTTATTCATGGAAATGTTTTCAATTTTGCCTTGGATTCATTAACACTTTATTTCATCACACATGTAAAATTTTGCGACCACTGAATCTACAAATCTGATGATACTATGTTTTTCTAGAAGTACAAATAGTTTTCCTTTATTTTAATCTCATGTTTATTTGGCACCTATGGTCACATTATTGTTTTCATCACCGGTTTAATTATTGCGACCATAAATCTTGACTCGTCAATGAAACAAATTTTGCAAAGTCAGGAAAATATTTCCTTTGAAAATGGTTAGATCACATATATTATATGGTTTAGAGCAAGATGTGTCGACAAAAGTAAATTGTCGTTACATCCTACTGAAACATAAGCGCACGGATTGTTTCAAACAACATAAACGCAAATGAGGTCTTGGGTTTAATGAAAATTTTAAAGTTACTGACATTTTTATGGAACATACTTGCTACTCGGATGTCCTGCCTATAATAAATTATTTACTAGCAACTGAAATTATTATTACAGTAAAATCTCTTTATAACGGCCGCTTTATAACGGAATTCTCATTATACCGGACACATTTGATCATCCCCACCAAACGTAGTTGTGTAAGCATATAATGTCCGTTATAATCATATAACGGAATACTGTTTATACCGGACAAAAATCCAAGCTCCCTTGCGATTCCGTTATAAACAGATTTTACTGTATTGCGATTGTCTATTTTTTTTGGAGGCAAAAGTATTGACTTGTAACCCTCTTTAGTCTGAGCAATAAGCTCTTACATTATGTTATATCCAGAGGTGTGGAATATTTTGAAATATTGTAATTATTTGAAATAATATTTGAAATACATTTCGTATTTTGTATTTGGTATTTTTCTCACCGTAAATTTTTGAGGTATTTTGTATTTGGTATTTTGTCAGAACCATATTCTCTATTGTATTTTGTATTTCGTATTTTGAAGATATATGAATGTGATGTTATTTTCTATTTATTTATCTTGTTACCCTTGCTTTCTCGTATTTCAAATACAAATTACAATTTCAGAATACATAGCTCTGGCCACTGTCCAGGTCGGCTGTAACACATGCTTGAAAAAGCACTTTCAAAGGTAAAATATCAATTTGAATAGTCACAAATTCTCTAAATTTTTTGACTGGTTTGTAGTAATTACTTGCTTATTGGATTTTCAACGTGTATTATATTTTAATGTGTTGGATATTCTAATTGGGTATTAAATACGATTCAATATACATATATCCAGGTGTTACTATTCGTTTTAAGGAAAATTATTCTGTATACCTAGCATGACTTTGATGTGCACAAATGCAAGACTTAATTCTACTCATGTGCATCTTACCTTAAGTTTGCGAAATAATTTATGGTTATTAGTTATTATCCAAGAGACTTTACTCTGACTTATTTAAAGATCCGGGAATGATCCATATGTATTTACCCATTTTGAGAATATTTTCAATATGTATTTTGTATTTCAAATACGGTATTTTCATTTCGTATTTTAGGTTTTTGTAGGAAGTAAAGTATTTTATTTTGTATTTTTCAAAAACTAGTCCAGATATTTGTATTTTATTTTGTATTTTTCAAAAACTAGTCCAGATATTTGTATTTTATTTTGTATTTTTCAAAAACTAGTCCAGATATTTGTATTTTATTTTGTATTTTTCAAAAACTAGTCCAGATATTTGTATTTTATTTTGTATTTTTCAAAAACTAGTCCAGATATTTGTATTTTATTTTGTATTTTTCAAAAACTAGTCCAGATATTTGTATTTTATTTTGTATCTTGACCAAGTTACTCCTAGTATTTTATTTTATATTTGTATTTTAAGGTTTCTGAAATTGTGTTTGTATTTTGTATTCCAATAATAAATTTCATGTATTTTCCACACCTCTGGTTATATCTACTGTAATAAATTATCAGCTTACATGAGTACCAGCACTTGCAGTGCACCGTTTCTATAAGGTCGCTCAAATCTCATCAGGATTCAACATTGAATATCATTTTAAGAGTTAATGGGGACTCGTGACGACAGATTTGTCAGTAAATAGCTAGCACAAAATGCCTCCAGAAATCTATATAGGAAGGATCAGTGTCTTCAAAGAGAGAGTGTCAATAACAATAATTACTAACAATACAGTTCTCCTCACACTAATAATTGTGAGTCTAGTAGCAAATATTAGGATATATTTCCCTTTACCACAATAATAATAAATTCTTATCCTTACTGATTGCCGAGAGAATGCGAGAATAAAAGCCCAATTTGGTAGCTTCTCGAATTAATCTTACAGAGTGGCATGCCTCTATAATTTCTGCACGTATGACAATAAGAGCAGGTTCATAGCATTAGAAAAGAAAGATTTATAGAATTTCTCCATTTTCGAAACAAAGTTAATTTTTCTCGTGGAAAGGCTGTATTCTGTTCAAAGTCAAATTATGTTCCTTGGATATTGTACATGCTCACTTAGTGAGAGTGCACTGTATGTTACTGTACCTTCACAGACGTATCCCATTTCCAGGATGTACCACAGTGGTTCCGTCTTTCTACGGAACAAAGGCTAGCCGTGTTGACGTCAATGGTTCTGATGATGCTCTGATCATGCACCTTCATAAGAGCTGATGTGGTAACTATTTTAATATGATACCCCCATGTTTTGTTTCACTACATTAACCTAAGCCCTAGCATTACATAAGGGACATAAACAAGCATCGGGGTATATACAGAAAACTGATTGTGTGGTCTATGTATGACCATCCCTGTGGAGTATGTGCATAGCATATGTATATGTACATACATATACATGCAGATATCTATAGATACTTGATCCCATCTTCCCATGCTGATTCAGTGCCACTGAAAGGACCCTGTGAGGTAGGATTCTGTTGGCATGGTATTCCAAGGAACACTCATCTCCAGACAGGTAAATTACGCTTTTGGAGCAAGTTTCATCATCAGATTCTCATTAAGTACCACTCCTTTTCATCATTATCCAAAGTGTGTGTGATGTGATGTGGCTGCCCTGCTCGAGCTGGGATTTTCCCTTCCCATATAGCAGACCACAAATTGATCCGAATTCCTCCCAGGTCAATACAACACCCGATCCACGTATCCCTCTCACATCTCTCCAAACGCTATTCCCATAGACAATAATTGTTTTCATACTGGGAGAAAAAATCCTGTTGTAAGTTGAGGGAAGTCTAGCGACTTACCCGCAGTGTGCTCAAAAGATCAAGACTAAAGCCGAGAGGATGAATGTGTGAAGACTCTGGAGCATGTGGACGGGAGAAGATAGCTTCCAAAATTGTTATTTCCTTTGAGCCAACACAATTCCATAATGTAAACACCCTTGTCTTCCAAAAGTACAATAAGTGTTGTTCTAAAGAATTAACTGTATTTTCCCAACACTTAATTGGAATTTGAATGAGGGGACCGTAAATCCTAAGTTTCAACTGTACCCTGTGCATTGCAAATCCATAAAAATACAAACTAATAGTATTTGTAAGGTACCTATTGGCAAATGCTAATTTTCTTTAAAAAAAATAACCTCAGTTCAATTAAGATTCAAATGGGATTTTTCCTTGATCTCCGTCTGCATACATAGCAAGCGTATACGTATTTTAAAGTAATTAGGCAATGTCACGAAATTCAACTAATGGACTTGAAGAACACAGGAGCTAAGGAAATACCAGTTATGTACATATAGATATGCAAAGGAAATTACAATAGCGTTTAAAAATCAATGTAGCTACTCAATTAGAGGATGCCATCAATGATTCATTTTCTTTTACAGAGAGGACCGTCTGTGGTTGAACTTCACTGAAAGAATCTTTAAATTTAATGTAACAAGTTTTATGCTCAACTTGTGCAGTTTCTACAGGTACATTGAGAATGGCACAAAGTATGGGGACCCATGTTGTCAGACGGAAGCAACTTAATTCGTTCAAGCCTGAAATTTTTGTGGAAGGGAATTCCTTTAAAAAAGACACTCCTCTCATCATGCAATGCTGAAAGGTTTGGTGCCAAGTCCTTATGCACACATACTAATGGAAGTAACCATACGAAAATGTGGGTGAAGAGGCAAGATGAACAGAAGGAAATGATCTCCAAGGCTTCTCACTTAAAGGTCCATTACAAAAATGAACTGCTTACAATTCTTTCAAAAATCCAAACTGTACTTACAATTAGAACATGTTCGTTTGTACAAAGAATTCGATTTTGTTTTTAAGTTTGGCTAATATGTAGTTTCTAAATTGTACAGTTTACTTTTGGGGTAAATTGCATAGATTTTATTTGCCCTTAATTTTTAATTTTATGCCTAGTTTTTTGTATTGTACTTTATACGCATTTTTAAAATTTTCAATGTACTTTTCAAGTTACTTCAATTTCAATGCACTTAGTCCATATTATTTATAACTTTTAATGCACCCAATTTTTGGTGTCTCATCAAGCATATGTATTTTTGTCCATGTACTTCTTCACCGACTTTATTATATACGTAGTAACGTTCTATTTGCCAAGAACAAGTGAACAAGTGTTGTTCCCTCAGAGACCGTAAGTCTAATGTGAAATTGTGAAGCAAAAATTTCCTATGTGGTGTTGAATGTGAGTATTACGTATGTACATACTTGAAAAATGTTAGAATACCTTAGGGAAGAATTGACGTGTATGTAATTACATATATACTTGATACATTCATAAATAGTAATAATGAACACCTCCCACATGACAGTGCAGTAGAATATCAGAGGAATAATTTAACTTGTGTCAAAACTTTTGTCAATGAACACAAGTAAATCTCCATCGGCACATTTACCTCCGTCACCACTCCTTGTTTTGCGTATTTCAGTGTTAATATGTAGGCTTCAGTTCTGATTCCGTCTATAGATGTTTTCTTCAAAAAACTGTTACTCTCTTTCCCTCCAGTGCCTCTCATCTCAAAATGTCTATGACAGGATGTCTATACCTGTTGGAGGAACATTTCCGGACGCGTTCGCCCATCAATATTCCATAAAAGATATACTTTTCTGCATTATTCATTGTAAGAGGGGATACAGAGTCCTGGGGTCCGTTCAAGCAGGAATTTTGTGTAGTTCCTGGAATACACCAAGCAGAAGCCCAGCTGGTGCATGCCCTCAAAGAACCTTGTACTACATCTGCGGAGGATATTAAAAATAGTTGAAGAAAAGGAATAACTTCCTTATAGCTCTGGTCCCATTGATTCAATTTATAGAGCCGCAAAAGACTGAAAGTCTTGAGAAGTTATTCTTTTCACAAGAGAATAGTTTTTCATGGCTAAGGAGCAAAATTGAGCTGGGGTCAAGGGATTTTGAGGGGAAAATAAATTCCAGACAAATTCTGACGAACACAGTCTCAGAATTTTCAGGATACTGCAATAATTTCAATAACCTCAGGATTCTGTGCCACAATGCCTTTTCCTTTTGTAACTGTTTTGGAGATATTCCCATTGTCCTATTATAAATGACCCTGCACGCTCTCCTATTCTCACTTCCCAACGGAAAATAATTCCGAGGGCAAATATCCTCAGCTAAGACGAGTATTAAGAGCGAGTAAGATGCAGTTGAAGGAACGTTATTAACACTAAAAATTTATATCGAGACAATTAAGGAGGGGAAGTGAAGGTGTGAAGTTTTGTAATGAGAGAAACAGCTCCATTGACTTCTTAACAATTTCAAGGGAAGTATTCATTTTGACTCTTTATTGTAGACACCGGCTCCTTTGCACATGTTCCTTTTTACATTTTACCCGGGAATATGACCCCTTTGGATACATCCATATTGAATTGTATCCTCCTTATATGTACTTACTCAATTCCTAATGGGTTCTGTAACATGAAAAAACTTTCCCCCAATTGTACGTTACTGGGTTAGGAGAGCATGTTAGAGTTCTATTTCCATCATCAGCCCACAGTCAGGAGGGGTTTTGTCTCGAGAAAGGAAGGGGGGGGGGAGGAATTGAGAAAATGCTAATTTTGTTAAATAAACCACACAAATTGGGTCACGGTTCAGGTGTTGATGAATGATGATATGCCATACGTCTGCTTTCCCTAATTTACTCCGAGTAATTCTTTAAATGAGCAAAACTTTTCTTTACTTTATCCTCTTCTCTCTCCCGCTATACTTTAACTTTCCCTTACTTATTCCGGACGAAGGAACATTTTTGAGTGTTATTAGTGCCCGAGAAAAATCCATTCTTCCTTTTCCCCCAGTACTTCCTTCCCAGCTCCACTTCCCACTTATCTACCTCACCCATACTTTCATATGGACTCAGGACTTCTTTTATTACAACAAGTCCTGGAACTCAGGAGAGTCTCCTCAGGCTTATAGTTCTTCAAAAATAATTTATTTTTCTGTCCAGCCCTCCCATGAATGTCTCCTTATTGGAGAGAAACCTTGGGAATAAATCTGGGGGAGATATAAAATTCTTGCTTGAAATTACTCAAATATTTAGAACTTTCATGACATAGTGAATGGGCTTGCACTAATGTGTGGCATTGAGGGAAGTCAAAATAGCCGGAACAGATTTAATTATGGCATTCTAAAATGTAGGTCTGCCTGCCTCCTGTAAATACCCTGTATCTATTTCTACTCTATAAATTTACTAATTGATAATAATTATTATTGCTTTCTTGCATTTTAGTAAAAAAAGAATCCCATCTGGCAACTGGTAACGTGTCCTTTTCCCTTAAATTTACAAACCTGATGTTAATAGAGAGTGCAATTGCAGAAATTAAAGTTTCAAGGCTATATTGATTCTATATTTACTATTCCCCAGTGTAATTGTTAGCCTTCCTTGTGTATTGTAAAAGTATCTATAGTGAGCTAACTTTGGGATGGAATTATTGCAAGGTTATCTTTTCCCCCCGAATTATGTAAATTTAACTCTTTTTAGTACAATCATCAGCTTGACTTTTCTAATAGAAATGGGATAGCTGAAATAATTTCCCTGTAAAATAAACCCATCCTTTCTTATTAGTGAAAGTGATTGAACTACGTTCGCTATTTTCCCATGCATTGCATTTTCTCACCTACCCATCCCTCCACCAGTACGAAATCCACCCTTTGTCATGCAAATGACAGCGTAACATCGTTAGGAAAATTACTAACCTATGCTTTTAAAGGGAAATTGAGAGACTCCCTTTTAAGCCTGCCTAATGGAAACTCAAACCTAGAATTCTTGTAGTTTAAGTCGCATATGTGACTTCACGTGATGAATTTCTAGAAAATGGTAAAATCTATGAAGAATATGAGCCATTATTTTCTGAAGCATTTGAAAATGGATTTTTCAAGCCAGCTTTGTAGTAAAATGTCTTGAAAACAAATTTTTTGAAGAGGTGTAAGTGCCACTCGGACATTTTATTTCTGGGGGGAAAGTGATTTTGATGGAAATGACTCGCAAATAATTTCCAGCTCCGCTGTTATTGTCAGGTGAAGTGATGGGAGTCAAAACCGTGCCATTGGAGAATTGGGTTAATAACCCTCCTGCTCCAGGACGACAAAAAAATAGTATCTTGAGAGGGGAAGAGCTGTCGATGGAGGGAGTCCGTGATGGTTTGAATTGTCTCAATTTTCAGCACCTCTGCCTTTCCCATATGAGCTCCCATCCCAGGTCCTCTCCCCAACACCCGACAAAGTCAATGGGACAAAAGCCGAGGGATCGAAGAGACTTGGACCAGGGAGATGACATGGAGCGGAGCTAATTTGAAAAGAATAGACCGGCTTTGACAGTCGAGCAATATATTTTACTCCTATGCCAGAACCACTCACACACAACTCCTTCATCTAGCAACCTTTAATATATTCCCCGAACTTTTCCCCTCCCCAGACGAAAATAAATGCAGGGAGCCTCAAACCCCGTTGTAAAAAAAAATTATGCGTCACAGTCCCCAGAGATAAGCTCTTTTTGATGAGGGGTTTTTAAATCATAATAAGGAAGGAGCTCCATGGAGAAATCAAGACCTTGAAATTGTCATTGAAATGGGAGACAGGAAGGAGATGGAATTTATGAGCGGACAACATCCAAGAAATTTCATAAGACTTTCTACAAAAGGACTCTCAAAATTTCAGGGGAAAGTAACTGAGCACAAACCCTGACGTGCTATTGATCTACAGCCATCTCACATTCACATTTTCCCACATAGCATAATTATACATAAATAATTACCATTACGTATGTGACGTATATCTATCTATATATATACAAACGACTTTCTCCATACAACTTCAGACATAATGACACAGATTTTTCCGCTATACATCCCAAAATATTCCCAATGAAAGAATTTCCAGAAATTTTAGCCTGAAAAAATTTACAAGCATTGAAACCTATAAACAAAATTCCACTTTAGTAGCACATTATGACTTGAACATAAACTTTTGGAAATTTTATTTGATTGTAGGATATATTTAAAAATAAATTCAATGAAGCTTTCTCCATTATAAACTTATAGATCAAAATCTTTTAGAGAGTTTCCAATGAAAGGGGATGGCCCTATAGCCGGAAAGCTCCATCAAAAGAAGGGCCACAGAGCCAAAGGAAACAAATGAATGCCATTGGAGAAAGTTGGAAAGAAACAGAATGGATTGAGATACTCAGCGCAATAGGTTAAGTTGGAGAAATCGGGAAAGCGAAATATGTTCCTACTCAGACTCAGTGAGTGAGAGGAAGGGTGTGCTTTATATAAGCTCTTTGATTCCACTGTCTTTTTGCAATGATGAATTGGGAACTCTGGGAGTTAGCAGAAGGCAAGGTGAAAGTTGTTGTACCCCTTGTCTCCTTTCGCACTATACTAACACGTCAAGGTGTGTATTAGCACTTGGAAGTATGTAAAGACTCTCAGCTGTAAGGTTTATTAGACCTACTCAAGAGGAGCATTATTGGAGAGATACCGTAACATAGACACTTCTGGCGGGTGTAAAAGAAAAGAAAAAAATTTTGGTTTCGAGTCATATGTACCTACAGGCTAGATGCACGTGTGTGCGTATAATTATATCTATACATATATGCGTGGAGCTGGGACCAGTAGTGTAGAGTAGGGAGCCCAGCCTCCGGTGAGAGCTTCCCAACTTTCACTTTCATCTTTCCCTAAAATTCGAACCTTTCAAGCTATAGTAGAGGAGAGTTGAGGATCCTAGCCAAGGAGGGTGTTTTGTGTATGTGCAACAGTCTTGCTGCGATTTCAATTCAGATCAGTTCACTGTCTCTCTCTCTCTCTCTCTGTGTGTATTTTTACCCACATTGAGTAAGTGCTACGAGGCTTTTCTCCTCCTATTACGACAACACGGGCAAATTCATATTTCCTCCTGGAGACTGTGTGTGGGTGCGTGCTTCTTAAAATTATTACTTTCATCTTTACAGTCTTCAACTTTCCCCAGCAATTAATTTATTCCTTCGCTCTTGCTCTTTTCCCTCTTCTCCACCTTTTAGCGCGTACATACAAGAGGGGTCCCTCCATTTAGTCAACTTTGTAGTAATTATTGCTCCTAAATCAGAGTCTTATAGTGGGGAAAGTTCGACGACCAATTCCCATCAGTTCTCCCTTTTTCGGTTCCCATTCTGGGTAATATCCTCGATTCTAGAATCGATCCCTGCACCTCCACATTAAATAACAAAACTTGCCCTGTAATTAATTCAAAAGTGATTATACTTTCTCCGAGTGTGAATATTATTCCTGAAGGTTTACATAGATACATGTGTAAGTGGAGCTGTACTATTTCTCACCCGTGACATTTTCGAATTGATATGACGTTCAATTAAATTATAGCTTTTGAAAAGAGAAACATATACTTTTATATAGAAAGATAGATACTTGAGCATTCCAAGCAGAGAAACTTTTCACATGGGATGTCTTCAAAAGTGAGAATTTGTTTTGAGACTGGAGCAGAGTTTTAAATTTGAATCTCTTCTGTTATTTCCTCAACATCAATCCTGGAGTGTCTTCTTAAACCCGAAAATCTTCTCCACTGTCAAAATAAACTTTCCGTGACATATAATTATTTCAAGTTTTAATTATTACAGTCAAACTTATATTTCAACGTCAAGAAAAAGTGAAGTGCATTCATTTGAAAGTAATATTACTATCTATTTGTACAGGATTTTCTTTCTGAAAGGTTTCATCCAATGTGTTAATGAATTTAATTATTTTTAGTATCCACTGCAGTCTAAACAAAAACAAATTTAACCTTTTCCCTGTGCTGTGTGTGAAAGCTGGGAATTGCACTCCAAGTGTTCAACTGTGCTTTGAAAATTGCAACGGAATTATTTAAATACCCCCAACATATTACACTTCCAACGTGTGCTCTAAATTGTGATAAATGTTTTTGGAAAATACAAAAATTTCAAGTTTAGTTTCTTCAAATTTTGTGTATCCATGTGAAATATCCTTAGCTACAAGATTCTTGAAACGGAAGGGACCTGAAAATTGGATCTGTATTGATTTCCAGGTAAACTCCAACCTTTGTCAATAGCTTTGTTATTAAGCCAAAGATATTACGGATGGCCATGAAGGGTAAAGGGAAAAGTAATCTCAGGAGGAAAGCCTTATGAGATGATGTTCCCATCCGAAAACATCATCATTATTAGAATTTTTGTAAAATTTTATCCCAAAGCGGAAGACTGGATGTTGTGTACTGGAATGAAGAGGGAATTCCTAATAATTTTCCATATTTCCCATGTAAACATTGTAATTCTGTATCTCCTGCCCCTATTAGCATTTAATAATGGTGCTAATGCCAAGGAGGCTCTGATGTGAGGAGGTAATAGCGTGAGGCTATGGGAGGAAGATCGAAAGGGAAAATTGATTTATGCCAACTAGAGCGGAATGGGAATCTGCTGGGGAAAAACTAATGGCAATGTGCAAACACCAATTATTTACGTACATGTGTGCTCATTGTAGCATTAGTTCCCATGCACTGCATGATACCTGAGTCTGTAGGTCTGTACGTGTATGAATTTAAATCTAGGAGAAAATTAAAACCCATCCAGACGTGTGTACATTCCGAATTTTCTCTCTCTCTCTCTCCCTCTCTCTCTCTCAGAGTGAGGAGAGAGGAAAAGAAAATTTGTAGCTTTCCTGTCATTGTATCGTACCGGGTCAAATGGGTCGGAGCCATCATTGTCAAGCAAATCCATTTTTAGGTGCAATGTGTGAAGGATTTATTGAAATTCCCCATGTTTGTTTTCCTAAGCCGTTCCAAATCTACATTTTCCCTGCTCCTTCTCCCTCAGGAACCTCTACCGTTAACTGCAGATGCATATGCTTGGGAGTATTTGTCAAATACTTGAGTGTCAGTAAAGTCGACTCTGTCTGTAGTGACCCCATAGGCTTGAATTTTTTAAATCGTTTTAACGGAGGACCTGGTTTAAGCTTTGGCCTACAAATACATGCAAGAATTCCCATGTGTTTTTAGTAAGGAGTGTCAAGATAGGGAGATCCGTCATGGAGAGATTTATCGGGATCCAATTTAACGAGGAAATTTATTTACAAATATTTTCTAAAATTTTAATTTGTGTTCTTATAATTCTCCTGTCTTTAGAGCTGACTTCTTACGGAGGCTGTACTGGATTCATCTTTGATGCAATTTAATATAACTATCTGTATTTGTAACATATTAGATTATATGCAGATAGAGGCCCGTGCTCCCCGTCATTTATTTATAAGCATAAGAACGCTTTATTCCCTTGTCAATGCCAATTTGGTGGGAACTCCTCCCTCGCTCTTTCTCCGACATGTTGGTTGACGTGTGACGTCAAAACGCTTGTAAATCCCATTTAGCATTCAAAATAACTAGGTATGTAGAGATGTGTTGTTGAGGAAAAATTAGATATGAGAAAGTAATACTTGATGATTGCCTCAACTGTCCTACTTGTGTCACTGCAAAGTAATAGTATCAATTGTGCTAGTTTGCATACATTTTCTCGCTTTCACCAGTGATTGTGGCGGTACATGCAAATCTACGTACATACAGCGAGCCTACCTGCGTAGAACATAAATTGAATTCTTCGTCTCTGTTTCTTAGAATTTAATATTTTCGTGTAGAAATGATACTGCTGTGAATCGGATAAAATTCTGGGGAAAGTAATTCCGGAAATTGAGGGATCGCTTTTTTATATGGAGTCATGTAGGAAGAAAAATTCTCGGTGTTTGCTAGTATGAAATGTGTATGCTTGGTGGGGATACTTATGTAGGTTAGGCCTGCTTAAAGTTGTCGTCAAGTTTTTAGGGATTTTAAAATCTCCGAACTAGCTTTTACAATATTTTCACGTTGCTGTTTCCATACTTTAATCAGACTTTCAAAATCCTTTCACTATGTTCTTAATAAACGCCTCTGTGCTTTCACCCTTCTTTCAATCCCTTTCCCTTTACTTTCTCAATACTTTCTCTTTACTTTCTCTTACTTTCTCTTACTTTCTCCAGCTTTCTCTATTTCACCCTGATTAAACTTTCACTATCATTTGCTTTATGTAAGGTTTAATTTCCCTGGTTTGTTCAATAAAAGGATTCGACTATGCTTTATTGACTCTTTTATGCGAAATAAAATGTCTTTTGCTTTTAAAGAAAATATGTATTTATGCTGTTCCCAAAGCATTATTTTCTATTCATGCGCCCGTCTCGTAAGTGATTATAAATTAGGAGCTCAATATATTTAAAGGAATTGTGTATTTATTCATGAACAACCATTCACTTACATCCTACATGGGATTCGGAACCGGATCTTTGGTATATCTACTTACACACGTTGTAGCCGACAAAATTGAAAATCTTGACTTACGAGAGCAACCCAATAACCAATGTATGTACATAAAGAAGTTAACATGCGTCACATGATCTCAAGAAAAGATAGGTTACTCGTGCAAACACACTCCCTCTGTATTTGCTGTTCTTGTGAGGGAGAGAGAGAGAGAGAGCCGGAGGTTGATTGTTTGGAGAAAAAATAGAACCTCGGGGTGACTTTGATATATTTTTTCTATTAGAAATCGTCATGCATTTTTTCCCTTTTGACTTCTGCGAGATGAAAATCCGGTTGAGAGTCTAACTGCCAGCGTAAGGATAAGAGGAAAAGACAGAAAATCAAATAAAGGTTTCTATTTGGTGACTTTGGCGCTCCCGTTTCCAAAAACACAACTCAAATACTAGAGATTTTTATCAAGTGGAACAACTTGATTTTGCACTTCCTTAGTTACACATTGATGGAGCAGAACTACAGATATGCATATGATTTGTACTCTGTCGTATCCAATAAAGGAAGCATGCTCAGTCCTCGTCTATTTATTACTACCCCAACCTAAATCCATTTTTTACAAGATGTTTACACTAAGGGTCCTTAAATATTTGACAGCATGATTATTAATTGTGTGTGTCTCAATATGCACGTAATAATTACAATTGTATGTACGGAGCTATCTGCCTAATGCAAACTTAATTCCGCACTCAAATCCATGTAAATTACTCCGGGCAAGCCAGACCCATTATAAATACAACTTGCCATTTGTTTATTCAATACCGAGGATACTTGGAAATATCCTTAAATTTCAAGGTTCATATTTTACTTACCAAATCCTGTGTCAACATTAAATAAGAAAGAGCTGGGAGTAAACACTACCCACATTTACAATTGTTAGATCTGCCTGCATTTATTTATGTGTACACAGCTCACAAATGTAAACCCAAGCCTGAAAGACATCCCACGATTTGTGAAACCTTGCAAATTGACAAAATCGCCTCGTTTCCTTCTGCAAAAGACTCTTTGAGAACCAGAGAATAGGACAATAGTGTGCCGAAAACCTCACACTTGTATTTTGAAGCCGGTTCCTTTTTTCCAGATGGAACTGCAAAGAAAAAAATTTAAGCTCCATGATAAAAATTCCCAGTAACAACCTCACATACTGTTGACTCACTATCCAAAAAAAACATTCTCATGGAAAATATATACAAGTGTAATGTCAAGGCAAGTACATTTACTGAGGGCTGTTGTGCTAAACTCTGCTTGTTTAAAAATCTATGAAGCAATCAGTACTACAACAATTGCAGGGGGAAATGTGTGAGTGCAAATCCTAATTTCCGGACTCGTCAGATGTTTATCTGCGGGGTACACGGGTATTAGTAGATACACATATAGATATATAGTATGTATGTATGTGCTCATACGTGGGCGCTTGCTTAGGCCCTGTATTTGACAGAGCGGCTTGGGAAATGGTAATTTCCCCACAAATGAGACCGGCCAAGTTAATAAAGCCCAAGTGAGGGGGAGAAAGGTCATCTCATATCTGTCCGTGGCAGATGATGTGTAACTATGATTTGATATTTATGTCTGGAGAGTCCCTACTTGCTACTGTGTAGTAGCAATAAAGTTTGTGCATACTTTCAGAGACGAGACTCCAACTCTTGCACAATCCTCTGCTCCCAACCCCACAGCCCGCTTAACTCTCTCTCTAAACACTGACTGAGTGAGAATGAAGTTAAGAGAGCCCATCAAAGATCAAACATTTCCTCCTGTCCTTTCATCTCTCACACAGCTGTTTCATCAATGTTTCCACACTGCAGATGTAAGCAATAACCATCTCACTTGTACTTTTTCATAAATACAAATCCATACTTTACATTTACGCTCCCAGACACAATGGTCGATATACAGTTCACGTGCAGTCCGTCCTCAATATAAGGGACTTTCTCTATAGAATTTTCATCATAGAACTTTCTCCATAGGACTTTCTCCATAGGACTTTCTCCACATGACTTTCTCCATAGGACTTTCTCCATAGGACTTTCTCCACATGACTTTCTATATAGGTCTTTCTCCGTAGGACTTTCTCCGTAGGACTTTCTCCGTAGGACTTTCTCTATAGGACTTTCTCCGTAGGACTTTCTCCGTAGGACTTTCTCCGTAGGACTTTCTCCGTAGGACTTTCTCCGTAGGGCTGTCTCCATAAGGGCACAAATATTGTTGCAAATTCCCAAGCATTCCAATGTTAATTTCTGGCGTTATAAGAACATGTATTTGTATTTGACCCAAATTGGGCTCC
Organism: Allacma fusca; assembly: GCA_947179485.1. Taxonomy (NCBI): domain Eukaryota; kingdom Metazoa; phylum Arthropoda; class Collembola; order Symphypleona; family Sminthuridae; genus Allacma; species Allacma fusca. Next base: position 43,919,912 of record OX359247.1, read on the forward strand.
TTTTTTAGGGCGCTCTTATCCATAGAGAATGCCCTGTACATTTATACACAATGCTACTCACCTACACACACAAACACACACACACCTCAAACAGTCCTTATTACTGTTGCAATTTGAACCTGTCTGCCCCATAAATCCCATTAGAGTGTGCCATTGTGAAAAGTACGGCGTGCATGTATTTATCCCGACATGAAAATGTTATTCAACTTTCCATATGTTCTATGTCCTGCATTGCATGAATGTATGTACATACGTACGTTAAAATATGGAGAAAACAACTGTCAACTGGGTGTATCAAAATTAGCAGGAATTGTCAGCCTTCAACAATATCGAGCCGGGCTTTCATGTGATTATCCGAGCGGAACTAATAATTACTCTGCATTCCTCTGCACATTCACAAACACCGTGTTTGCACTTTCAAACACCATACAAATTGTAGCGTATACATGAGTATGTTACGCTCAAATATAATTAGATATTTGAAGTAGTACACTATGGGGCTAGGAGGCTGGTCGTCAAGGGAAGGGTTAAACAACCGAAAAATTTCCAAATTTAATCTCCCCTCCTTCGCTCTTCCTCCATCTCTCCGGTATTTCAATTACAGAGATGCTCCAAATATTTTCTGTCCTTTCAAGTATCTATCTTTTAGTTACAAATAGGTACACCAATGTCGTCCGTGGGGATGCAAGTTGGACTGGGTGAATTGTCGATTAGAGGTGAAAGGAGTAATAATTGTTACACTAAATGCTACGTGAACCAAGTGCGGAACAAATTTGGAGCAAGTAGGAGCAGTTGCAATTTATCCTTATAAAGCCTAATTCCTAATGTGATAGTTGGAACCTTAATTCCTAATTTTATCTGAAGTTGTGTGTATATCGTCGGTGAAGAGGCAAAATGATCTAGGTGCATAATCGATTAGAATCAAAATGATCTACATAACTTTTTCCCTAAAGGCAAAATGAACTGGGTGCAAGCCTCTTTAAAAGCAAACTGATCTACATACAATTTTCCTTAAAAGCAAAATGATCTAAGTGCTGGTCAATTTTTTTTTGTGAGAAAAATAGCATCTGTAAGGAGGACACGTGGCTTATAAGGGCTAACCATGACTGTAATTGACCTAGGGTTGTGGGTTAATATTCTCTGAAGGGTTTGCTATTACTAAGGATCATTCCGGCAACTAAAGTTAATTTCACTTATTGCATCTAATACATTTTTAGTTACTAAAACTGCAACATTCATTTATTTTAAAATCGACGAATTAAAAGACGAATCAAAATCACAGTAAGCTCATGTGTTAGTGTGCACATTGAATTGGTTTTCCCTTTAATAATTCTCAACCTGGAGTTTTTTCAAATCGTATTTTACGATCATCACCATTATCATAACATTCGGAATCATTTTCAAATGCTAAATCATAATTGACAACTTTTTTTTTTCAATGTTACTGAAAGAAAGAAATGGAGGCATTGGGGAATTAAATGCATGTATAAAAGATTTTGAATACCTCTTGGAATACCTCGCATTTTTGTACACCGGCATTAGAATGTGTTTACTTATATTGTTTTTATTATAATTTGTATCTAGATCATTTTGCTTTTAGGAAAAGCTGCATGTAGATCATTTTGCTTTTAAAATTCAATGCAAGTAGATCATTTTGCCTTTAGTGAAACTGCAAGTAGATCATTTTGATTCTAATCGATCATGCACGTAGATCATTTTGCCTCTTCACCGACGATATATAGCATTTGTGCATGTATAGGATCTACACATATATTAGAGGGTGTCTTTATTCTATGATTGGAACAGTTATAAGTGTTAATTGGAATCAGTACAAAAGCTGAGTATATGTCCATATATGGTTTGATTTTAAACGCCTGTAACTTTTTACCGGGTGGTAAATTAACGGCTAATACAATTTAGCTTGATGAAATTTCAACAGAATTTATTTCAATGGTGGGAAAAACAATGTCCGAAATCAAGTAGGTCAATCCAATAATTTTGACTCATTCATGGGAGAGATTTTGTACAACATTAACGCATAGGTAAATTAAAGAACCTTTGCAAGACTTAACTTTTGTACGAAGCACATTAAAGTATGAAAGGATTCTTACGTGGCGTGAAACTTTGCAGAATAGTTGATTATTTCTTCTATTTATATTAGCTGCATTTTGTTTCGAAAATAATTGTTATAAAAATTCGTCCACTGTTTTTTCAATTTTTTGCCCCAATTTTTTCCCACTTTTTCCCATTTTTTTTTCCAAATTTTCTTCCAAATTTTCTTCCAAATTTTCTTCCAAATTTTCTTCCAAATTTTCTTCCAAATTTTCTTCCAAATTTTCTTCCAAATTTTCTTCCAAATTTTCTTCCAAACCGTCTTCCAAATTTTCTTCCAAATTTCCTTCCAAATTTTCTTCCGAATTCTCCTCCAAATTTCTTTCGAACTTTATTTCCAATTTTGTTCCCATACTTTCAATAAAATTAATCATAAAAATTCGCTAACGGAGCATGCAAAATATAAAACACTGCTGAATTGCTGTAGGCAATTAAATGTGGTAGATAGCCCACAAAGAATTTTTAAATAAAAGCTACTTCATAATCTCAAGAGCACTTATGGCATATTCAGCCTCCACGAGCACCACCCACGCCCATATATAATTCCCTGAATTTTGAAATCTCCTTACGTCTACTTTTACTTACAATTAGTTTTAAAATAATGCATAAACACAGGTTCACATAATACGCGAGTATCACGTTGAAAGCTAAATACTACTGTTAAATGTCAATGTTTACTTTTTCCTAAATAAAAGCCCCCTTCCCTCAGGACAGGCATAACTTCCCATCATTCAACATTCACGTGCAAGCATGTACGCGTGAATATATATTTCCAGAGCTTTTCATTAGATAAATGAAATTACTTTTCCTAGTAATATATCCAAAAAGTAATTAAATTTTTGCGAGGTTTCGTAATTTCAGGTAGCTTTAAGCATGACGACATACACTCTAAAAGTTGGAAACTAAACTGCTGAATACTATCCTTCAAAGAAAATTTTAATTTCCGCCCACACAATTTTAAGACAAATCAACGCTAATACTCCTCTGAATGATTTCTCTTGGGTTTACAATTCTAAAATCCCGGGAAACATAAAGAATTTTTCTTTTCTCTTTTTATGCCAGACTTCCTCCTTTAATTTTCCCATGGAGTCGGGGGAATTATCTTTATCTTCGGAAATCCACATTTTAATTGTAAGAACACAAAATTAAATTTATCAAGTACTCCCAAACGATTACATTTACTTTAAGAGCGTGATAAAAAGCCCCTCCTTCCGCCATTGCATATTCCCAGGGAGGATTAAAATAACCATTGGTCTCCTTGGGTTTGGGTATTGCATCTGTCGACATTTTATATCGTCCTAACCATTTCACAATTGGAATAATTCTCAATAACAATAATTCCCTCTGAATATAAAAATAACATAGTAATAAAACGTCATATTCTATCAAATTGCCCTAAAAAAGTCAGTTTGGAGGGGACACTTCAAAAGTAGGAGTTTCAAATTGACACGTTGAAATGATACTGATGCTTTTTACATTGCCCAGAGCAAATGTAAAATGGGATAAGTGATAGAGACTTGGAATTGTGCAATGGTCCGGAAGGCCCATTAATAAATAGCTGTCACAATAATTTCATATATAGATACAATTTGTGACCGAGGCTTTCTCCTCTCCGTCAGAGCCCTATACGGATTCATACAAACTCCTAAAGTTACCCTGGCAGCTCCATATTAAAAAGCATGGGGAGAAAGGGGGAGGGAGAAAGAGAGCCTGTCTTTCCGAGAGGATTCCCTCCCGGCTCACTGAAATGGCTTTCACCCACGTCATCACTCAGACAAGGAGGATTTTGATTTTTACTCAAACTCCCCTTATACAACATCCCACTCTCCACAGCTCAGAGAGACACTCACAGCTTAGCCAAATCCATTGGGACGAGGATGAAAAACTGTAGGTTCTTATCCCGAGGATTACACCAGCACACTGGAACACACAACACATTGAATTCCCTAGTATTTCTCAGCTCACACAATCCCCCAGTAAAAACTACATTTCAACTGATGATCCTTGTTTTTGTGTGTGTGTATATGTGTGTGTGTGTGCTCTATCCAAAAGGGGAGAGTACAATTGTGATAAATGTCTTGTCATGCATGCAATGTGATATGAGAAGAAAGTTTTTTTCCCTGTTCGATTCGGACTCAGAATGGAAGATGTTGTTAATGAGAGAGGGCCTTTTCTTTGCATTTTTTTTTCTCACAGAATTATTCCTACTTAGCACAGTGCATTCTTCCCCCTTGGTTAAAACCGTAAGAGGATGGAATTATACGAAAAATTTCCTGCTCCAATTAAAACTTGCTCTTAGAACGAGGGTCCGCTCTAAATTTATACACATTGTGTACCATGTCACTTCATATGTACATGAGATCTATATGGGATGACAGAGAATTGTCCTCTATTTTAAAACAATTGCATTTGCAAATTTTTTTTACTGTTAAACAAATTTGTATCCCGATATTCTTTTAGCACTATTCCTTTATATGTTCTTTTTGTGAGTGTGCTATTTAAAAATCTTGAAGATACTACTCTCGAAAATTTAGCCGTAAAAGAATTTTTCCAGTCTGGATGTTTTGTTTACGCCGCAGGCAAATTTTCCCCAGTGGATGTTTTCAATGCTTGGAAATTTATACCCGATGATATATTTTTATAAGGCTTAACGCCATTTATGGAAATTTCACACCTTTTCCTTGCAAGTCTGCAGTGAGATGATATAATGTTGTTCTCGAGTCGTTGGTAATAATCAAGAAAAAACTTGGAGAAACTAAGCTTATATGAAAAAAAATAGTGCTAAAAAAGAGTATGAGGGGAATACAAAAAGACAGAGCAAGTAGTAATGATTTGTAAAAAGTAAAATAATGTGATGGGAATAATAAACGAAAATATTATGGGGAATTAAATTATGAAGGAAGTTGATTCCCCAGTAGGCCGTGCGGTTAGGTAACAATCCCTTCCATCATCCTGAGTTTCAAAATCCTAGGGATATAATCATCATACCAGGGTCATAAAATAAGACCCCACAGACTGATAATCCTCTTAGAACTCGTTCCAGTGACAATATCGCAATCAGGGCTATCTCCTGAAGCTACAGGAGTAGCCCATGCCCGGACGGCACACGTAGGGACTAAATGAGCCTCATGTCCTCATCCCTATCTCTCCACAAGGTCATTTACGCTTCGGAAGCACTGGATTACAAATTCAAATGAGTCACTCATCGTCACAGTAGTTAATTGACTTGAAGGAGCACATACTACATAAATTGAGGGTCGCTCGGAAGTTTGGGTTTTAGTGGGATATGGGAATGTTTATGACGAGTATGGTCTCTTCCTCATACAGAGTGCCCGTCCCATTAGCTCAATTGCCTCTTTCCCCCCTTCAGTCTGCCTCTTCCAGTTATGTCGACAGAGCCCAGGCACACACGTACATACTTTCACCAGCCCCGAGCAGCATCCACAGATGATGAGAACAACAACAAGACTAATAACCCCGCCAGTGAGACCTCTCCTTCTTACGCCATTACCATCGAGGCAAATGCAACAAGTTGATTATACGTACGATTGTATACGTAACGAATGTACTTTATCCCACATGAAAACTATACGGTAACGAATTACCTCCAGGCTTAATCAGTTTGACTTCTGGATCAAGTTATGAACAGGAGACTGTTCATATTTGGACGGACCATCATATTTCCTGTCGTGGGTATGGAATGTTCCTATACTTGGGATTAACTACAGCCGATTTCTCCTCCTCTGAAAAATATCTCTTGTAAATTACTCTACATGAAGAAAATAAGACTCCTGAGTAAATTCAGTTGTATTTTAACGCCATTGGGGTTTTCTGTCCAGTCACTCAGAAATGAGTCAGTACGTTAGTATACGCTAATGCGATTCACAGTAGAAGTATTTAGTGTGATAAAAGATGAGCATTAAATATTTACGTTTAAAAATTCTTCTGAAGGCTCAATATGTATTGACATTACGTACACTACTTTATGCTCTTGGTGGGAGCGTATCAGGCAGGTTTTGTCACTGTGGGAAAATAATGGGATTATTGTTAAAAGAGATTCGTACATTCTTACATTTTGCTTTATTTTCAAGACACTAAAATTCACATCTTGATAAAACTCTTATGAAATCAAGACTTGATTCTGGAATACTCTGAATTAAATCTTGTCTAAAATAATTATGTGGGAATTCTGCGAAACCGTACGAAAATTATAATCCGAGGAGGATTGGAGAGCAAGTCCACAAATTGGGTAATGTATTTGCTCAATTGACATTCATTATTCCCAAATTGGAAGGAATGGTAGCAATTCCAAATACTAGGAATCGTATTTGACGGAAGGACATTCAGTCTCTTTTTGCGTGAGGAATTCGCAGCCATCAATTACGCGCCGCTGCTGACTGGGCAACGACATTTCCTCTTCCTTTTATTAGTAGACCGACGTCAATTCCGAAATCCGCCGGGACCCGCGTGGACCTTCCACACTCAGTCGTCATTCTGGATGGACCCTCATGGAACGGAGCAGCTGCCTGTGAACATCCCAGCACTGGTTTTTTTTATTTTCGAAGGGAATGATCATACATATAATGAGACTCGTCTGTATTGAGAGGAACCGGAGCTGGACCTTGCCATAGGTTGGGTTTGGGAAGACTTGGGCTTATTGAGAGTCTTATTATTGAATGTCTATATTGACGGATTCCAATAGACTCGATCTTTTCATTATGGTATAGTGTTTCAAGAAATAAATTCTATTGCTATTGTCCTACTCTCTGACATTTACTCAAGTGAACTTGATTTTTTTTATAGTTACGAGTGAAGCATCAGACAGTACTAGAACCTCATAATATCTCTTTCTAAGTTCAAACTCACTCAGAAATCAATTGTGTTTATGACTTGGGCCGGCAATAATTCCTATGCAATTTTCAAACTGATTTCGCTTAAAAAAATCTGTCTTGGGTAAATCTCTGAAACTCTTTTTGACATGACATCATCTATGACTCTTTCAGGGAGATATATTAGATATATTAAATGTGAGAAGCTCAAATTCATGACAGATTCTCTGGTCGGTGTTTATGTTTAAAATAAAGGAAGTTTCAAGAGGGACGTCGAATTTTTCTTACAATTTAAAAGGATAGATTCTGGAACGAGTGTACCAAAATTTAACGTAAATGTATCCACCCATCCCCCGTCCTGACGGACGTCACCCGGGTTTTATTCATATCGTCAAAGATGGGATTCCCCTATTTTCTAGCAAATTCTTCCCTAGATTTGTCAATATTTGTGTCACTGACTTAAACCTAGAATCATGGTCACACTCGTCTAGAACTTGAAGGACAGCCGGAATGTGATGAAGATTTTAAGCATTACAATTTTGTGTTCCAATTTTTTTTTCAAGTATGTTTTGACGCTTGTCTGTAGGAAATTCTATGGGATTTCCAGAGAGATATCCAACAGGTCCTTACACTAAGAATCGTATGCATAATCTGTCATAAGAGATAGCAAGGTAGAGGAAATCTTCAGGAGCGAGGATGAGTATAGAGAGAGTGCTTGTTGTCTTGGGAATTTTTTATGAATTGTTTGTCGTTCATAAAAGTGCTTCGAAACACTTAGCGTGTAGCAAATTTGATGGGGATTCACTTGAGCCTAAAATCATCGTTCTGAGTTACAAATTTCGGTCCTGGGGTCTTTGAGTGTCAGAAATTATAATTTACTTTTCTGAAATTCTGAAATTAGGGAAAACTATAATAAATATATTTCGGGAGGAAAATAAGCTGCGACTTTCCCCATTGAGATTCAGTGGAGAAGTGTTTTATTAGAAATAATTATTCCCGTACTGCAATTACGTGCATATGAACAGAATAGACTATATAGGCCTTTACAGTTAGCATTGTATTTAAGTAATTATACACAAAATTAAATTGTACATATTTTATAAGGACCTGTCCCTGACAGATCCAAACATATGAGCAAGATTGAAAAAAAATACTTGTTTTATTGTAACTTTTTAAAACAATTCTTGAACTTTACCTCACATTTGTAGATCAATATAATTTACGACCCCTAATATGAGGAAGGACATGCCACAGCAAGAAAATGCTGCATATCACAAGAAAGAGCACACAAAACTTAACGAAAGTTTATTATATCCTAGCCACACTAATTAAGCAATAATCTTCGTCAGTAGCAGCCATTATAAATATTTCTTGCTCCTACTAAACGTGGTGTTATGTTCCTGTATTTGCATGTATCTATGCATTTCCAATCCTTATATACATAAAGATCCAGTATGACTGATTGTTAGCGGTAATGAGCGACAAATCTATTAAAATACTATTTCGTGTAACGATACATAAGAAATACATAACAAACTATTTCCAAGAAACTAAAATTATTTGAGCCGGCTCCATTGGAATGTGAATCCAAATAAAATCAATGTTGATGGAGTGTAGGAGAAATGTAGTAAGTGGGATTGAATTAAAAGCACCTAACCGAATTGATAACAGTGGGGTTTGTGCAACGTGCACTTGATTATACTTTGGAACAAGATATAGAAACGTTCGTCCAATGTTACAGATGAAGATTCCAATCCCCGTCGAGGATCTCATCCTACTACTACTCCAATGGAAATGAAATGGAAATTAAGCTCTCGCTCAAAGCTCCTCACATATCTACGTACGCCATAAATCTCAATCGCATTTGCATTACAACAAGATCGAGATGCTTTTTCCTTCCTTTATTCCTCCTACTTCCTCAAATCAGGAGCTTGAGAGTTCTCGTGGATTTATTGCAGAGAAATCCAGGGACGTTCACCTCCATCCAAAATCCACACACACACACCCGAAAATTCAGGAGTCTTTCAAGTGGAATATTTAGAAACCATTGATTAAGCCCTGAGTTTAAGGAATTAGTTCCTAAATATTACAACTCTTTAAGTGCTCTCAGGAACTTCGGAACTGCGTCTGAGGATGTCGATTTTAACCGTACCTTTTCCCGGGTACCTTTCACTCCTCTAGATTTCCGTGGCTTCAAAATCTTTAAAGTACGTATCTCTGTATATAATTACACGGTGGCTCAAAACATTTTTCTCCCCCTTACACAAACCTGTCTAAGATTTCAGTGATGTAATATTCAGTACTCCCCCCTCCTGCATTCTTTTCGAGATTCTCTGAAATTCCTTTCATTGACCTAAGTATAAATATTCAGAGCCATTATAATAATAATTATGTACAGTAAAAAAATCCAAAATCATCTGTGACTAGCACTAAAGTGGAAAGTCACAAGGGGGCGAATTGATATTTGCGCGACTCCTGTCGGTTGATTTTGTAACCCGCAAGTAAAAGTTTTGTGAGTGGACTTTTGTATCCCGGACAGCGCCCCCTTTGGAACCGTATGTAATAGCATGTTTTTAAACGTGGCCTATTTAAATTTCTTGAAGCCAAACGGAAGACCCGATCTTCTTCAGAATAAACAGAGTTCTCAATCATTAGATAATGTTTCACTGTAGAAAGTTTGAATTGGGCAGTAAAATTGGTTCGGTAGTTATCTTGAAAACAAATTTCGTCTCACTTCACCCCTAAATATTTTGTTACGTAAGATTTTGTGGTTATAAAACATTTCCTGCATTTTTCTTCAGAACAATTTTACTAAAAAATCTTCACAGTTGGTTTTAACAGTTCATGTAAAAAATTATGCAAGAAATACCTGGACATTGCGCCACATTTTTGAACACGATAGCTCCAAATATTGACGCATTTCCTTGGAAATAATTTATTGCTGAAAATATCAGAGAGTCTTTGCTACTGTAAAGGAATTCTCAACAAATCTACATAATTGCTTAAAGGATTGGGAATATGGGCCAGTGGGCAGGGAAAGGTTTTGTGGGATCCGCTCCCAGCATTTATGTACATAGTCATAGACTTACCCTCAAGTGGTAGGAGAAGAGAACATTAGTCTGTAAAATACAAATGGAAAACAATCAAGGAAGACAAGTAGAATCCACGGATCAATTGAAGGGAAAAGTTGGGAACCCTTGTCTCGACAGTTGTTACAGTATTGGGCCCGGGGAGAAGTCAAGCAGAAAGGAACATATCCTCCCGTCCCTGTCTCAAGATATACCTGGACGACAGAATATGGGGAAAGTTTCGGGGAAAGTTGCTTATTTAACTTTTCCACGGGGGAAAGCGAAAAGAAAGTACAAAATTATATTATTTCCTTGCTCCTTCTCCTTTACCTTCTTCTTCTCTCAAAAGTCTTTGTCTTTTAAATTACTTGAGCGCCTCAGCCCCCACACATATGAAAAACCTAATCTTTATCTTATTTCCCCTGCCTTGGTCAATACTTCAATGGAGACTCTGCCAAGGACAGATGTTGTGGTGAGGAGGGCTCTTTACTACCCAACTCTTGAAAATTCTTCCCGGATTTCCCTTCAAATTAAATTTATCGATAATTTCCGCATTTTATTTACATGAAGCGTCCTTGAAGAGGCCTCTGGTCTCTGAACATTTTCAAATTAAAAGTAAATTCTTTTCCAGGACTTTCTCCCTAAGTAAAGACTATCTCAACTAAAAGGAACTATTTGGCTCGTAGTTCTACACTAGTCTTGATAAAATTTCAGCATCACTCACCTCCTCAATAATATTGGGAAATCTTGAGGAAATTTCCAAAATGAAAAAGGGCGGTTTCTCATGGAAATTGAGAGAAGGTTGGAAATATGAAAAAGAACCCTTATTTGCTTGTAGTTTGTCCAAGGAGTAAAAACTACGAGCTGGGAAGTTTTCTCAGTAGCTCTTTGAGACCTGACAGGAGCAGTCATGAAGGTGACTCTCGGGCGTCTGTGGTCGAATTTCAAGCCGAGTAATTTTCTGATGGAATTGCCTGCGGCATGCTCAAAGAGTAAGTCGGAAGTCTCCCTCAAGTAATAAGCTGACATCTGCGGTTTCAGTCTCCTCTGACTCAAGCACGAGGATCGTCCAATCTTCCTAAAGAGCTCCTTCCCCTTAATATTGAGGCTAATTCGTATTTTAATAGGATTTTCATAGGACTCAGTCCTTGTGATCCTCAATCAATGATCCCATCCTACAAATAAGCTACAGCTCAATATTATTACCATCAACAAGAATATATGCATTCACAAAGATGGATCTACTTTCATCAGGCGGACACTCAATTCTTACTGTAACCGTGGGCTTCGACTATGCCCAACCCTCCTGTAAATGCACTAATATTATTTTCAAAATAAAATATTTAAATGTATTTCCGATTCGAAATTTTTTATAAAATAGATTTTTCTCGCTCCCTCAGTCTGAACCGCAATGTCAGATTTAATAAATTTTAAGGGCCGTATATTTTTATAATGGGAGCTCACTCTCCAACTGTTTTTGGTACGGTGTGGGATAAGAGCTGTATAGTAGAAACTTATTTTGGGTGAACCGTTCCCGGAGGAACTGTTCCTGAGACGAACTCCTTGCTGAGTGAAAATGTGACGTTGGGAACCTCCCGAGAAAAAAAATGTCTCTTTGGAAAGATGTAATAACTCTTGAAGTTACTCCTTGGATTTAAATAGCACTCATCCTTACCCATTTGTACATGTATTATTTGTACAAAGGTTTAGAGCCTTGAAGAAGAAAAAAATGTTGTGTGATGCTGCTTCAAATGTTGTGCATATGTCTTTCTAGAAAAAGAGTTTTTTTTTTAATTTCCAGATTTAAAAAGGAAGATTGAAAGGAAGCCGGAGAAAGCCAGTCCTTGACAAATAGGAGAAAGCAGGTTGAGGACATAAAGGAGGAAATACACAAGTCCTAATGAAAAACTCGTTGAAAAGTTGGCAAGTCCGGAGCTTATTATTACTAAGGGAGAGCGAGAAAAAAGGGAAGTGAAAGAGGATTGTGAATGTATGGGAGTGAGTGAGTGTGTGTGTGTGTGAGAGAGAGAGAGAAAGTTTAGAGAAAGCGCTAATTAGACACAATGATAAAGCCCAAGTTGTGGATAAAAGTGACGTCGTCAGAGGATCAGGATGAGAATACTGTCCCTGCCTCCTCGGCGGGACGAGAGAGTGACAAATTTGGGGGGAATGGTGGAGGGAAAATGGAGACGAGTGGGAGTATGTCCATTCATCCCAACAATAGCAATACTGGGTGCAGCTTAACTCCGAAAACACCCACAAGTGGAGCCACTACCCCTTCCGCCTCACCCGTGTCGCCCGGCTATTTACAACGGAAACGACGCTCGTCCACTTTGAGTGAATGTAAGTCCCAAATTTACTTGGTTAAGTTACCTGGTCGTTCAAATTTTTAGTGCAAATCCTTGGGGTTTAATTCAAACGGCTCTTGTAGAAACTAAATTTGTAACAAATTTCAATGGGGATTCATTTGAGTCTAATTGTTTCATCCCAAGTCAAAAACTATGTTTTTGGAAAATGTGAGGGAAACTTCATGATTGCTTTAAAAATTTTATCAATTTTTTTAATCTTGATTTTATTTTCTGGTGCCTGCAGATGCAATTTGTGACTTCGGAAGATGATACTAGGCTCAAACGAATACTCTTGAAATTTACTACAAAAGCGGGGTTTTGAAATTTTTTTATGAATGACGGTCTGTTCTTGGGAAAAATTCTTTTAGAACAAACTCACAAAATTATTTATACCAGGTATATAAGAAGAAAAAGAGAAAAAGTTAGGAAAAATTAAGTACCTTTCACTTTTCCCTCTCAACGTTACGGTAGCCCTAACCTTGGAAGTCTCTCCGTAAATATTTTCATGTGGAGTCAGTTTGTAGAAAATTTTTGTAAACTTTTGCAGACCTTTTACATAATTGTAACTCACTATGTCCTAAATTATTTTTGAAAAAAACCCCTCCCCTTTGGATTCTAATGGACCTTTTAACAATGTCCCGTTTTAAAGTATCTAAAAAAGGGACAATTTAGAGAATCCTGAGATTTTGAATCCCAGATCTGTATTCTTATCTTCCTTCCCCCTATTCCATAACTGGGCCCAGCAGCTGGGTATTCCCTGGGGAAATAACCTAATATCTATGTATGTACATCCAAGTAAATAATTAAATTAGTTTGGAGTAAATCCATATCTTTTATAGAGTTACACCCAAAAGATTTATTATCACAAGTTTGTAATTAGCACTAATGAATCCCAGCCCTGGCCGCCTCCTCATCCTCCTCCTGTATGCTCAGTAATTAGGCTATTTCTCCACTGCAGCTCCCTCAGAGGGCAATGCCAAACTTTATACTCCCAGCTATGCTCTATAAATAAGAGGGAATGATCTATCCTACAAACATTTTACACGAGCTAATGCATACATAAATACATATCCCAAGCCTGATACAAACTTAAGATTTGATTCCCTATCGAAATCCATTCCGTGAGCGGTCCCTCATCTCCTCTAACGCTACATCACACTACTGCGGAATCTGTGCGAAATTTTCCTGGGAACCTCAATTGCCTCCTCACTCATCCTCCTCTCAACCCTCGTAAAATCCTTGTTTACTTTCTCACTTGATTTACTCCGCTTTCCCTCTCTCACTTTCTCTTTCCTATTCCCTCCCCCTGTCTTCCCCCGGCCCTCCCCTCGTCCCAGATATTCCTCCACATGAATAAATTTCAAAAAATCCTTTCCATACAGATACCTACTTATGCATAAGTATGTGCATACATGTTATGTACATATCTATGCACACACGCACACAATGCTTATTGTAAGCTCGTTACAGCAGTCTCTCTGCTGTATGTAATAATGTACATCCCCAAAACCGAGGATCATGCCAGGGAAACCACTAAACGATGATTCGACTCCTCACTCTCTGTACCCTCGGAGCACACTACTGCCTCTGAGTGAGTACTTACACTTAAGTGAGGCTGGATGATGTAGGGAGAAAATTGAAATTTAGATATTCCGGCCATGATTGCAGTGTTATATTACAGGGTGGAAAAATCCCCTCCAACACAATAAATTTCTGAGTCTTAACAACAAGGACTTACAAGCCCGCATGGGTCTTTGACGTAGATTGTGTATCTACAGGGTAGAGCACAAATCTAAAAAATTATATAGAGCCCTATAGTCATGCACATGTGTATCTACATATGCACGTATAAATACTGCTGGAAAAAATTCAGCTTTTAAATTGAAGGGCAAGAAAATTTGTCATTCCAAAATTATTACAAAATTTGTACGGAGAGTTCTTACTATTTATTTGTACAGTAATAAATTAGACATAAATATAGGGAAATTTTCCTGTGGACTGGAGACGGGTGTAATTCCTAGGAGAACCCTGGATTTAAAAGGTAGAGCACGAAGACGAGCCTGGAATTGAGGGAAAATGTAATCTGGGGTAAAAGATGCATGACAAAGTATATGTACACATTTGAGACGGCTTATTTGTCCTGAGATCCGGTCCTGTTCCCAGGGCCTACAGCCTAGCTGTGAAAAAAACTATTTGGGAAGAGAGGGCTTCTGAAAGAAAAACAAGAAGAGTTGAGAATGTTATTTGAGAGACCTGGAACTTGGGGCATTGTTGGAGGACTTTGGGGAGCATGGCTTTAAGGGAAAGAGTCAACGGAACGGGAAATGAGATTTTCCTGATTTTGCTCAATTCAATATGATCCACCGCTCGGCTCCCATACATTCTCTCCCAGCTCCTCCGCATCATTATGTCCCTTCAAAGTGTACAGTAGACTCTGTCTACAAAAGCAGTCCTCCAAACCCCAGCAGGACTTTCCCTCCCTAATAATTTACTTTTACTTAATTACCAAAACACTTCCCATTAAACTATACTTGGGACATTCCCAAAGAAATTCCCTGCAAATTGTTTCTACTAGAAAGGTCTCCCAAATAGCATTCATCCATTGTAGACAAGTTACTAGTACCTCAAATTGTACACAAGTACTTTCTCCAGACATTACGGGCTATATAGTGCCCTACATATGAGTTTAAGTACATCTCCAGGAAATTCTTTTCTTAAACCAAATAAACACTTTGACGCCTTTCACAAGGAGCTTGTAGATTTACAACTGACTCTGGTTTTCTCCATGAGCTCTCTCCCCTCCCCCCCCCCGACCCCTTTGGCTACTGAGCTAAAGTAATTCTCTAAAAGATTATTTTTAAAATCTCTTTTGAATAAACATTGAACATTTTGGATTAAAGTCTTAAATGATTTCATTTATTTTATGGTCCAATCAATTTTGAATTTTAAACATTTCTGTACATACATATGTACCCCTTGTTTCGGAATTATGTGTAATTATCCTAAATGTCAATATACCTACATTATTTAGAACATATTTTATTTAACAGGGATCTGCTTCTGACATTCCAGGCTCAAATTACCCATTTCCTTTCATTTAGGTTTTGATAGGGCAAGCGTACAGTTTTCTCTTTATAGCTCTAGTGATAAAAAAAATGCACGGAGATCATGATGGGGATACGGGTCTGGTTCTCTTAATAAAATTGGAAAGTTGTGATGCTTATTTTGGTATAATAAAAAATTCTTGCAAAAAAAGACATTACTATTTGTCAGCACTACGTATTTGTACGCGAACATATATTGTTACATAATTAAATTCAAATATCTCAAGCTACAGTTTAAAATGGAATAGTAATAATTAAAGTTACATAAATAACACTTAATGGCAAGTCTTGGGATGAAGGGTTCTAGGACTTGCGAGGAACTCACATAATTTTAAATGAGGGTCCTTGAGTTGGGACGGGGAAAAGAATCCTCGTTTGGGAGGGAATGTGGGGAAAGTAAATAATAGGGAAACCTTGTTGTAAAAATTGTAGGATGAGAGGACTCTCTCTCTCTCTTGTAAAGTAGAAATTCCTTTGGGACCCCCGCATTTAAAATGCAATAAGAGACAAGTCCTGGCTTTTGCCCAGGACGATGTGGGAATTCCTGTTTTGGTATTCTCCCTTGGAGACAGTGGGAAAAATTAGGGTGGGATTATATAAATCGGAAATTGGAAGTGAAAGAATGAAATGATTGCAGACTACGGTTATGGTAATGGACGTCCCGTGACGCTCAAGTTCTCCATCCCATCCCCAGCATTTCAAAATCCTTTGGTTGGGAGCTCTGTCGCAGCCACATTGGGAATTCCATCCTTGTCCGGACGTTCCGCATCTGCTCCCGCCACTTCAGAGCTTGAATGGCCCATTAGAAGGTAAGACGTTCCCAGCTTTCTCTCTTTTAGTTACAGGAGGGTTCCTATATTCATGGGCAGCCCTTATGAGTACATATGTACCTATATAGTTCCATACAAATCCATACACTCAATGCATATGGATCTTCGGGTGGCACGTGACTTTCACCTCAAAATATTTGGCATGCCTTGTAATCATCAGCCCATACTCTCGCCCATTAATCTTGCATGATCAGTGTTACAGCTTCAAGATCCGGCTCTGCTTCATATCAGGATGAGGCTCAGCCTATGTATAGATATATGTATAAGGTATGGCTTTTTTCTCGTGGTGAAAGCTTGTGACATTTAGGATTATTCTGCATAACAAATGGAATTATCATTACAGGGGACTCTCCCTGTAGGGAAATCCTCTGGAGGTTTATTTTTTATCATGGACCCTACAAGAGTCCACAAAATCCTGGACTTCATAATATCGTTTTTTTAAATTTGATTTACTAAACAAAAAATTGAAATTAAAACTTAATGCGTGAAGGCAGATTTTTATAGAGCTGTTCCTATAGTAAGTGTCGACTGTCTTTACATGTTAACTTCCTGGGCTGACGCACCTTCAAGGAAATCTTATCACCCAAGTTACCTCCGGGTTTTGGCAACAACCATGACCGTGACTGGTTGTGTGGAGTAGGGATTAAAACTGGGCTGGCATAAATTAGTGTCTGAATTAATTAGAAATCTTTCGAAAATTTCCTGGTGCAGAAAATCCCTGAGTTAGGAATTCCAACTTGGGCTTTACAATTCTTACGCAGTGGGCTTCCCTCATAAATTTGATCATAAATTTGAATTATTGCAGAGGCGTAAAATTCTCCGCATGTACATACTTTCACGCAGTCCCAGCGGCTCTGGTAGTAATTACTTATAAGTATCTACACTTGATATTTACAAGCATTGAATTTTATGAGGATGCTTATTGGCTTTGGAGAGGGAAATCATTTTGGAATCTCTCCCATGCTGAGATCTGCATTCTCTGGGCAAGGGCATGAGCAACATCGAATTTCAGGGGAAATTTATCCCCTTTGACTCCACAGATGGCTGCATATATGGTGTTCTAACGGAGAGGGCTCCGCTCCTTTTATTTCAGCTTCCGCTATGCCAATGCTCTTCTGTATCAATTGTCACATTCGAATTTCGAATTATAATTTAGGTCCTGGAAATATTTTAACTGTCATCATGGATTTCAGAAAATAATCATCACACGGTTTCACGCAACATTCCCTAAAAATGTCCATGATTTTCAGTATCTTCTAATCTGACCTTGGAATTTTGGAGATTTTACTTCAGAGGACGTGTGAATTCCCAGTAATTAATCTTACAAGCTAAAAAGCTGGAAAATAATTTGTAATCTTACTTGACTTCATATTGCGTCCAAAAAAAATGATATATGAGAGAGTGTTGAGTGTTAAAAAAAATTTGGGAACATTCTCCCTGCCAGAAATGTCAAGACATATTACACTTCTGGGAAAATATTTGGTGTGAAAGTTTACAGATTGCAATTTCATTTGTAAAAATATGAGAGAATGTTACTTTTATAAAAAAACAATGTTTGGGGTTGAATTTGAGTGGGGTGTGGGGGTGGAAATAGGATTTTATATGCTAAAACGCTTCTGTGAAGTGGATTAAAGAACAAGATTGATTTACTACTGGGACGGAATTTGAATTCAAATTTAGGAACAGTCAGGCCTACGTTTTCATTTCAAAAGAGTCTCTCTCCTGGAAACCATTACTTTCATGAGGAAGTCTCCCTCTGTGTGTGTGTGTCTGCGTGTGTAATAGTAAAGAGTACTTGACAATCCTGCTCTAAATACTCCGAGCACAAAATGATATCCAATCTCTTTTAATGTCTCAAATGTAGCTCTCTACACGTAAGCTGGAAACATCAAAGTCAAAAGTCAGTCGGGCTACGGGACTCAAAGAGTTGAGAAGAGAGTGAAAGCATGGACAAAGGGAGAAAATAGGAGATGCAGTCAGAATTTGCATATAAATTAGTCCGGCCTGGTAGTTCCGAATAAATGTGATACATATGCTGAGAATTATGCATGCTAAATTGAAAACTTGATAGATATGTATAACCCATGTATTTTCCCAATTTGAGAGTAACTCGGGGATAAGGAGGTCGTACATTTCCAAGGAAATATAATTTACTCTGAAATTCTCCCACCCCCTGAAATATAGATAGCATATGAGCATCCGAATTTGAAGTAGGACTTTTTTTTAAGAGAATTTCTTTCTTTGCCTTTGCGCCTGCGCCCAGGTGCTTTCTCCCTGTAGATAAATTCTTTCTTAATTTATGTTAAGATAGGTCTTGTGTCTTCGTACATATCTACATATGTTGAGCGTCTGATAAAGGGATTTTAGCCCAGGTTTTTTTTTCCTCCTGGTTTTTTAAAAACTATTTGAGTGTAGGTTGAAGAGTATAACCTTAAAAGAGAAAGTATACGGAGAAAGTAGGGAATCCAAGATGCGTAGTAGGAAAAGTCCTCAGTCTCCAGTCACCCGCTTCCGAACACACATAAAAAGTTGGGGAGCAGAGTAACTCATCTGTATCTCATTTTCCACGTGGTTGGGGATTTTTAGGCAAACAAGAACCCCGGGAGTTTCTTTCTCCAGACTAAAAACATCCAATGCATTTTTATTTCAAATATCGATCAGTGAGGAAGAACCTTTGGGACCGGAACGCTCCATTTAATTTCCAAAGGACCAGTCCCAGCTGTCCCTTTACCTTTGACACTTTCTCTGGGGGAAATTAAACGGTGAAAGTGAAACATGGGGTCGTAAAAATTTCAGCGGCTTTTTTCCTCGCTCCGCTAAAATTGTTTTCATCCCGAGCCTCACCAAAGAATCTAATTTATAGCGTTGGGTGTCAATTTCGACTCTGTTTTTGAGGTGGGATCCGTGATATTGTATTTGTAATTTAGTGCGATAGTGTTCGAACCCCGAGATTAATCCTAGAAGTAGAGATCCTTGATACTTCCCATGGAAAATGTAAGTCTATTTTTAGTATTACTTTAATTGTCGCAGGATACCCCAAATCTTTACCCTTTTCCCCAAGGACATCCTACAAAAACGTGTGAAAGTCCCAAAGAGTTCCCAAAGACAAAACAATACAAAATAAAAGAACAAATTCATTATGAATAAGTGCCACATTCTCAGGACTGTAGGGAAACTTACGGTTTACAATTTACTAGGAGAAAAGTTCCAAATAAAAAAAAATAATTAGAACGCTATTCCCATCACAGAAAAAAAAAATAATTTGTACAAACGGAGGGAAGAGTCAGGGTGTCGCAAATAAAAAGTCCTGCTTGTTAAATACTCTCAAATCAACGGCATCCACTATTCATCACGACTCCTATCAAATGCGGCTTTCTTGTTCTTCCAATGAAATGCAAACAAGGCTGAGGGAATGGGAAAAGTAAACGCATTGTAATTAACGCCAACTTTTAATTTCCCCAAGCACATTTCCCAACATATGGAACTGCTGGCTCATGGATTGTGAGACAATCGTTGAGCTATATAGCAAATGTCTGTTTCCCATATATGTATGTAGTCCTCACCAAACAGAAAAAGTTTTTCATTACTTTCCTTTTGTGCCGTATCTCATTTCAGGGAAGTAAAAAAAATCCTGGAGCTGATTGGGAGTCGCTCAGGGAAAATCTATAGTAATTATTGCTAGGAAAATAATGAGATTGTTAAAACTTCCCAGTCCCATGTGTATATGTAGATACATATCCACCTGAAAATGTTTCTGCATTTTACAAACACACTCCTGCCACAAGGAAACGTTTCCCCAATGGTAGCTCCGTGACTCAGCCACAATTATGTACATGAACGCTCCTTGTCAGATTCGTCCTAAATTCAACGATACGATTTCCATCGATGCATTTTAAATTATTCGGACATAATTCTCAATTCCGAGGGCTGTCAATTTAACTTAGATATTAAAATAATTTATAATATTATAATAAACCTGGAAATCCTTGAATGTGTCCTTCCTTAACGTACTGTAGATCTGGAGTTCTGAATTCGAATCCCTAAATTTCAGAGTTGATTTCCACAATTTTTTCCATCAGCTCTAAACTGCTTCAATGACATGAAGAAAATTATAAGTGGCGTTGAACCCTAGCAAAATCTTTGACGCACTAAATTCTCCCAGGTCTTCGCTGATAATTTTTAAAGAGCAGAAGCGTGAGGGTGAAATAAATTGGATTTACACGCAGCGCTCTAAATATAACGTCAAAATAATTCACAGCGTATTGAAAACTAATGTAGTTGTCACCTGAGACTGAAAGGTGTAATTTCCGGATTTCGGATCTGAATTTAGAAGGAAATGAGGACAGTCTCAGCATGTCAGTGCTAATTAGGAGATTTAACCACAAATTACGTAACTTTCCAATTGACAAATCCTTAAATGCTGTAATGTTGCTATTGAATTAGGACAAAGCTCCTGCTCACGTTATATCATTACAATTTACAACGCATAGGAAATTAATCCAATGGTACTTTATAGTGCCATACAAACTTCATTATTTTACTGATCCATACGATCATGCAGAACTGTAAGTTGCTCTTTTTCCCCATAACAATTCCTCCATATAATCCTCAGCTGTGGTCAGCAGGCTAGGAATTAGATTTCTATCCCATATCGGGATTCACCTCTGACATCTCTCTTGTTTCAATTATTATCCTCGAAAATGTAAACGGAGCGGTGACAGTGGTCGTCAGATCCGTAACTCTGATTCAGGGTCATTTGGAGATACAGATCTTGTAACTCCAATTTATTTCATCCTCAATCCAGTCTGGGTGTAATGGGATTTTTTCCAATAGGAATGGCACGGATGCCCAATTAAACCTCCAATACAGATTAATGAACGGGAGCGGAGCAGATATCAATAACTACGGAAATCCCACGGTAAACAACACAGGAAAACCTCCGGAAGATTTCCTCTGATAGCTCCTACATACAAGAAAAGAGCCAACCCTGACACGGGTTGACTCTTGTAAATAGAATTCACATTGGGGTAAATAGGAATGTGTCCCAATAATATTTCACTGCTGTAGAAACATTACCCTTAGTAGGAGTTCCGTATAAAGAGATTCCACTCCTAGAATAATTATTGTGGATGTATAGAGCTAATTACACATATCATGGATTTGGAATTGAACAAAACAAGAATAATTATTAGTTTTGTCATATTCCAGCCCACAATAATTCCGCTCAATGTTTCACAAACTTTAGTTATTTACTCAAAGCTGGATTTCTGCTGATGCCCACTGCACAGCTACAAATCACATTGGATGTATTCTACGGATGTGATGCAAAAGTCTTAAATATGTTCCTCTGACACTGCTGACAGTCTCCCAACTTATGGCACTGGGAAAGAGCAAGGCCACAGGATGAAGGGAATGCCATAAATCAGATAACTGGGCTGTCTGGGGATTTTTTAGGACATTAGCTCCATAAACATACTTCGGGATCTGTTTTACTGCTGACAGTTTGGATACACAATGTGGACTCTTTTTACAACAGCCGTCCTCCGAGAAGGGAAATCTCATGCTAACCATCACTACATGGCAATATGTTCTCAAATAGTCTTTAGAATTGTTACAGGGAGGTTTTCAAATTCGTAAATCTAGTCTTTACTTTTAAATTTACAAGTATTTTATTGCAGTAGGATTTCGCCCGTATAAACACATTGTAATGCATACCTACTATATGGGGTTATTTATGCTCGTTACATTGGAAGGTACTTATTGTTAGTATAATGCTTGTTAGATGAAAATAATATTCTTAGTAAGTGCTCTGACCCTGGGAGGTCAACTCAGTAGAATACTCGAAGAGATTAAGAGATATGACCGAAATTACTAAAATTCCCCAAAATATGTGTTCTTAAGGAAGCTCCCAGAACTCATGTAGACTAAACGCTACGTAAAGATTATCTGGCAAGCTATAAGAGTTAACTTTCTCCCAGCCCCAGAAAATCAAAGTGTCGAAGGACAGGTCAATCTTTGTTGTTCCCAGAGAGTTCTAATGAAATTTAAAGAAAAAACAAATACTCTGGACTTCGTGCAAATTCTTCTTTCAATTTATTCTGGTAGGTGCAACTAATGTTTACAATTTCTTACAATTACTCTAAGGTTTGGGAGTTCGACACGCTCACTATACCTAGATATACGAGGAGAATCATTGGAATAAGGTTGGGATTTAATTCCTACCATGAGAAACTAACTTGGGACAAAATTCAATGCCCTATATGACTAACAGTGACTGGGACTTGATGACAGAGACCCGAGTTTCTTCCCTAACTCTAACTTTCACACTGGGAAACAACTCTGTACAAAAGCAATCAGCTTAAACTTTGGAGTAAATCCCTGAAATTGGGCGCACAAGATGAAACCAATCTTGTAAAAAGCTTGAAGGGTTTGCAACAACTTGATCCTCTGGGAAGCTCACGATCATACACAGGAGGAGTTTTTCCCTTCATGTCCTTTGTACAAGTACATATCGTCATCGTCTGCTGTAACCCAAATAGCTTTGTTTATTTTTAATCAAAAGCATACAGAAAAACAATCTGTACAAATGCATCTCCTTGACAGAATCTCTGTTTTGAGAACATTTTTCTAACTTTAAGGGCCTCTCTATAAAAAAAATTATTAAAAACTTGAGTAATCAATTATTAAAAAATTCTCAAACAATTGAACCCTGCAAGATCCAGCAAAGGGTTTTGATAATTACACAATTTTGAATTACAAAGTTCAAGCGTTATTTAATACTAATTTTGTTTTTGAAGCTATTACATACCTGCTAATGGAAATTTTGGAGAAAAAACTGATACTGTAGAGATTTGATTATTTCACACCAGGCCCGCTATCAAATTGGATGAGGACTACTAAATAAGTAGCCATGACGGCTATCAGCTGGAAAATAAATAAAAAATATGATGGCCGAATTAAATAAATAAAATAAAATAAATTTAGAGTAATTTTTATGCATTTTACTGAAGTTGTCAGTTGATTACTGATAACGTAATAATATCCTGGAGAGATGGTTGGAGGCTTCAAAGTAAACCGGAGAGATATCAGCTGCACCTGCAAATTTCAAAAAAAAAACGCATAAAATTAAATATTGAAACAAGAGGTTGTTCAGGCTTGTAATTATTTCTAAGACCATTGTGAGTAATATCAATTTCTATGAGGACTGTCCATTTCAACGACTTTATTGAATCCCAGCTATATTAATTCCTTGCAGTTTATAAGAAGTTATGAACACATTTTACCTTCTGCTTCGTAGCCTGCAATACATACTGTATATTGAAGGGTCTCATATTTACAGAATTGAAAGCTTTCCCCTGCCTTCAATAGGAAATGGATAGATTGTCATGACCAAATTTAGGAGTAGGGATTGTATGCGAGAATAAATGCACATATGTATATACATGAGCTTTAATTCCTTCCCAGAGAAAAAAAATGAACTGAACTTTTTCTGAAGGTTCTCACAAAGAAAGGAAGTGAGACAAGGAGCCTTTATCCTGTCAGGCGTCTTTACAACATCATTATCAGCATATACACCGGCGTAAATCCTGACACAATAGTTGACTATTTTTAGCCCTTTACAAATACAGTAACGAGACAGTCACAGGAGGGAATACCTGCATGCTTCCCCCATTGTTCAAGATTTGAGAATATAATAAAAGCCCATTGGATTTCCTAACCTTTGAAACGACTCTCACCGGCAGATTTAACGATAGGAATCCTCCCAGGCTCAATCCAAAATTCTGGGCCTGAAAATATATTTGTATAGACAGTTAAAGGAATTAAATCTTTTTGGGTTCAATGTACCATTCAAGTATGACATACTAGACTGCACTCTCCTCGTACATAAGTGACATTCCACTCAAAACGTTACATTTGCCTGTTGCAATGTGAAGCGAGGAGAAAAAAACCAAAAGAAAGTAGAGAATCCTTCCAGGATGTACAAAAATAGGGGGAAATATACGGGGAAAATATAAAAATGCAAAAATAAATATGGACTAAAAAATTCGTCAAATCCAACCCATATTGAGAACATATTGCTTTTTCTTCAAAGGGTATATCTGCTATGAGAAGACAAATTCGGAAGGTAAAAATTGGAGGTATACTTCCAATTAATAAAAAATTGTCACATAAAAAGGGGGATGTGTAAAGATCAAATAATTATTTTCTAAAGGCGGGATTTCTATAATTCGAATAAAAATAGATAATTGTAGTTTTTTTTGTTCGAACGCTGGGCTTTAATTTTGAATGGAAAATAAAAAGAAGTTCAAAAGATAATAATTCCATTGAAAACTAGGACTGTTTCCAACTCATTAGTGTAAATTGTACGTGCAATATTTGATTCAAATCAAACCTCGTACCTCAATGTTCATAGCTGTCCCACGGAAGCAGAGGGCTGTGTAGATTGTAATGTTCAGAGCAAAAGATAAAACAGAGCCGGAATTCTCAAATTCAAACCCGCTCCGACGAACCATCACGACCAAGGAAAAAATTGAGAATATCAAAGGCACCCCCATGACCAGATTCACCAAAATATATTGAATCCTCAACTTGACATTCCAAATTGCAAGGGCTTTGTCCAATTCATCCCCCAGGTCCAGGATCCTCTCCAAAATGTCCCAATTCTCTTTACTATTACAGCCATTATTGGGGGCTTGGTCCAACAGGTTCTGTATTTTCCTCTCCGATGCCCCACCGATGCAAACCGTACTGACTCCGATGGGACCTCCATTAAACCCCATTTCCTTCGATTTAAAAGACTCCCGCTCGCAAATAGCAGTCGCTTGCAAGGTCAGAGCTTTGAAAATGATCTGCATGGTGTGGGCATGCGCAATGAAAATGACCCCCACTACGTTGTGCAACAAGGAGCAAAAGCACCAGATGACAAATACTCCGGAGAAAAATACCCCTATTTCTAAATCCCTATCACGGGGGTGGGCCCAGTAGCCCAAAACCACTGCTGCAGAATTCCAAATAGTGTACGCAATTGACATAAAAACAACAAAAATTGTAAGCCATCGGGTTTTGTGCTTCGCCCCCAAAATTAACTGCTCTATTTGTTCCCTCTCCTTCTGCCCAAAATCCAAACTAGCTATTGAAACCCCACTGACCTGGTTCCATCCCGACGTGACCCTTCCGTGATTGACTAAATTGTCAATGAGGAGCAAAATAACACAAATGGAGGTCAAAACGCTTGTGAAAACAAATCCCAGGGTCTCTGTAGGGCTGGCGTCCTTGTACACTACGAACATATCCGCATGATGTACATTGATGACCGTGACGGTAAAGAGCCAAACAATTATGGCAAAGTAGGACGCCAGAGCCGCCGGACTTCCGTACCTGAATTCCAAATCGCTTTTGAGGATCTGAAAGGGCCAGTAGCCAAAACCTACGGCTAGTTTCCGCGGCCAGGAAGTTACGTCATTGAGTAAATTTTGAAGGTCCCCCATTTGTTTTTCGGAAAACCCTCCAAACGTTTTGCACAAAACTTTTGATTTTTTTCCCTAAAATTTTCTCTATAACTGGGACTTGTCCTATAGACGATTTCCATGGAGTACTGAATGTTTCTCGGAACTTGCGAGAACACTTTCCCCACAATTTTGACGCCCTATCAGCCCTTATCAGTGTACACAGAGATTATAGTCAAATTAGTATCCCATGTTCTTGGTTCCTGCGGGGATATGGCTTAAATCCCAGTTGTTTGTTGTTGGATGGGTTAAATTGGATTTGTCAGGATGTGATTATACGGGGATCTCAATATATGCACTATACCTGGGGGGATATTAAATGTCCAGTGCAGTCATTATTTTACGCTGGATTGACTTTGAACTCACTCAGGAAATTAATTACTTCAAGAATAATTTCCTCGGTTCTGAAGAGTCCCGAACACTCCCACACTCCGCAATGAGTTTTGGAGCATCTGGTTCTCACAGTGGACTCTTTCTATAGACGTAGCCTTACAATATTTACAACATTTACTAAAATGTCCCCCTTACAATCCCCCAACAGCTAGTTCAAGTCTGACAATAAGAATTGTCCTAAATAGGGATTTTTCTCAATATTTTTTTTCTATGGAGAAAGTCCTCTCCAGGGGATCTTTCACAAACAGAGTTCACTGTCAACAGTATGCATTATATATGAGGAAAGTTTTCGGGATGCAATTAACGAGTGCATAATCCCGGGGCTGTTATTGATTCGTAGAATTTGCTCTGAAACTATAGACAGTGTGTAGTTGTCAGCTGTCACGGGGCTTGTCACAACATTCATTAACGGAAGGTTTCAGCCCTGGGGTGGATTATGTGGTCATTTGAGCTGTAACTGTGTAATAATGACACAAGTATCTACCTATTTTCAAGCATAAACTCTGGATTAATTTAAATACATACTCACAAAGTACCTATAATTACACAGTCCCTCTCCTATAAGATGCTCTGGGAATTTTTCTGAAATCCCCGTAGACTAATTTCTGAAAATAAAAATATGACCTTTGATCTCTGGAACGTTGTGGTTTTTTTCTGGGATGGGATTGGATTCAATTTCATCACAAATTTTTAAAGGGGCTTGGAATTATTTCCAATGCTGTATCTCAGGTGCAAAATGTTGGAATGTGATAAAAATGTTCTGTACTAAAAGCCCATTTAGATTTGTTGCTACTGAACCTTGGAGTAAAAAAATGTATTGTAATTTTATGAGCATCTCAAAGCTCTTTTTCCTCTTGTACTTGGATAATTCTTCCGTATGTTTATATATGGAGACTTGACTTCAATAAAAATCCTGTGGTCTCCCGGATGATTCCCATTTTGATAAATTAGCTCACAAAAGATTACCATAAGCAGATTTCTTTATGCATTTGTCTGGGAGAAAGTAAACTGTTTAGGGATTTCTAGTCCTTTTTCGTCCACATTTCCCTATGCAGTATGTACTTTCGAACTACGAGCTATATAGATACATATAGGGTTGCCATAAAATGTGAGATTGTATCTCTAGGGGAAAATCCAGAGAAATGCATTGTATATCTTACTTGTGTGCATTCAAAATTGCATAGTGAGTGGTTGCTTCAACATCAGATTCCAGGACTGGGCTGAGGCGATTGGAATGCATGATTCAATTTCCCTAGTTTTTAGTGTGGAGCGACGCCTGCTTTGCATAACACCCCATTCATAATAATGTCCCGTTTGTATTTGTGAAAAACATCCGTGGGAAGAGGTTCCGTGATAAATAATAATTTTGTTTCTCTCCTGAGAGAAGTCCACCAGAAGAGGAGCGGGAAAGGGCTCTCCCAAATCTCCTTTCATGTCCATGTAATTTGCAAAGCTCTGCAGACCAAGGGCAATCTCCATATGAGGCGTCTCAAAATTTCCACGCTTCCTCCAAAATATTTTTTTCATTCATTGGTTCCCTCCCCAGTCATAAATGTATCACTATAGTTATGCTCCCTGGAACGTTCCCGTAACAGGTAGATACATATTGTCTGCTAAGAAGCAAGAGCCAGGCAGTTCGGGTCAAACATCATAGAATCTTCCAGTTCCTTATCATCATTTTAAAATCAATTCGGAATATATTTATGAGAAATTAAATTACAAAATGAACTTCAGAAAATACTCTTGAAAATTGTATGCACCAAAGTGTTATTTAAGAATTTCCAAGAGTGAACACTCTACATGGTATCAAACTTTCACATTTAAATCCCAACTTTCTCTTATTACGAATTCAAAAGAAAATTCTATTAAAAACTAGAAACATTATTTGTCGGGATTTAGACTTGTAATCCTCACAAATGCTCCTTAGCCCAGCCTGGATGCATCTGTAAACTAAATTATGCATCCATAACATGGCCCGCTTGAAGTACTGCTCGTAAAAGAGTTAACAACCTTACAAAAGCTAACTTCTGGGGAGTTCTCCGAAACCCTAGAGCTAAATAATGCAACCAAAGATAAATATCTACCTACACATATGAATACATACGAAATTTCATAAGGGCAACAGCCAACGGCCTCCAAATCCCAATATGAAGTCACTGGTCAGAGATGAATAAAACTACAGTACAGTGAAAGTCAAAAGTGAAAGCAGCCCTTTAGTTCTAAAGCTTCCTTCACCTTTTCAAAATCCAAGTGGTCATTCATTCTCCCTCTGCCAAAATAAAAACATAGGAACTATGAAAAAAATCTCCTGAAACATTTTTCTCAATTAAACGCTCCTTCTTCTAAAAACCAGTGTTCTCATTAGGACAGGTCCACTGTACAAGGAAAAATTCCCAAAAGTTCCTTATCCTCTGAAGATTAAACTCTACAAGCAAAACTACAAAGCACTGTAAGATATATTTGTACTAAACGTTAGAGCTACACTTGTCCGAGGTGTTGTACTGTAGATGTGTGGATATGATTTGAGCGTAACGTACAGGTTAAGAACCAATCTTGGAATGAAAGTATCTATCTAAAATTGTTAGAAGCAAAAGAGGGCTCCAATCTCTGGGATAATTCTCAGGATTTTAATTAAACGCTCATGGTAAGATAGGGAATAAACATTGGAGCTTTTAACACATTGGATTGCAGGGAGAAAGTCGTTTTTCTCCTGCATTTATTCCAGTAGGATTTTAATCTCCATGCCTCTTATCCTCCTATGACATGTTCCTGTATATCTTGGTCAGGATGGAGCTCTTAAGCGTCCCTGTATCTATAGGACTTTGGAGGGACTGGGTTATTCCCCCATTGCATGTGAGGGAGTTGCCCGGAACCGGAGATCCCGAGAAGAGATATTGAGAGGAGCGGAGAGAATGAGCAGGGACTCCGAGTGTTGAAAAAGTTCAGTTTAGTTTCTGCCCCTGACTTGGTCACCAGCAGTGAGTCCTAGTTGGGGAGAGGTTGTTAAGTCCACGTGGTATTTTTTTCCAAGTGTTTCCTCTGAGACTGCATTTAGAAACACAATACAGTAGATACACTCCATGGGTGGAGAAAAATTCTCTATATGTGTGTATTGAGGGTTCATCTTATAGATTTTTACTACTGGCAAACTCAAATCAGCACTACCCGGGACTTTTATGATAAGAGGGATGCAACTTTCCCCAAGTTTTCCTTTTTTCTTTTACAGACATTCATACTAACAATACGTACATAATATACAGATAGTGTCTCGACACAAGTTTTTTTTAGCCCTGCCAGAGGCAAGTGGTTACAATGAGCCAGATTCTCTCTCATGGATATTTTGGGTGTGTGTGTGGAGTATAAAAAGAGCCATTAAAACTCCCCAGTAGTGCTGGGGAAATGTGAGCGTTTTCGTTGCAAGTGATTTTAAGAGAATGGGAAGAGACTCGTACATTTATGCTCCGCTGATTTGGATTCCAAGCAGAAGTGAACCCAGAGTGTGGCATTGTATCCGGCTCAGTGGAATTTATAGCTCAGTAGGTTTTACTTTTGGGAGTAACATACTCTCTTCAACTTGTAGAAGATCACTGGGTCCCTCTCTGCCCTAATCCGGGTCTTGTGTCCTCCATTTGGATTTTACATACAGGACTATTTTATCTGTGGAAGTTCCTGGCTCCAATAAATGTAATGACACTTGTGTGGAGTCCCAGGATTCAATAAGCTGGCTCTCTCTCTCTCTCTCTCTCTCGAAGATAAATAAATCCAAGTACATAGTTAATTACCTGCTTCGTAATCTCTCATCTCGGAGCCAGTAAAAGAGTCCCATTCAATTCTCATTTCCAAATATAGCGGATTTCCAGCCCCGAGCTGGGATCAACACAGATCTCTCTGTGGTTTTTCAAGGTGCGTCCTATAATTATTTATTTTCAAATCTTATTATAGTTTGAATGAATCCCAAATTACAGACGTACAGACAGATGTGAACGTTCTATCTATATCATTTATGACATGGTCAAGTTGGACAAAACATTTTGTGTGGCGTTGAAATAAAACAAAATTAAATAACCGCAAATATGGGTACGTTCGAAAATTCTATTTTTAATGATGAGGCCACATTTTAAAAATGTGGACAAAATACTGAGATTTATTGGAATAAATGAAGAAATAAATCTAAAAGCTTTAACCGAAGTCAATTATAAAATCATAATTACCAGTAAAATACTTAAAGACTCATATACAATCCAAGGATTTAATTAATGCATAAGAATTATTCTGGCTTGGGCTGACCTTGGAGAAAGTTCAGAAAAAGAAAGTCCCTGGGACGTCAAAAATCTTTTAGCTTGAGCAGTGTGGATGAAGAATCAGATTTAGGGAGAAAGTTTGGGGATTGATTGGATATGAGGCGGGAAATAAGATTGGAAGTTTTAATTCACTTTTGAATGAGCATGGATGACGACTTTGCTCATCTAATTCTGCTCTGATTCCGCATCTCCGACCCCTCTTCCCTTACCCTGCTCCCTTGCTTCCTTGTCAGTTTTTTTTCTTCCTAGCTGAAACTTTCTCCGGACTTTCTCCCTTTACTATTTCCCTTTAGCCTCAGAAACACGGCTCTGGAAAAAAGACTAACCCTGTGCTCAGATCTCATTTCGTCCTCTACTGAGCAAGTAGTGGGGATAGTAAATTTTAGTTGCTGTATAAATACACCTAGTGTAATAGAAGTGATTAAACTACGTCTAGGGTCTGCCTGTGTACGCACACACGTACGTCTCAAGGAGCCTGAGAGCCCTGGAAGGTTTCAGGAGTTGGGAAATGTGTAGCTATTTAATAAGGAAATGATAAAATAGTGACTGGGATGAGTTTCCTCTGAAATAAGAGAATGTTTTAGTAGACTCAAAAGTCTCACTCATCCCATATTGATTTTATCACGGAGTTACTATGTATAGATATGATTACATGTATGTACATGTGTAGTGGATTCTATACATATGTATGTATACATAATTATATAACCCCCCTGAAATGACTCTAGGTGTTGACAGATGTTGTGAAAATAAGTCTATAATTGGACTCATTCCTCAACTCCAGGTGTGGCGTCTTGTTTATGTTCTAGGAAAAACCTGGAGATTTGAAATTGAGCGAGAGGGAAAAGAGCACAAGTCTACACATACAAATGTAGATACCTAACAAGCACATGTATGGACATGTGTTACATAGGTATACGTGCTCTCGGGTATGACTGCCAAGGAAATGGGACTACTCTAATTTTCCTCCTGTAATTCCATTACGTGTAACAGGATTGGCAAGTGCTTTCACTACTGTATCCTTTACTTGCTGGATAAAAATATGGAGCTATGTAGAGCTATGCTTAGCCGTCCTCGCTACAACACATCCATTTGAGCTCCATGTATCCATGATTTATTTAGTGTTCTCATAGTTTGTCCCAGTATGTACGCTCATTGTCAATGTTTACAATGAAATTAATAGGGCTCGGGTGGAGTACGAGAGAAGAAATTACATTAGTGGTTCCGACATATTACTATTTAACATTATTATTGGGGCTAATAATAAATCAACGAAACCGGAAACTTTACTTTTGTATACTTTATTTATTTATTATTTCTCATTAATGGATTTTCGGAGCCAGTGGGCATACAGTGGGCTATCTCTACATGGGCGCTATATATAGACTTTCACCCCGTAAGTTTCACATGTAACGTTCACCCTATAAGTTTCAAATGTAACTTTCACCCTGTAACTTTCACCCTGTAACTTTCACCCTGTAACTTTCACCTCGTAACTTTCACCCTATAACTTTCACCCTATAGCTTTCACCCTGCAACTTTCACCTGTAACTTTCTCCCTGGAACTTTCACCCTGCGACTTTCACCTGGAACTTTCTCCCTGGAACTTTCACCCTGTACCTTTTCCCCCTTACCTTAGTCCAAGAGTTTTTTTTCAAAATAATACATCTTATGGTTGGAAGGATTCATAACAAAATACAATATCTATAAAAAAATCAACGGAGCTACCTTATAAGCATATTATGTTCATGGACTGTATTTGCATAAATAGGCCCTCCTGTAATTTACCAAAGGAACCCATAAATATCCCAATTATCTACTCCTCCAGTAATTTATTTTACTCACACCATTTTAAACCAGCTCTGCATCAAAGCTTTTGTCATTCCTCTAGTAAACCCTCCAGTGATAAAATTACCAGTGTCATTTGAACGTGTGTGGGCGAACACATCCCATAAATATAATATATCCCTACTGTGAAAGAATCTATGTATGTACAGGAAAGGGGAGAAAATCCTGTCAATAAATCAATAAAAGCCTGCACTCCTACTGGGAAAAAGACCTCTTTTTTTTGACAACCTTTGAAAAGCCCAGCCGCGTCTAGGAGATGAATGTCTGGTTAAAATATCTAGACAATTAGTGACATTCCCGGATTTCTTCACTTTCCCCGATTACTTTTCTTCTGAGTACCCTCCTTACATTAGGAATCCATCCTGGGGAGGAGGGTCCTATCCCCTACTAAAACTCCATTGTTCCAGGAATCTTACGATTAATTTTTTCTCCCATCCAGCAGTATTTCGTACACGGAATCCTTCAAAATCCCACTGGAGAAAAATGTCTCTCAAGGGGATACATACACAGCGCAATTTTGTACTATGCTCTGACAGCCTTTTGTAGCTTATTTGCAAAAATTGTGCATGTGAGTATGCACAGGAGTGTGTATCTGCATGAGGGACGTACTGCAGCGATTTCTTATTAATGAGGAAGGTACTGCTGTTCTATTGTCGTCGACCTTTATTGGAGGACAGTGTGTTGAAGCTACTGAGGGAACCTCTCTTGTAAGAACATGCTCTCCATGGGGGCAGGTAAAATAATTTCATAAATATTCGTAAACATTCCTTTGCAGGAGGATCTCTTTGCTTGTTTTTACAACGGGATTTTCTGTCGCCAAAAATTTCTGCTGCTATTTTCTGGGGTGCTGTTGTAATCAATTGTGACTGTAGATACTTCAAGCTGGGCCTTACACATGTAACTTGTGATTCTTGGGAACATCCAATAAAAAGTACGTTGTGGGTGTAGTTATATCTATACCGAGTAGATATTTATATGTGAATGGATGTGAATACATGTGTATTTTCCTAAGTACACACAAACTAGATAATTCTTTTGGGGGGAGCAAACACCGCGTAAAAATTCCCGGTTCCCTCGCGTGCACGTCTAATCCATCACGATATCCTATGTAGAAGTTCCTCATACATCACCGGTGTGACTTCCAGCCATATAACGTCCATAGCACGTAGGATCATCGTACATATAGGTGTGTCCATATACAAATGTTTTAATACCTGCAGTAGAGCAGTATCGACCCCTGCCAAAATCCCTTATTTATAAAGCATACCCTACAAAGATACGACATGTAAAATATATGTCCTCACATATCTATAGATATTTTTTCCTGTATTTTCCTATTTGTCCAGAAAATTTCCCCAGCACCTAGAATCCTTCAAATTGGCCGAAATATCCTTGTTTTAAAGCTTCCCTTCACACGGGAGTTGGGCGTACATATGCTCACATATGTGTGTACATATGTATAGAGATATGTTCCAGAGGAATGGTTCTGTGGGAGTCAATTCATGTCCTTAAATTTCAACGCATGTCACTCCTGCCATAAAAGTTCCCAAAGGGTTGCACAACCCCAAAAAAAAAATTCCTGAGTTCATTGACCAAGTTCAATCAAATTTAGACACTCAAAATGAACTAACAAATTGAGCTTGTGAATCTTATCGGAACATAATGTTTTCAATGGTGGACATGCTCGTATATATTTGTCTGTAGGGAAAAAGTCAAAAGATTTTAAGTCTTCATTTTCCCTAACATAATGTCATCGTTCATAGCGTAGGATTGATGTGGCAAAATTTTGAGAGCTGGTTTTTAAAAGGTAAGATTCAATGGTACTAAAAAAATCTCACGTTACTGACATTACTGACTCCACACATTATTTCCTTCAACCTACGGACTTGGAACTAGAGAGCGATTTTATAGGCGAAGTTACTCATCAGTGTCAATGGGATTTCCGTCAGGGTACAAACAACCTGAAAAGGCCCTCTGTCCCAACCCTTCCTATTCTTCTGCATTTCAATCTCAATTCCAGACGCCATGTATCCCTATAAGTGCAAGTGTGTTGGGGAAATCCACCTAAAAAACCATGACATTTATCGGCATCCTTCAAATGTCAATATTCTTTGATCCAATGTTCCCGAACCATGTCTGTATCACTTGATGGGGTAACGAGAGAATTTTTATGATTGACAGCCCAATATTTCAAGTTGAGTTTATCCTCTGGACGTTATTATGTACATATCTATACGAAGCGGTTGTTCAAAACACTGGTGCTTTGAAATAGGTGGGAAGGATCCCGCAGTATTTTTTACAACAGCCCAATTCAATTTCCTCCCTTGTCGTCAAAAATGTACATATGAGGGAAAACCTTGAGGATCAGAGTGTGTACAGTGCATTCTGGTTGTGCGAGCAGGGCAGAAGGAGCGTAGTTTCAAAATGTGAATTCTGAGATCCAAAATAAAATCTTATTAAATACAGTATTAGTTAATTTAAATTTTTAAAGTTTTCCCCCAAATTTTACTAAATGTTATTAAAAAAAACAAATTGAATTTCCTGTGAATAGTTTCAAATTCACTCCTGCATTTTAATTCCTTTTTTTAAGGAACACCTTTAAAACAAAGAATTTTTGTGTAAATAAATTTTGCAAGACGCAAATTCAAAATTTACGCAATTACCTCAAAATTGTCCCCAATTATTTTTAAAAAATCCTTTGACAAGGGATATCTTTACAGTGGGAATCTACTGTAGGCAAACGCCAGTCAAAACCTTGGCAGACACTTGACGGTGTGTATGATATTTACATCTCATCTAAACTGTGATTTGTGGCTTTGGCTCAAATTGTATCCTCCGACTGAGGAACAGACAAAATGAAGGCTTGGTGTCCTCAGAAATATTTGTACTTGCCGCCCTTTTCTGTTCAGTGCCTTCAAAATTTCCCAGAGCTTTGATCCTCATTGCCAAAGTAAATATTATCATGTAATGTGTAAATTTAGGATTGCATTCTTCTATTCATTTGTATCTCCATCCTTGAGCAAGCTCCCCACAAATTTACATATCTAAACAAGTAAAATATTTTTGTGAGGGTAAAAACTAGAATATATTTGGTTTGCAAATGTCAAAAGAAGTGATAAAAACGGAATAGGGAAAGTAATTACTGGGGAAGTAAAACTTTTGGGAAATACTACTCTCAACTTTCCCTCTACAAACTATAGTTTTGGGGAAGATGAGAAGGATCTGCGCCTTCACACTATGAGGTGAGAAAAAATTGTGGGAATAAGTTTCCATGAACTCGTATTTAAAGTGCCCACTTGATATGAGTGACCGGCCTTGTATAAAATCCTGTAACATTACATATTTTGAGGCTCCTATTTAACGCAAGGTTAATTTTTAGAACCGAAATTTAGCAAAATTTTACCTCAGGTTTTATTCTGATTTTGCGTAGAGAGCTGGTCTCAAGTTTAGAGAGAATCCACTGTAGACTCGGAAACTTTTAGGGCTATGAAGATCCAACGACGGAGTTTCTTGACTCAATCCTATTTTCCAGGTGGTTGCAGTTTTTCGCATTCGCATCTTCTTCACAGAGGCTCGAGTGCATTTTTCTGGAATTAGATCAAGTGGAAACCTTCCCCCCTTCCACATTTCATCCTATTTCAGCCTAACGTGGATTAGCTCATCTTAGCGTCTCCTCACCATGCTTATTAGATTTGCTCGGTTCAAGTGGAAGGGCTGTCATAGAGAGTCCCTGAGATATTTCCTTTTCTATAGACTTTTGGCAAAATGTGCTCTAATGAAGAAAAAGCCTCAATTTTACATATTTAAGGAATCATTTTTACAGTGAGTGCTCTAACCAAAAATGATCCTGTTGAAAGTCCCACTTTATAAAAAAAATTATTCTCTTTTAATTTGATTTTTTTTTAGGTTCGTGTCCTTGCGATTTTAAAGAGCATTTTTCATTTTGTTGTTCCCTTCAGGGATGCTCGTATAGGGAGAGTGCAGGCTGTCTGTGTTTTTTTTATGAAACTTGAGGAGACGATTTATACTTGGAAAAAAAAACAGTGAATGGAAGGAGGATCACTGGAAATTAGCGGAGTAATTATAACTGCAGAGAAAATAATGCAGGGGTGTATGAAATAGGAGTAATTCCCTGTTGAGTGGGATGGAGTGGATAGGAACGATGTGTTTACAAATGCATTTAATTATGTATGTATAATTATGCATGTACGTATGCATAATTATAAGTATGTGTGGTGAGTTACAGAACTGCTTGTTCTTGTCACTGCCAGGAGTTGGACAAGCACTTGGAAGGAGTCGGGCTGAGAGAATGAAAATGCGCAGGGTGTCATACAACCTTTTCCTAGCCGGCCTAGCTGTTATATGTGGGATAATGGTACAAATTTAATTTGGTAATTGTTTTAAAAATGGCTAGAAAATGATTCCAACGCTGTTAGGAATTGTTTGAATTTGTTTAAAACACTGTTTTTGAAAATTGTTTTCAAATTTTTAGAAGAAAGTTTTAGGGAAAAAAAATCAAAATTTTTAGAAGAATGTTTTAAGAAAAAAATTCAAAATTTTTAGAAGAACATTTTAGAAAACTGTTTTCAAATTTTTAGAAGAACGTTTTAGAAAAATATTTACAAATTTTTAGAAGAACGTTTTAGGAAAACATTTACAAATTTTTAGAAGAACGTTTTAAGAAAACATTTCAAAATTTTTAGAAGAACGTTTTAGGAAAACATTTCAAAATTTTTAGAAGAACGTTTTAGAAAAACATTTCCAAATTTGTAGAAGATCGTTTTAGAAAATTGTTTCAAAATTTCTAGAACAACGTTTTAGAAAATTGTTTCAAAATTTCTAGAACAACGTTTTAGAAAAAAAATGAAAGTTTTTTGAACAATACTTTGAAAAAATGTCAACAAGTATTGTAGTCAATAATTGTTTAGCCATTCTTTTAAAAATTTCGTTGAAAAAAAGTATTCCATAAAATATTTGGTGTGGAAATTGTGTCAAAAAACTGTGTCAAAGTTTTTATAAAACAAATTTCAAAAATTGCCGCCCAGATATTAAAAACTTTGTAACATTTACTAACACAGTGTAGCTTACACTAAGGTGTCAAAAAGTAAAACTTCCTAAATCCTATACATATATTTTGCGGATTAAAAGAATTTTAAAACTGACATTCAGAATCGCTTGAGAATATTCCCAAAGAAACAAAGTCCATAGAATGTCCCTGTAAATCGAAAGAAAACAGAAAACAAACACTTATTCTTTCCAAATACCATGTATAAAAGTGTGTTATAATACTCATTTGCATTCCTTCATAGGATTACCATGTAGTTGACTACCCTTAAAAACACCCAGGACTTCGCTTCCTATATACATTCCACTCTCACCATAGAACTTCACTTGTAATCTCATTTTCTCAGTACGGCGAAAATATTTTGACAAATAGCCATTTACCACAATCCCACTTTCTCCCTCATAACTGCACTCACACTTGAAGCATATCCCCTTTTTGCGTCTATCTCTTATCCCCATGACAAGTTGCACTGTATCTAATTAAATTAAATTTATAAATAGAAATTCAGAGGAACTTTCTCCGGATTTCCCTCAGAAAAGTCACAAGTGGTTCGGGCCAGGTATCCCAACCACCATATGTAGGTAAATACCCGGGCCCGCCCTCAAACTCAGTGCGGGCTGAATTTTGATGAAACCAATCTTGGAGAGAGTAGTTTCGAAGAACTTGATCCGAGCGTAGGAAGTTGAGGTAGTAAATAAATGTAAGGGGAAGTTGAAGGGAAGCACCGTCTGGAAATTAGATGAGAGCCTTGGCTTACTCCCTGTCTTCAGTTTAATACCATTAGCATATATAATTACACCCCAACTCCGGAAATGTTCAAAGTAATTAGTTTGATTTCGGAATGGGCACGGGTCCTCTTGCAATGTCAATGCACTTACTACAGTCCGCACTATTTATAAAGCGGCTCAAAAATTACAAATTTTGCTCGTACAAATTCCCCTTGCAACCCTACTACCTTGTCTCAAACTTCCTTGGAACATAGGGATTATACATGTATGTAATTACATATACCTGCCATAGACACATATGAACGAGTAGGATCCTTCAATCGAAATAGGATTTACAAGGAATGTTTCCCCCTAATAAGAGGTAAGACTTTGCTATTGCAGCTGTCCAGCACAGCCTCAGTCAATTTGACAGAGACAGACATTGTAATTACGGATTCCCTTCATAATTAAACGCCTTTCTAATGCTCCTGTGGGAATCCGAGCAGATTCCCAGGACAAAAATGTGGTCCGTACTAAAAATGACTAAGGTCCATAAAATACAATAAAATCTCGTGAGAATTTTTCTCATTGATTGAGTATGTATGTATGTGCGTTCCTTTTATAAAGACATTTTGCTAGATTTTATACAACACATAATCATTACTCATCTAAAGGGGGAGAAACGATTTGGGTATAAAAATTCCCTTCGTTTTTTTTACATACATAGGAAATGTTTATTACACTGCGGAAAAGTTTTAGGCTTAATTGCTATTTTTTCTTGGACGGATTTATTATTTCCGGTTGAATCGTTATCCTGCAGCTGGCTCCGCATGTCATGCTCTAAATATGGACGAGAGAGCTTTACAGCTCCGGAGTGTCCTTCAAGGATGAGCTCTGGGATTAGTCTTGTCACCCTCTTCAGAAAAGTATTTCTCAAGCCCTCCCACAATTTTCCCAATAAATCTTAACCGCACAAAGTTCATCTGTATTTTCACAATGTCCCAGAAAATATTTTTCCCGATATTTGTCCAAATTTCATTTTTGTAAAAAATATTTTTGGAATTTTAAAATAGGTTTACCCAAAAAATTTTGGAGGGTTGCTGTCAGGGATTTGTGAGACCCTCGATGTACAGATAATGAGTATTCTAAGCTGCAGGTGTAGCTTAGGAAATGAATACAATCTGTGTGTAAATTATAGCCTGGGATAAGAAAAATGTACGGGAACAAAATCATGGGCAAGGTTTTACTTGTAATTAAAAGCATTTTATCCGTGAGTTGTGATATTCAACCCTTGCTTTTATTTGCCTCTTGGAGGAGATGACTATTAGGAGATGGGATTTTCATGGAGATAATTTCCTTGGCAGTGTGTACTTTTGCAACATTGCTATGATGTGCCTGAGGAGGGTCTGTACAGAGAGTTGGAGAAGGTGAGATGTGTTTTACAGGAGCTTAGAAATTTCTTGCGGATTTAAATATGTATGGACCTTGGGACTGAGTAGGGAATTAAATATGAAGCTTTCACTTGTACAAAGTTTCCAGTTAATTGCGCTCATAAATCCTCTCGGTGGAGGAGAACGTCAACTTTTGTGAGTTTTAAGAGGAGCAATTACCATTGCCTTTCTCCGTGTACCGATTCCGTGATGAGCACACCTCTTGGAAATTGTTCTTGTCTTCGGGTGGCTCTTATTCGGAATTGGGAAATTTCGGAGCTCAAATAACAATTACGTAAATTGTTTCAAATTAAATTTCAACTTCATTTTTAATAATATGTCTACTCCAGGAAATGTGTTGGGATGAAGAAGTATCCAGAGGGGATGTGACACACGTGTGCTCGTTACATTCTGTTTGTAATCTCAGCTATTGGGGAAATTTGAGTAAAGAGAGTAACGGGAGGGACTATAATAATTACAGACCATAATGATTAATTATATTTTCCTCGTAGAATTTACTCTTTTGATTAAAGTCCTTCTTGGAATCAAATAGGTACGAGAATGGAGTATGGCACATGTAAAGATTTACAATAAGCTTGATGAAAACTTGGATCTAAATATTCATGGGCACGATATTAATTTCAAAATTAATGACTATAGAGACTTTCTAAGAAACGGAAACTGCAAGAGAAAAAATGTACTTCAAAAAATCTTTAAAGAAGCAAAATGTCAAGAAGAGGCGTTAAAATATTGCGCCTGGAAATAAAATTTGACACAGAACTGATGATTTGAATTTGGAGTATAAAATGCCCTTAATTTTTAAAAAAGCTCTCAATTTTAAAAATTCCCTTAATTTTTAAACAAGCTCTCAATTTTAAAAATGCCTTTAATTTTTTGAAAACCCCTAATTTTTAAAATGCCCTTAACTTTTTTAAAAGCCTTGAATTTTAAAATGCCCTTAATTTTTTGAAAACCCCTAATTTTTAAAATGCCCTTAATTTTTTGAAAACCCCTAATTTTTAAAATACCCTTAATTTTTTGAAAACCCCCAATTTTTAAAATTCCCTTAATTTTTTGAAAACCCCTAATTTTTAAAATGCCCTTAATTTTTTGAAAACCCCCAATTTTTAAAATGCCCTTAATTTTTTGAAAACCCCTAATTTTTAAAATGCCCTTAATTTTTTGAAAACCCCTAATTTTTAAAATTCCCTTAATTTTTTGAAAAGCCCCAAATATTAAATCATCCCTCAGTTTTAAAAATGCTCTCAATTTTCAAAACGTCCCTCAATTTAAAAAATGCACCTAATTAAAAAAATCGAATTTAGGAATTTATTAAACCTCAAAAATTGCACGCATTCCTCACATTTATGAATTTCTTAAAAATTTATTTGCGAATACTTCCTTTTAACTCCAAATTCAAGCCCTATATTTCCCTTCGGTCTAAATTCCTTGTAAAAAATCTTCCCGCAAAAATATTTTCTAATCACATTCTTCCCAACTTCATAGTCCCCTCCTCACATTGCTAACTTCACCCTCAAGAATTCCCAGTTTTTGCCACTCATCCGCTGAGTAATTGTGATTTGAACGCTCAGCCCACGGAGTTCTCAGTCCTGGGAGCATCCAAACCTTTAGATATGTGGATGGTGAAAGCCATGCGTTGCTTTCTCCTCCACTATACATTCTCCTGAAATTGTAGGGGAGCTGCCCGGAAACGGTCCCTCTTCCAACCTCACAACTACAGTATACGCTCCTGCATGGAACAGCGAGAGCCTGATTTTTCCTCCAAATCCCACTCAGTCCAACTTCTGCCACTGACTTGTTCACAAGCCCCAAGTGGTTGCTGGGAACTTGCCCAAAGCACGTGGTTCGAGGGAATTCCTTCAAAATTTAAAACCCCCATAAGAAACCAATCAAGTGTAGTAAGGAAGTTTCTTTAAAAAAAATTAAACAGCCCAGCAACAAACTCCAATAAAACACATGCACTTGTCCCTACACAAAATACCAATTTTACCAGGTACATTTTTTCCAGGATTTTCATTTCATCTTTCATCAAGTGGTTTCTTCCAATGATGGAACCCCACAAGCTGAATTAAAGTGGATTGAAGGGTTTCCATGTGTGCAGTAGTAAAAGGACCATTAAAATCTCAGTGTAAGCAATGTGACCTAGTATAATCAAAAGTGATTTTAAGGGAAAGGAATAAGAGGAGTATTTATGCTTCGTTGATTTAGTTCCCTGGTGTATAGTGTGGCATTGTGTTCGCTCCAGTGCAATTTATACCTCAGTGGATTTTACTTTTACTCTCATTCGTGTCCTTCTCCGAATAAAATACATAGCGTCCCTTCAATTTTCATATATGGTTTAAATTTCCTGGAAGAATAGGGCTTGACGTACTTGAGAATACGTACATACATATGTACGTCCATGTATAGTATACGGGAGTGACATAATAGTACTATTAAGAATCCGTGCGTAATCTGAAGGCTTATTAAGTGTGGGGATTTTTTTTTACGTAAGAGAAGAGTACATTTACATCTGAGGCTTTACATACGCTATGTCTCAGTCAGGGTCTATTTACAAGGCTACCTTTAAGGCAGAGCTTCTAAGAGGCTACCTTTGAGACAGTGCTTGGAAGAGGCTACCTTTAACTCAGTGCTTGTAAAAGGCTACCTTTAATCCATACGTTCTGAAAGCTACATTTAAATCCCTGACTATATAAGGCCCCGTGAAAAGTGTCCATAAGAGAAGCTCTTGCCATAAGTGAGTGCGTAAGAGATGTGTGCTATGTTCGGGAAGTGGTCTGAATATTCAAATCTCAGAGCACACGCTCATCCTGAGCCCCTCTGAGTGCAGTCAATTACGGATTCTCCTCTCATCTCCTCCTTTTGGATGCTATTTTATCAATCTACTCATCCATCTCGTCAGTTTCCAATCTCCCTCCTCTCAACGCACAGTCCGGGTCATTAGACTTTCTCCAGGTAGGTTCAGTCAGTTCCTTTCCCCAGCCCTTGCCTTCATTATAAATTAGGGGCTGCATCATGTCCTAAAATTAATTACAATCTCGAAAATAAATTATTATTGTTCCTAGAAATTAATCCAGCGCTGAAAATAAAATTAATAATTACTTTCTCCAGGATCCGGACCAATTACAAAATTTTAATTAACTTGAGAAAATGTCAAATTATAAAAACTAAAAAATCAAAATAAATTCCCTAAAAATATAAAAATATTAAAATTCAAGTAAAATAATTCGTATTTGCACTGCTTCAGCCTATAAAACACTTTAAGATTCCTGTAAATATGTAGCTCCGGGGAAATTGGTTTTGCATATTG
This sequence comes from Allacma fusca, assembly GCA_947179485.1. Classification (NCBI taxonomy): domain Eukaryota; kingdom Metazoa; phylum Arthropoda; class Collembola; order Symphypleona; family Sminthuridae; genus Allacma; species Allacma fusca. Next base: position 43,962,784 of record OX359247.1, read on the forward strand.
AAAAAAATGTTATCGTGAAGAATTAATTTTCGTTAAGTTTAAAAAATAAATAAGAACGTTCGGAGGAGGGGGAAATTTCTTTCGTATGGAGTACAAATTAGGTAATAAAATATCCAAATGTAAATATTATCTCCAGGGAAGTTGAGCAAATTTGGAGGGAGAAAGTTGCTTTGAGAAATCTGGAGGGTCTGTGGGAGGAAATCTGGAGCCTATCTTTTAATCGAGTTTTCAATGGAAGAAAAGAGGATGAAGTTGTTCGAAACTCAATTTTCTCCTAATGCTATTTCTATATAGATGTGTTTCTTTCAGAGGGCTTGTGATTGGAAGATCTTCGGGGAAGTTCATCGCTCATTTCTCAAAATCGTTTTCCTCCTTCCAATTGCTTTCCCCGGAGTTTTTCACGGGAAATGCAGGGGTTCAAAGGAATTGACTTTAAAGGGCTTTATTTTTGCTAGGGCGGACACTTGCTTGCTCCGGAAGTGTAAACAGGCCCGTGCATATTTCTCTACTGGTAGGGTAAATGTCTATGCTTGAAGGTAAATATCTTTTGAAGGGTTTGATGTGTACAGAAGGAATTATTACATAAATTACATTTATTCACGAGGAGGATTTTGAGGGAGTTTGTCCTCATAGTGTTTTTCTCTGTACCTTGTATCTGAGCAGTTTGAGTTTTTTCCTTTGATGTAGTGACATTTGAATTGAAATTTAAATAAGTGCTTGATTGATAATTGTGGACAGAGGTGGGAATGGAAATGTTTTCAGTTCAAATGAGCATCCTCCTTTTGAACCCCTGCCTTTTGCTCCTCACAGGGAAGCACATGAAAAGAGGCAGGAGTTTTAATTGCCATATGTAACAGTACATTGGGGAATGCGTAGTGTGGACGTGGACTCTGATCCTAATTATGATTTTTGTGGCTGCCCTTCTTAATTTCCTTTTGCATGGGTTTTTCCCCTCCGAACTTAAATTCACACCTTTGATGTTTTCCCATTTGTTTCTGAAAGGTAGGGGTCTATAAGTATATGAGCATTTCCTATCTTGTGAGTCAGAAATGATTCCCGGGGACCATAACATTATTTTTTTATCTATATATGTAAAAGCTTGTTGAGTGTCATTAAATCCTGGCACGGGTCCACAATTCCCTTAAATTACTACAGAATTTTGATTGCACGGAGAGGATGGATGAGTTGTAAATGTTTGGTAGTAAGGTTGGTTAAAATTTTGGGATTTTAAGGGCGTGACTTCAATAGGAGGACGTGGGAGTGAAGCTAATTCCAGTAGTTATAATATACTGAATGAGAAACTTATTCTTTAAGATGCTTGGAAATTATTTATAGTGCAAAATTGTGGTAGAAAATTTGGGGAGAGTTTCGTGAGGGAATGGGTGAAGGTTTTCTGTGAGTTTTCTCTCCGTGCGTTTTCTTTGTGATTCCAGCTCCCGAGCGTCCCTTCAGCTATTGTTGTTGAAGAAAATCTCAAATAAAGGTTTATTGGCCTTCTCATTGGGTGGCTTGCGTAATTATGATTATAATTAATTTTATTATCTTCCTTTCTTTGATACATTATGTTCCCTGTGAGGACATGTAGCCAAATTAAAATGTATGGGACGAGTGGTCTCCAAAACGCATATCCTTTCAGGCGCCTATGAGATCTTTCCCCACGTTGGTAATATTAATTTTCAGGGGGGCCCGAAATATTTCTATGCCAGCCGGAATGTGACGAGGAGATTGAAGCATTTGGTGGGAAATTTGGTGGAAAACTTGGTGGAGAATTTGGTGGAGAATTTGGTGGAGAATTTGGTGGAGAATTTGGTGGAGAATTTGGTGGAGAATTTGGCCGAGAATTTGTTAGAATTTTTGGCAAACATTTGGTGGAGAATTTGTTAAAATTTGGTGGAGAATTTGTTAAAATTTGGTGGAGAATTTGTTAAAATTTGGTGGAGAATTTGTTAAAATTTGGTGGAGAATTTGTTAAAATTTGGTGGAGAATTTGTTAAAATTTGGTGGAGAATTTGTTAAAATTTGGTGGAGAATTTGTTAAAATTTGGTGGAGAATTTGTTAAAATTTGGTGGAGAATTTGTTAAAATTTGGTGGAGAATTTGTTAAAATTTGGTGGAGAATTTGTTAAAATTTGGTGGAGAATTTGTTAAAATTTTGGTCAAAAATTTGGTGGAGAATTTGTTAAAATTTTGGTCAAAAATTTGGTGGAGAATTTGTTAAAATTTTGGGCAAAAATTTGGTGGAGAATTTGTTAAAATGTTGGTCAAAAATTTGGTGGAGAATTTGTTAAATTTTGGTCGAAAATTTGGTGGAGAATATGTAAGAATTTTTGGTGGATAATGTTGTCAAAAATTTGGAGGAGAATTTTTCTGAAATTTTGGTGGAAAGTTCGGTCGAAAATTTGTTGAAAAGACGGTCGAATACTTGGTAGAAAAATTCGTCGAAAGTTTTGTCGAAAACTTGGTTGAAATCTTAGTAAAAAATCTTAGTAGAATATTTGTCCCTTGTACGAGTTCCGTCGATTGGTTGAGAGAAGAAGGTTTCTGGACTCCCAGTGCGCAAATACGTACTCACATGCAGAAATACACATCTAGTAATATAAATGCAAGTATGCACATACGAACAATAATATGCAACTTAAATAAATTATTGCTGTATGCACATACCCCAGCACGCACAAGTTATGCACAATTCCCCACAGGACCAGCATAAGCTTAGAAACTGTATCTCCACTTGGCAGTTATTGTTTTCAGCCAGTTTAGTTCCAAAGGTTCTAACCCAGACAATGAGTCCACATATATAAAGAAAGTACTCACAATTTCCTCCGAAGCTCTCAGAGTTAACACAAGCATAACTCCCGCTACGTACATAGTTACACATCCGTAGAAACAAATGAACATGAGAATTCACAAGAAGTCATATTAGTCCCAGGAAAGGATGGGGATCTCAAATCCCTTGAACTTTCAAAGTATACAAATAATATTTGCTTTTATGTAGAATCTCGAAAGTTGGGATCCGCATCGGAAATTTGAATCTTATGAGATCGCCGTAGACGTCAGATTTGAGGAAGGTACTTTCATCTCGAATTTGTGAGCCCACTTAAGTGTAATGCTCTATAGCCACAAGTGCTTCCTCCTGAGTGGCACATCCTATTATAGGGCTTCATCCCTAATGCAAACCCTGCAAAACAATCTCATGTCAAGCATGCATTTCCCTACTCCGGCCAACAATAACTTATTTGAATTTCCCCCGCTAAAACCCATCCACAAAGCCTTGTTAATTTCCCCAATTCCTGAAAATTTCAAGGGATTTTTATCCAGCAAAATTTAACAGGTCAAAATTTACTGAAAAAAAAATGATTAGAAAAATGTGATTCCATAAAATTTTAAGCCGAAAAATAGAATCTTTAAAAAAATCTCTCCTCCCTACTAGTATTTGCACAGTGAGTAACTTTGTTACGTAAAAATTTGTAGAAATGTATCCCTTCCCAGAAACGACTGTTCAGCCAAGCCTTTGATAAGATTTAATGCTCCAGTCCCCTTGACAAGTTCAGTTGACATCGATAACTTGACAGCATATAAAAATATAGAAGCCTTAAAGAATCCAATGTGAAAGGGATTTTTTTTTCCAACGCCAAATATTTATAAAAAAAATTAGAAAATCCCCTTTAAAAGTCCATGATATCACCCCCTGATGGTGGGAAATTCAAAATAAATTTCCTCTGAGTTTCCAATGAGGTCAAAGGAAATTGCTTTCCTCACAAGGAAGTCTCTCAGAATCTATAGAAAGTGAAAGTGCTGGAGAAAGTGGGAATACAGTTAGCTCGTCCCTAAAGAACGGGTTTACGATTAAAGCAAAAATATTCATAGGACACTTTCCCTCTTGCACCAGCATCCTAGCTTTGGTAGTTTTTGGAAGCCCAATTTTTTTTTTGCAAATTTGATTTTTGTGGGGCTCCTGCTAGAGATAGAGTCCACGGGAAAAATTATAGGAAATCATTGGAAGTAATTGAAGACATTTGGGAAATTCCAAAGGATTCGGATCATATATTAACTCTCTACAAATTTCAAAGTTTAACTTTCACATGTAATACTGTACGTGTAGGTATCTATATATAAGTATATAAAGGGGAAATTTTGCTGAGGAGGTAAAATCCTATTCCTTATGTATATACTGTAATACCTTGTGGGAAAAATTATTTGAAAAAGTTTGGGAGTCTTAAAATTGGGCTGAAGGAGAATATAGTCTAAGGTCATTGGTTCCTCCTTGACTCAGGAGATTTAAGAATATGAGAGATCCGATGGAGTCCTTTTCATAGATCCATTAGAAGTCATTCCTTCCACTTCACCGGGCTTGGTTTGGGGTGGGGAGCATTTGGTGGGCTCAGGTCGTAAATTATTACTTTGTGGGATCTTGAGGAGCATGAATTTTACCTTGAATACATATCCGGCCGTTTCATTGGGCTTGAGAGATATTTAGCTCTTTATTGATTAATCTTATCAATTTTGAGGCTCTTATTACATTATAACATTCCATTAGGGTCTCCTTGTTTGGATAAAATTTTCAAGGAGAATTTTTCTGCTTGATTAAAATTCCTCTTGAATTTTTTTTCCACTCGCGGAAATTTCAATATATTTGAGAAACTTTACCTCTTGCAAAAACATTATTATTTGAGGGAATTAAAACTTCCTTGGATAAAATTTTTGTGGAAATTTGACCTGGAATTTTTTTAAAAAATTTTGTGTACCGACAGTTGCATTAAGTTAATGGGAAAGGTTTTTTGGAAACCGGAAGAGTAATTAATGGGAAGTTTTGTGAGAAACTGTACTTTCTTTTAATTTACTACTACTTTGGTGAAAGAAACAAAAGGGAGGGTTACAGTTGGGCAGAAGAGAATAAAAAAAATCTCCAGAGTCCACTTTTATTTTTTGTGGAGCTCAACCTCAACCCCAGGATGGAATAAGAACAGCTGAAGTCGCTGACCGCTCAAGTGGTTTCCTGGAGTAAAGCTCTTCCTCCAAAGTAATTATAGAAATGAGGGGAAAGAAAAAGGAAACTTTTTTCCATACTCGGGCATTAACAACTTCAATACGGGAACTTTCATGTATTTTTCAGAGAACCACTCTAAAACTTTCGTTCCTTCTCAAATTGCTAGAAACTTGGAAGAGTGGGACAATTTTATTTACAAATAAGAACATGGCCAAGAAATACACTCAAAAAATGTCAAGCATCTAGTAAAATATGAGTTTGCATGTGAATCCTTCAAATAATATGCAGGAATCCTTCAGAAAGCTCCTTCCTTATGTTTTTCAATTTTACAAATTCCCAGGAGAAAAGTCAGATTTAAATTTTACATTTAATTTAAATTTTTTTGAATTTTTTATAAAATAATTACTGTGTAATTACCTGGCTATACAAAAAAAAAGTAAAAATAAATTAGAAAAACAAACTTTTTCCCTCTTAAGCGTAAATTCTCTTCTGAAAAATTCTCACTTTTTGTTTACAATAAACACCACTGGGACTAGAAATGATGACCTAGATCATGGAATTAAATTGCGTAAAATTCACCAGAAAATTTACTACAAAATGGGGAAATCACATTTTAAATTAATTTACATTAAAAAGTACACTCATCTTTGGAATTTGGGAAGGTTTTTAAAAATCTCACGGTGCCCCAATTCTTGCAAAATCCAATGGACGTAAATTACGATTGTGTAGCAAAATACTAATTAAAAATTGTAAAATGTGTAAAGTAAGTAGCTATTAAAAATTCTCCTTGAGAATCCGTATATTTTAATTTAATCTTCTCATGTACAGATCTTACCTGGGAGAGTAATCTGGGTCAATCAATGAGAGGCATAAATATGTGCAGTTTGGATTTGGAGGGAAAGTGCATATATAGGGTCTTTATGCCCGTGAAATCAATATTCCTCAACAACTTTCACCTGCTGCGTCCTTACTTGGGCCTGGTTCTATTGCACGACTTTTTCTAGTCACTGCCCTCGTAAGGATTAGAAAAGTCACTTCATGTCCAGATGCACTCACAATCAATGATTATGTCCAGGAATTTATAAATTCCAAGCACTCACGCTTTCACGCTCTGAATCCTGCAACCCCTTGGTGAAAGCAAACTTTCACCGCAAAACTTTCAATTGAGTTTTAGGCTCCATATTGGGAAAGTACATAAAGGGTAAGGAAGGTTTTAGTAATTTAAGTCTCCAAACTTTTAACATGGTGTAAAATGTTCAAAAACCAGTAATTCCCTTGAAACTATGGTATGTTTCATAAAATTTTCAGTCGAAACAAAACCAGGGGATTCTCGAAATTTGTTTCCTATTTTGTGGGCATTGATTTCAAAGGTAAATACAAGTGCGACATCCGTTTAAAAAATGCAGGGAAATAATACAAAATAAAGTACAAAGCTTTTCCCCCTCACAAGAGTTGCAAAGGACTTTACTTTCTACAGCATGTTTTTTTGAAGAGTAAAAAGCGAGAGTGGACATTGAATTGAGCTTTGCATAATTAAAGGACTGGTTTTTTCAGTCACCACAGTGACAGTATCGATTTCCAGGAGAATCAATTACAGTCAGTTCGGACTGTAAGGTCACCCATAAAATATACACAAATTTGATTCTTTAAAAATCCCTTTCCCTACACCAAGAATTACAATTGGGGTGAGTGGGAATTTAAGAATATTTTTGTTTTGTAGGGGGAAATCACACGCATAAAATATTCTTGCATAAAATTGTAATAACGGAATTTTTTCTTTTATCTCAGAAAGAATATTACACTAAATTCCTAGGATGTAGTCGGATAGGAAAAATTGTGCAATATGAGGAAACAGTTCCCTTTCATATGATTACTAAAACAGTAGCATTGAGTTGCAGTGTCGGAGGTTACCAATTATTTACCTCATTCAAGCCCATTCCTTTGAACTTCCCTCTTTTGTTTGCCGCAGCGTGGAAGGAAACGATTGCAAGGCCATTGTGGGAATTATTCCCATTTCCTTATAAACTTTCACGTGCTCCTCAAAAATTATTCTAACCAAACTCTTACGGCTTTCCGGGAGTCTGCACGAGCTCAGGGGATGAACTGAAGGGAAAGGAAAATAATTTCTGCAATAATTTCCCATAATCCTGGCTTCTGAGAATTTTTCTGAGAGTATGGGAATTTTTTCCATTTCCCTTAAAACACAGTGCATTTTTTTACCGAAGCATTAGATACCCCTACATTTCAAAGAGCTACAGTATGAAACCCCCTGCATTGTATAAAGTTGCAGGAAGGAAGGAAGTTGCATTGGAGAAATCTGTCAATTTTTTAAAATTATAGGGCAGCGAGAAAAATAGCAAAATTGGACGGAGGAAAGAGCGTTCCTTCCTCGTACTGTATTTTTTTTTGCAATTTTGGGCTGCAGTGTGTGCACTTTATGTTGAAAATGCATAAGATTATGGGGGTTTAGGAAGCCTTGTTATTTTCAAGTGGGAGTCCGCTCCCCGCAAAAATACATTTGGAGCAGAGCATCCGTAAATATTTAATTAACCAGGAGAAACATATTTTGGGGGAAATGCACAAACCCTTGAATGTTGAGCGGAGGAAATGCAGCACGTATAAATAAAATGGCAGGGGTATGGAGATCATTTACAGAAATTATATTTCCAGAGAGGATATCGATTCTGCCCAGGAAATTTATTTTTGTTGAGCTAAATATCATATCCATTGTTCCTTTCCGGGAGGATAGCCTCAGAATATTGCATTACCATATGGAACAAAAATCCAGGGGTCATTTTCCCCCAAATGTTACCACCACGCTCAGTATTCATGAGCTCCATGTATTTTAAATGCCTCTACCTGAGCACGTACATCTGCCTACAAATACAGCTCACATATGTACGTACCTACAAGTAATTGCAAAACAATTCCCAAACTTTCTCCAGAAATTCAAGTGAGATTTTAAAAGTTTTACGTGAAAGTCCCAATAATTTATTCTTTGAGAATAAATTCCAGGGTCAAAATTTTAAAGGCAAGAAAAAGTTTCCTTTTTTCTGGAAAGCGGGGAATTCGAAGTTGTGTCTCAATTTAGGATTTAAAAAACAGGATTTTAATTTAATTAGCTCCTCCTGCTCTTTGGATATTCCCTGGAACGGAAATACAAGCTTTTCATAGTATTTTATAAAATCCTAAGTAAATAGATTTTAGATGGATTTCATTCCTGGATTTAAAATCTCCCAAAGGGGACTATACTCCCCTTGATTTTAAAATCACATGCTTTCTCCACCACTGAGTCGGAGAAAGTACGAAGAAGGGAATCTTTCTTGGAAGCGAGCATTAATTCCGTCATCAATTTTAGAAATGGGGGAAAGTAATGAGGTTTCCAAAGATTTGAGGTTTGGGAAGGTCTTGAAGCGTATGTTTCAAATCGGATTGTTGCATTAGTTTAAATACTACGGACGGAGCATCACTCAGTCAGGGACTCACTTAATAAGCCCCTGGCTTTACACGGACTTTAATGCTCAAAATATGGTCTCAGTTCCTTGGGAGTCCGTTTATTTGAGAGGGATTTAAATCCTGGGAATGCATAATCCCTCCAGAAAATATTACTTCTAAGATGTTCTCTGTCAAGTCTCCTTAGGACGGCCTCCAGGGACGCTAAATACCAGGCCTTGTGCAAACAGTCCCTATTGTACAAATTATATTAAAAATATACATCCTTGGAAAATACGCTCTAGCAGCACTACACACTACTGCACTCAAAAAGTCAATATATTCCTTCCAAAGAGTCTCTTCAAAAATTTACCTTTTACGAGCGTTGATATACATACACGCAAGCCATTGCTTCCCAGGTGAAAAATTAGCATTGGGGCACAGTGAGACTAAGAGAAAATTTTTTTCTCTCTTCACAAATACTCCTCTAAATGTTATAATTAATGCTGTGTGATACTGGACCAGTACACAATCCCTAGGATTTTTTAAAGGGAAAGTTTTTAATTTGGGGCACTGTGAGAATATAAATATTTGTCTCCAGAGATTCTGCTCTGCTGGATAGAAACATTATCGTATGGCTTAGTGAGAGTGCACTGTAGACATTGACATAAGACAAGGAATGATTGTACAAGACAAGGCTGACATTTCCTGTGGACTGTCAGCTTGAATTTGAGATTATTGCGGAGGACTCTGCATACTGTATAAAGGGATAGGGCTGGAGCTGGGTCTTATTTAATGAAAACAATATAGAATTCTCCATCCTGTACATCCACAGCTCTGTTTTGTTCACGAGTACAGAAACTGCCACTCCAATCTCAGCGGCTGCTCCGGTAATAAAGCTCCCATAAAAGATTACAAGCTCCCTCATTGGTACTCTCAGCTCCATATATGGCTTCAGTTGTAATTACACTTATTATCCCTCATCCTTATAAACTAGTCAATAGAGAGTGGAAGTCGGAGTCTGTCCCGAAGACTCCTCACAATCTGCTCCACTATTGTGGGTACAAGGGCCCGTTAAAATTTTCTAGCTTCGTCTTTACGAACCCAATCCTAGTATCCCTCCAAAATCATTTAATTTGTATTTTGAGAGAGGGATATTGATCCCAGTCTGCTGCAACAATTCTGACATTTGTTTATTTCCCTGGGCATCATCACACTTGTGTTATGGGCTTTGCCCATGATTCCTTTTGTTGGAGAAAGTTAATGAAATATATCTGGGCAGTGTCTCAAAATATGTAGATACACATATGATCTGGCAAAATGGCATGGATTTGTAATGGCAAGACACTCAAATGTAGAAGATGCGGTTACGGGGGGAAGTCAAGCGGAGGAGATTCAATCTCTCTAATAGAAAAGATCTTTAGGGTTATATACATATCTATGTATGTACATATCCCTTAAAATATTCCCTTACTTTGGTTTTCCCTCAGTCCCCCCGTCAAATAATTATGATCCTTTCTCCATGAAGCAAAACGCGCAATTTCTTATAAGTATATCATAAAACTTTAGGGGAAATAAGATTATTCTTAAAATTCAATGGAAACTCTTAACCTTTCAAAATCCCATGAAATCCTTTAACAATAAAAATTGTTAAAATACATTAAATTTCTAGAACACCGGGTAAATACAAGAAAACAAATTCTGAGAAGCTGGAAAACGAGAGAAAAATTCTAATTACAAAAAATGAAATAAAAGCTAAAAGTGCAATTCTAGTTGAAGAATGGTAAAAATTCTGGATAATATTTGATAGGAAATAAATTGGGTAGAAAATTATTATGTGGGGAAAAAAGTGAGAACAAAAAGCATCGGGTTAAAAAATTTTAATTTTTCTCATTTGAGTAACACTCTTTATTAGAAAATCTTGTAATATTGCAATAATCTAAGGAGCAGTAAAATTTTGAAGTCTGAAACCACGGTGTGGGGAGAAGTTAAAATTCCCATGTACATACAGGCATAATGTAGGGAAATAGGCCATGTGTTTCTAACCGAGCCTAAAATCCATTCCACTTGTAGGGGGATTTTGTGGAGCGAAATAATTCTTGGTGAAAGCAGGATATATATGCACTTGAGCCGAATTTGGGTTCCCAAGAGCGGCCCACTCCACCATCACAAGTGTCTTATTATGAGCAGTAAATTCCAGAATGACATCAGCCCTAAAGCGTCAGCACTCATCCTTGAATGTAACTCTGCTTCTCATTTACCTATCATATAACTTTCCCCGGCCATGTCTCCCTATCTAAAAACTTGATAATAAGCAGTTTTAATATAACCAAGCTCCACGCGCACTCAAGGGTTTCAAATGACATTATCAAATTTTGGGGTGTTGTTGAAGCCTAAGTTGCCCCTCCCTCAAATTTTTTAAACACTTATTTTTGCTGGGAAAAAATATCCGATGCCCTTAACTTGTGGCAAATTCCTTGGAAATTTTTAATAAAATTTATCATTGGCCCAGGTCAATTTGGTAATGCGTTTTGGTAGAGAATGCTCAAAGGAAAAATAGTATTGGAATAATTTGTTGAGAGCATATTTTAAGGAGTAAAATTTGTGTTGTAAACATAGGAAGTGAAAATGTTGAAATGCGAGAGGAATTAAAAATTGAATATTGAGGAGATAGTAGGTTTTGACTCTAACTATTTCTGGACTACTTTTGAAAAGTGTTCCACACGATTGCACTGTCACTTTTCGGACAAAATGTCCTCCTTATGGGGGGAATGTAAAAAAGAGAGAAGGAGATGCGGAGTGATAGGAGATGTACGAAGAGGTATAGAATCCGCCTTAGAAAACGCTCCACTTCACCAGCCATTGTGAGGACTCTTCTTTGATTCCGATCGTAAATTAAGCTTTGGAGCATCTCCAACGGATCTCTTTTTCTAGCACATTTTCTAACCTTAGGGTATATTAAATGTATAGATGAAGTTTAGAAGACCTGTATTGATTTTTCTATGGGCGGCTTTCTCATTCCGAGGGGTTTTTGGTCGATTAAATAATCTTTACTTCCCGGACATTTAGTCTCGTATGGGATCGTTCCCTTCCCTTTAATTGGAGAACGTAGTTATAACAATTACAATAAAAATAAATATGCAGTTCGTTGGATCTGAATGGCTGTCGATGTCGTTGGATTCATGTATTTTAGCTTTGTTTTTAAATGTCATTCTTTTTAAGCTACAAATTAATCGGGTTGAAGGAAGGGATCCAGCGGGGGATTTACTTGTGGTCCTTCGAACCGGATTCCTTGAAATTGTATTGTAGCAGTTACTGTTCCGAAATTGGAAATAACATGATAGATTTTGTGGAAGTTTCTCTGAATTACTTTCCAGTGCTATGTTAAATGTTGGTACGTTTGGCTTTGAAATTCGAGTGTACTTAAGAAATTGACAGTTGGTAAAAATTATTTGAGTGAAACTTGAAATGCTTGAACTTGAATCGCAATTTAAATTATTTGAAATTATGTCACACTTGAATTTACTTGAACTCGAGTCACACTTGAAATTATTTGAACTCGACTCACACTTGAAAATACCCGAACTCGATTCACACTTGAAATTATTTGAAATTATATCACACTTGAATTTACTTGAAATTGTGTCACACTTGAAAATACTCGAACTCGATTCACATTTGAAATTACTTGAATTTGAGTCACACTTGAAATTACTTGAACTTGAATCACACCTGAAATAACTTGAACTTGTGTTACACTTGAATTTATATGAACTTGAGTCACACCTGAAATAGCTTGAACTTGTGTTACACTTGAGTTTATATGAACTGGAGTCATACCTGAAATTTTTGAAACTTAAGTCAAAATTATATCTTACTTGAACGGGGCTAATCTAATTGTTCGGCTTAAAATAGTTTCCCCCACACATAACTGCAAGAAAATTCAGGAAAACTTATCAAGTAGACTTCAAAACTCAAGCTACAACTGTATACCAAGACTATGGCTGATAGAACAAGCCTAAAACTACATTTAAAGTAGTTAAACGTTAACTTACATAAGTGCCAGTCTATTTGCATAGTGAAAACTCCACCTCGAAACAGAAAAAAATTCCCTCCGCACTTAAGTTCCCTCTGAAATTCAAAATTACATGAAACCAGAGATACAAATCAGTTCCCAGGATCTGTATACTCAATCAAATATATACAGCCTACATGTGCATCCAAGAAGAGCGTAAATCTTCAATCCACCGGAGCTTTTCAAAAATGGTCCTTCGAGCCGGATTATGGTCCACATAAATTTCAAGTAAAAACACGGAGACTCATCAAGTGACAAGATGAAGTGCTGATAATAAAATCCAATACCACCACAAACAAGATTAGGGTCATAGCTAACAATTGGATATTTGAAGGTTAGCCCAAATGCTGGAGAAAATACATGGAAGGAACAGGAAAAGCTCCGGGAAGGATTACCAAAAAAGACATACATAGTGACAGACAGCAAACAAATTTACTTTGGAGAATCAACAAGCAAGAAATCACCAGCCTTGTTTCCCCGTCTTCCACAAAATGTACATATACTTAGAACTAGTTTAACATCCATCCTTGTCTCTTATTCCGAGGCAGATAATAGCATATTGCAATGAGAACATTTCCTCGAAAGCTTATATTTAGCCTCTCGACATCTGTAACTGGTCCTCAGGGGTCTACATAGAACATTACTCTGAACCTAACCCCAAATTTTATTTTCCTTTATTTACTGAAAACACAAAAATTCCCGCGCCAATTTAAAAACGGTTTCCGTGCTCTCGTCTTAAAAAGTTAGATTGGATTTTTCTTCTGGATCTGTATTAGCATCTTATACGAAATCTCTGGATGGAACAAGATACATATTTTAAACCCTTATCCTACATAATTAATTTTTTCTATGACGCTATTTATTTCCTCCAATTTGATTTTTCATTCTAAACACTTTTTTGAAATAAACATTCAGGAAATTAAAAATTCTGGGAAACTTTTAAAATGTTTTTTGAAATCCTGAAAAATTAAGAAACAATTTTGGAATTTCTGAAAAATTTTGGGAAATTTTGGGAAATGTTGGGAAATGCTGGGACATTTTGGGAAATTCTGGGAAATGCTGGAAAATTCTGGAAAATTCTGAAACATTTTGGGAAGTTCTGGAAAATTTTGGAAAATTCTGGAAAGTTTTGGAAAATTTGACGAAATTCTGGAAAATTTGACGAAATTCTTGCAAATTTGACGAAATTCTTGCAAATTTGACGAAATTCTTGCAAATTTGACGAAATTCTTGCAAATTTGACGAAATTCTTGCAAATTTGACGAAATTCTTGCAAATTTTACGAAATTCTGGCGAATTTTGGAAAATTCTGGAAAATATTGGGAAGTTCTGTTAAATGCTAGGAAATTCTGAAACATTTTGGGAAATTCAGGAAAGTTTTGGGAAATTCTGTAAAATGTTGGGAAATTCTGGAAAATCTTGGAAAATCTAGGAAATTCTGGTGAATTCGAGGAAAATGATTTCTACACCAATTGTACTGCATTTTTTTGCACGAGAACTACTGTGAGCTAACAATCCTAGTGCAAATGTTTCCTGGGACTCTGCAAATATGATAGAAAAAGTCCCTGTGAAGCTCAACTCTGATCTGAGTGAAACGAGACTTTGGAGATCTATTAATAGAATGGGAAGCAACGGGGATTGTCCTAATTGCCCAAATATGGAAGCAAGAGAAAGCACTTGGGCTTGCTCCCTGTCCAAAAGACCATGAGAGCTTTTGTGGAAGGTCATTGAGGTAACAAAACAAGCTCAATCAACAGTCCACTTTCCCCAACCATTTTTCTCCATCTTTCAGTCCAATGCATTTCAAAGCACCTCTCGGATAAAGCCTTAGTTCCATTAGCCCCCTTGCGCCAGGCCCTTTCAATCCTCCTCAACCTTGCAAATCTTCATGGGCTTGTGCCTACAATACAGTCCACTCTGGCTATTACAGCTAGTATTACAAAATTCGACCATTCTCCTCCCACAACATAAAATTCTAACACCCCGATAAATTGCAAAATGTCCAAAAATCCTTACTTTAGCCCAGAAAATATTTTCTTATCAGGAACCCCTTAATAACTTTAGTGCACTGTACGCATATCTATCTACAAACCTGCAGATACACACATGTGCAATAAAATACTATTGTATTTCCAGGGGTGAGATTTCCTTTGCACTAATAAAATCCGGATATAATTAATGTTATTGACTGGAGTAAAAATAGCGGGAAGAGTCAAACCTGCTCTCTAATCCTCCCAGCATTACTTAAGCATGGACACATGCTACGTACATACGGGTCCCCCCATCAATATAACGCATCTCTTTAAAACAGGGATTTTTATCAAAGCACTGGAAACCCATAAACATTTTTACCGCCCAAAATTCAATTGATGGAACTGCCCTATGTATTTATACCATAAAATTGTAAAAATAAGATCCGAACTTCCAGTCTCTCCTGTCTTACGATCCAATCAATGCGGGTCCTGCCCCTTTTGTGTAGATTCTGTCAACCGCCGTCCCACTGACTCTGCAAAGTTTTCCCAACTAATAAATGAGTTAATGTCCCAAAATATGTTTTTATAGTATTAAAGAGGGGGATAAACTTCCTTTAACTACACACTTGCAGAAATGTGCATAAAAGCGAGCGTCAACTTTCACTGGTACCATAATTAAATTCCGGCAAAGCGGCAGGGCCGGATGAAATAACAAATGAGTTTCTCAAAAATCTCCCTGCCAGCGGAGGCAAATTGTTATGCACGGCAATAAATAAAATTTTCTCTAGTGAAGAACCACCAGCGGATTGGAGTGAGTTCGAAACCTGTATGATTTTCAAAAAAGGTGATGCTGAAAATCCTGAAAATTACCGCCCAATTGCACTGGCTAATACAACCATGAAACTATTTACACACATTATTGAGAGGCGGCTCAGAAAATGGGCAGAAAACAACAAACTCCTTCCAGAAGCGCAAGCTGGCTTTAGAGCAGGAAGAGGCTGTATTGATCATATACATACACTGAATTCAGCAATCCAAATCGCTTTAAACGATAATAATGGCAAACTATATGCTCTGTTCATAGACTTCAAACATGCCTTCCCTTCCATAGATCACAATTTGCTATGGAAAACCCTAAACGACATTGGAACCAGTGGCAAAATCATCCGCATCTTACAAAATCTTTATGCAAAAGCTAGCACCAAGGTCCGAGTGGAAGGTGGCACCACGAATCCCATACCCATACAAAAAGGATTGCTCCAAGGCTGCAGTTTGAGTCCTCTACTGTTTTCACTCTTCATACATAATATTGAAACATTACTCAAAAGCAAAGGAAGTGGAGGCATAAAAATTAATCCTACACTGCGCATTTTAATTCTTCTCTACGCGGACGATATGGTCCTTATGACAAGAACAGCTGCTGACATGAAACGAAATATTTTAGTGCTTACTGAATATTTTGAGGATATGAAACTGGTGGTAAACCTTGCTAAAACCCAAATGATTGTGTTCCGCAAAAGCCGTGCAAAGCTTTCTCCGAGACTTTGGTTCGAATATAAACAACAAAGGGTGGTTATTGTAAATGAATATGTTTACTTAGGTGTAAAGTTCTGCTCATCGGGGATATTTAGGAAAAACTTGCAATACTTTCAAGCAAAAGGAAGAGCGGCATGCGGTAAAACATTTACTACATTATCAAATGCCAAAATTCACAAATGGGAATATATTCAAAAAATGTTTGCTGCATGCATTAGAACCACCGTTCTCTATTGTGCTCAAATTTGGGGATTGCGTTATCTAACTGAAATAGAAAGCATCCAACAATACTACTTTAAAAGAATTCTGGTAATGTGCAAATTAACTCCCGGTTATGTGGTAAGACTTGAAACGGGACAGCTTCACACAAAGTTAAACATACTTCGTCAACTAATACGTTACATAATTGTACTGCAAAATATGGATGACTCAAGATACCCAAAATGCACATACAATGCATTATGCTCAATCGACAGCCTAACAAATCCTGACGGTGGCTACAAATCTGAAAATTATAACTGGGTGACCCAGATAAGAAAAATTCTAGCGGAACACAATTCTGAAGAATTGTGGAACGATCAAAATTCTGCATATCTACAGGAGAACTTTACCCAAATAATCACGAATATCAGTACTATGATTGGCAACACAGACCTAAATAAATTGAAAGACTCGCAAAGACACAGTGCTTATCAAGTGTTCAACTACATACCTGGGATACCTCCAACATACCTTAGCATTGACGTAGGAATTAGATATAAACGTTTGCTTGCTCAAGCCAGATTGTCGGGAACATACTTTAGAATAGGAATGGATGTGTACAAATTTCCAAATAGCTTCGCACCACAGCCATGCAAATGCTGCAATACTCAGGCAAGTGATACTTTGGAACATATGCTACTAACCTGCCCTATGCAAGAACAAAACCGTCAGAACCGATACTTTGCACAGCAATTTAGGAGGAACTTTAACCCAACTAGCCGTGAAGAAATGTTAAAGATTCTTCAGATACTAATCAATTTTCTCAGAAGAAGAGAATTCTTTAGTGATTTTAGTTAATTAACTTGGAACATGTACTATATGCATTTACTTGGTATTTAGCTATACCAATATAAATTGGGGGTCTAATACTAATGTTAATTTATATTCTCTAAAGTGTATCCAGAGAATTATGTACAAGTATGTATTCAATTCAAAACACCAAATAATTCCTCGGGTCATGGGCGAAAGCCTACAAGACCTTAAATTGAATAAATAATAATAAATAATTAAATTCCGGCAATTTTATGGGCTGGAAGTCCCCCGGGTAAAAATTTGATGAAGCTAATTATTTCATTCTTTCCCGATTCATCCAGACATTTCCAAGAGCTATTAGTAATAGTTATAGCCAAGGCTGGAGGAGTAGTGACAAATGTTCTGCAAATTTTACGCCCCTTTTCCTGCTCATATTCCCATGGAAATTCATGAAAACTAATGGCCCCACAAAATTTGGCTAATTTGATTACTATTTGAAAAAAGACCTTACTACGTGTCAATGTTGCAGGAAATTTTCTGCAGAATAGCATAATCTCACTATAAAAATAACCCCTTTAACATACGCATATGCTAACGTATAGGGGCATAAATTTTTGAACCCATTCCAATTTACCACGCTGATATTTTCTGGACTTGAAATTTAAAAAAATATTTAAATAATTTGTGCACGAAAAATTTAATTAGAAATTTGAATTCCCTTCTAATAAATAAATTTTTAAAGGGCCTTTTTTTCAAAGCAAAGAAATTTCTGGCAATTTTTTGGGAAAAAAATTCTGTACACACCGCATGAAGAAAAATTAACATTGTGGTAAATGGAAGTTCAAATTCTAGAGCGGTTCTTGTAAAATGAATTTTTGAGGGGGTCCTTTACCCAAAGATCCACAGTAAAGAGCATGTACCAGAAAACATCTTCCTAGCGTGTACCTGGTATTTATGTACATCTTGTGATTCCGTGTTCTTTGGAAGAAATAAACAAACGGGGAAGTATCCCAGAAATGTTTGAAGATATGAAAGAGGTTGTTAATCAAAGAGAGTGAGAACGCAATCCCAAGTGAGAGCTTGTCTCTGAACTAGTGATCTTTTATACATTTTGTTCACGTGCAATTGCCATCATCTCAAAGGTGAAGGTAGACATTTACCAAGGGCTATTAAAGGGAAAACAGTATAGAGTAGATACTGCAACCGTAAATTTCCCATACAAACGGAATCCCTGGTGTACAAATTTTCTCGACTGCGACCAAAAAAATAAAAGATTCCCATTTACCTGAATCCTAACTTTTTCATGGTGGAGGAAGTATTTCGAAAAGTGCAACCAAATATCTGGAAGATAAATCAAAGAGAAAAAATTGAGGGCTTCAAATATTGTCGTTTGTAGTCAGTTTTGATTTTTAGGAAGATTTCCAAATATTTTCCTTCACAGATGAAATTTCATATTCAATTTTAATTCTTAGAATAATTTTTTATTTATCTCTGGATGCCAGTAAATTCCCTTCGTAAGAATTTCCCTTAAATATTTACATTTCTAAGATCAAGGTCTGTATCCTCATTTTTTTCCCTTTGCTAAGTGTATTTTTGTGCTTACATGAATTCCTATTTGATCATGTACGCCTTCGTGGCCATTTTTTCTTTTCCCTGAATCATTTTTTCTCTTGACAAATTTACATTTGTGCTTTTGTTGCTCATCGAAGAAAACGATCTAGCGTATTAATATTCCGAGTAATTCTGTTAAAAAACTAAAACGGCGTTGAAATAGTTACACATTAGTTGCATCCATTTTGTTAAAAGCCTTATGTGCGTAAAGCTTCTCGTGTATTATAGGTGCGAAAATAAAATAGCACCTCATCAATTTAAGGCATGTTTCACACGAAAAACTAGTCCTTTACAAATTATCCCAAAACATGCTCATTTGACATCACGCGCTTGAGAAATATGGGGGAACAAAATTCCAAGAAATTTCCATTACAAACTTGCCCATGCAATTCTCTCCAATTTAGCCAACATTTAAAATATCCAGCAATAAAATGTCCTTAGATTTTGTACTGAATTTTTTCAGGTTCAAAATTCATACTAATTTTACTTTCTTTGGATTAATATTTCAATTGTTCAAATTGGGAAATACACTTAATATTTAATGGTGATAAAAAATTTAGATTTTGTAACAACCGATCAGAAATCGGACTTTTTAATTTTATGAGCTTTTTGTTAATGGATTTGTTTTTATTAAGTCTTGTTGTATTGTTTTTATCATCACATATTTAAGGTACGTCCTTCAAACCTCAGCCATTAATTTCATCCTAATAAATAGTAAAAGTTTTCCATTAACCTGATTCTATGGAATAACTAAAAAATGTACACTTCCAATTTGCACGTACACCTTTCGCCTAATGGAAGTTATACGGCAGTAATTCTGTGAATGCTTTTAAATGATTGTGATCGAAAGGTAGACAAAATCTGAAAAATCAACGTGACCCTCAATATTAAGTTATGAAGGACATTCAAACTGTTCAAAACTTTCTGGAAGAAAATTCCTTCCAAAGAAACAATTATCTGGAAGTGTTTTCTCCTAATATAGGCTGATTGGGGCAGGGAATCAAAAGCCCTGCCCTGTACACTATGACTGCTAAAAGTAACACATTTTCGGAGCGAAACCTTTTTCATACATAAAATTGGACACGTACAATAATGTAAATATTTACTGGAGAAATCCACCGTTGGCGGACAAAAGCTTGGGCATTGTAACAAATGAACAAGAGCATAAATAAAAGAGAATAAATAACAAGATAATTTACGGGGAAGTTATGGGTGACTCGGAGGAAATTCATTCATTGATTTTCACTTTAATTCCGTCTTTACTCCGATTCCTCTATATAAGAGTTTTGTATATATGAGTAATTTTAGTATGGCCATTGACTGCAGTATTTATTTTTCATCGCGTGCTCCTAATTTCCCAGTTTTTCCACACATCCCAGGGAAAGGCTCGCATCTCTCATGACCCAGTCGAATTTGTTTGGCCAATTGCTCCCAAACGCTCTTATGATTAATGATCATGAGCTCCACAACTGTGACCGAAAGTGTGGGCAAAATTTGAGTATGCACTTGCACGGAACTTTATGAGTTTGTTCCTTCCATGAGGATTTGTTCCCAGGGAGAAAAGTTTATTATTTCTTGGCAGACTGTGTACATATTTTTTTTGTCCGGTAAAAATCAGGGTTACATTTTTGTAGCCAACTATTTGTTCACATAGTAATTCCAGGGCTACGATCAAAATCCTATCGGTCCAAATATGAACCATTAGACTGAGTTGATCAGATTATTTTCGAAAATTATGAGCAATGGACAGCACATAACGATCCGAAAGTAAGATCCATTGTGACATTATCACCTGTCGGGGGAAAATATACGGGAAGTTTATTTTGTATATAAAAACATTGGACACACAAAAATTGGACTCAAATATATTTACTATGAACAGGGTCCCCACAAAATTTGTCGTACGGTTCTGGGAAATGATACCGTTAAAGAAGATTCAATTCCCGCAAGAGGTGGTAAATTTCCCCCAAAAATCCCAAACCTTGATTTTGTAAAACATAGGATTTTTTTTGAATGTTATTCTTGTTGCAGGAACATATGCCGCAGAAAATCTACAAAATTTTACCCTTATTTTTTCAAACGTCAAAAAATTAAACTTTAGATTCCAGAAAATATTGTAAGAATTTTCGCCCTCAAAAAAGCAAATAATCTTGTGAATGTGTTTTTTGGAACGCTACTTGAAAACTTGGTTCTGAAATTTGAGGGGGAAATTTAAGAAAATTATTGACGGCGGGCCCTCAAATTTATAAAAGCTCTATATATGATTGGGAGTGACTAATGCCAATAAATCGTTAGGATGAGGGATTTTCCCAGTTGCATGTTTCAAAGCCATTTAAGATGCATGAGGAGCCATTCCCTCAAATAGTCACCTCCAAAGGAACGCTTTCTACTCCATAAAACCTCCACATGGGCGGGTTTCCATTGTCCCGAAATTCATTGTAAGTTCCTTCCAGAGCCCCAAATCCATGCTCGTGATTCAGAATTTTACCACTGTCTTCAAAACCCATGCTAACAAGGCCAGCAAAAAGAACACCTTTACTACTATGTGTGTCCGCACACAAGGGATATACTGCATCAGCACTGTATAAGTGCACGCAGACAATCAACAAAATTTTATACTTCCAACACACACATGAGACATTATTTGTTAAAATTGTTATTTACTGTGAAATCTAAAAATTTCCTTATATTCTGGACAGAAACCATTACCCTAGAAAAGGGTTTTCTTATAGGGAGTCAGTCCCTACCTCAAAATGATTTATAACTTTTATAACAAGAGTTCCCTGGTCAGCCCTTTTCTATAAACAGAACTCAAGCCCTTTTAAAAAGTTTTGACTGTACTGGAAGCGGCGGAGTCTCTCCGTGCGGGAAAAAATACTAGACATGTCCATTATTTCGGATTGAGTAAACATTGGATATAAATTCCTCCTCATTTTCTGTTCACGTGTAATCCATCCCAATTGAGATGAGCGAATGCTATTTCAATGTAACTGCAAATACACCTATGTATAGTTCCCTTCCCAAGCTTTTTTCCTTTTTCTCGTCCAAATTCCCTCCAAACAATATTGACTCAAGAATGTTCCGTATTTGAAAGGCTGCTGGGAGAGTGGAGCGCCAGACATCTGGGAATATTGTATAGCCTCATGCAGTGGACGCTCACTATAACACACCCTTAATTTAAAAGAACGAAAATATTTTCGGTTTTTCCCCCAATTTTTTGGAAATCTACCTTTTCAATGTCAAAGAAAAATTTTTCTGGGAAGTTTTCGCACCCACGTTTACATAAACAGAACCAAAACCGTTCTATGGCTGGGCCACTGTACTGGAGTAAACTCAAATAGAGACCACACATGTTCATTATTTCTGATGAGTAAACATTGAATATAAATTTTTCCCTTTTCTGTTCACGTCCAATCCATTTCAATGCTATTCAAATGGGATTCGTATCATTCCTAACCTTTTACCTTCCCGTCCATCCCGAATTGCATCGACACAAGTCTGCCCGTATAAAAATTCAACAAAAAGGGGAATTTATATTCCCAATGAAAATCAACGGATAGATTTTCTAGCCTCAGAATAATTTTCAGGGAATCTGTACAATTCACCATTTTACTAGGTATTTATCATGTTTTGAGGGAATATTTGAGAAGTTATCTCTAGTGAATTTAATTTTAAAAGGTATTCCCATTTGCTACATATTGTTACGGATATATTATAAATAGAGTAGAATAAGCATAATCTAAGTCAGCAAATAGTTTAGAAGGTCGTAAGCAGAAGCTACGTGAGACCAAACGCTGACCTAACATAATCATAAGTAAAGGAAAGGAAATGATTCAGATTATTCAATAAACAATAAACTAAGAATAGGATAAGATTAGATTTAGAATAAGACACGTAGATTAAGTACAAGTTCTAATCTCGACTTCAAGGAAGAAACATCAAGAGGAGTCGCACCTAGAGTCCATTCCCTCCGGGATGGATCTCAACAGGTAGCAAGCGGGGCGACATGAAATCGGGAGATTTCATGAGAAGAAGAGGTTCAGACTTCAAATTCTATTTGTGTTAAATGTTAATTGTTCAGTGTAAATTGTATCAGTTTAGGAACAATAAATCGGCTCAATAAACTATAAAAACGAACTACACACAGAGTTCATTAGTTCCATTTATTCATGCGTTTCCAACAACATCGGATTCCAGGAATTCAGGGGATGGAACACCCGAACCTAGGCTACATTGTCTATTACCCACACAACATCAATACCCGGGTAATACATAAACGTAACATGATGTTTCTGCCAGGCCTTCGGGTTTTTTTGGTAAGGACCCGGAGGATCCGTAGGTCGGGGACCTGCGGATGACCCTGTGACAAAAGACCAAACTTTGTAGCAAGTAAGGTCGTTAGTCAAATAAAATTCATGGGATGGAAGTATGGGGTCCGAAACGGAGGTTATGTTTCATTTCTCCCCAGGGCCACCCGAAACTTCTCGTGAAAGGCAGTCATAACATGCAACAATGTTACCTCAAGAAAGAAAATTGGCCATTATCATCACGCGCGGATTCAAATAACAGTTCAGAAGTCCTAGTGCGGCACTATAAAAAGAACTATTTTTACGGCCGGAAATATTATTTTAAGTGACCAGTGAAATTGGGACTCTTTCCAACCGGAAAATTAGGGGAAGAGGACGTCCAATAAGGTAATACAATTTTCTTTAAGGTTCATGAATTTCATGTTTAGGAGCATATTAATTTTGTCATGTAGTTACGACGCGTAGCTAATATTCAGGAGTAATTAACCAGAGTTTAGATACAAATCATATGTTTAAATTAGAAAATTGCGCATATATGTATATGTATTTTGTGGTTTTCAGAGTACATAGTAGGTGTGTGTGCATAAAAATTTTCACCAAAATTAGCTTCTTCCAGTAACATAAGTCTTCTTCTATCTTTTTAAACGCCTTAAGTGCCGTTGTGAGCGGAGGCATAAACAGTGTTCGTATTGTAAAGAGAACTATTCCGGCTGAAGGGCCGACGTTAATTGAGCGCAGTATAATAGTAATCTTTCTCTTCGTAAGTTTTAAGTTCCAAATTTCAAAAGGGCCGTTATTGAGCGTTGAAATTCTTTTAACTCTTCAAATTACTTTTCAAAGTTTTGGGAAACCCCAGGCTAGGGGATAGGAACCCAAAACACAATTAAAATCTTTCATTAAATTAGGACATTTTTTATTAACACAAGACTCTCAGAATTTACTTTTCAAGCTTAGTTTAAAGCAAAAAATATGATCTATCTTTCAGTAAATAACTCAAAATATTTTTCACTCTCTTCTTTCTCTACATCTTTTCTCCTTCTAGTATAAGTACATTTGAAGGGCCGTCATTGAGCGCAAATGTCTCTAAAGTCTTTATCTCCAAATTACGTAATTAAGAGCCCCATGGCAAGGTGGCAAAACCCAATTAAAACTTTTTCGCTGAAAATTACTTTCTTTACCTGATGTGTAGGTTTACACGGGTAACAATAGGAACTATCATAAACTTTTCACACAACTTCTTTTCTTCTTCCATCTTTCCATCTCTACCAGAAATGCCGTTTTGTGCGCTGGGTAATTAGGACATAATTTGTCATGGTTTTGGCAAATATTAGGATTTCAAAAGTCAATCCGGAAGGCCGAATGTGAGCACGGAGCATATCAGATTTCAGTTAGTCATTTTGCAAATCAAAACCTACATAGCTCAGTTAGAGAGCATAGGTAGATCAGACCATCTAAAGATTATAGTATGTAAGGTAAACAAAATTTATCCGGAAGGGCCGAATATGAGCGCCGAGGTGATTAGGACAGTTTAATTAAGGTTTGTACAAAATTTAGTCCAAAGGGCCGAGGTACATTGAGCGTGGACACATTGGCATAGTATATAAGCATACATATAAGAAAATTCTCAGCTACGTAGTTTTAGGGATTCAAGGGCCGAAATGTGAGCGGAATCATTGTTGTGTATAAGTTTTAGTATACGTAGGATCCGAGAGGCTAGGAAGATTATGAGGGACCGTATGGTTTAGTAGGGTTCGAGTCATTCCAAGCACGGAGGTGATCGGATGGAGTGCCGACAAAAGTACCGATAAGCCTGTGACCTACTAGAGGTAATCGGAGAGGCTATGATTGACGCACCGATATAGGTATATGTTTGTAATGTGCCCGAACTAGCGGATAGGTAACAGCAATGACTATTACTAGTAAGGAGGTCCATGGTTTAGTGGATAGGATAACAGGGGACATTCTAAAGCACGGAGGTTCACTTTAAAATCTATGTATGCGGTTTCCAGCTATGGCCATACATAGGGACTTTCATATTTATTACTTCTTCCATAGATGACTCATGGTTTTGAATGCATCATAAGTTAGCCATTCTCGAAGGATTTTGCTAGAGTAGAGAGAATTGGCATAAGAAACCACAGGCTCATGGTTTTTGAGAGTTGGTTATAGGGATAGGAATTCAGTAAATTCTGGTGCTTTCAGTTTTTGCTGGCTACAACAGATACAAGCCTTGCTGATGGTAGGATCGGTTCAAGGAAGTTCTTAGGTACGAATTAGGACGCGAAACATATCCTTTGGGGCAGAAGGGTAATTAGTAGCGAGGAATACAGTCCTTATTAATTCTGGGAATCATTACAGGAGTATTTAGGGAATTTAGGCAACACCGGCCCGAATGTGAGGAGTGTTGATTGACAATAAGACTGATAGTTTAAGGAGTTAGACGCAACTAGCCATTGCAAATAAGTAAGTTTAAGAGGGTTAAGTTTTAAGGTGAGTAAGTTTCAAAGGACACTAAGTTTTAAGGAGGATAGGTCTTAAGGAGTTTAAGTCTAAAGAAAGTAAGTTTACGACAGTCTAGGTTTAAAAGGATTAAGTTTTAAAAAGAAATTAAGATTAGAAAGTTTAGGTTTTAAGGAAATTCAGGTGGTAACACCAGGAGGTACTCATTGGAAACGTTAGGATTACAGAGATTAAGTTTTAAGACGATTCACAGCTAAGGTTAGGGACGTTCAGGGATTGAACATTTAGGTTTTAAGCACAGAAATTTTCTTTTCCAAGTTATCATCACCAATTGGCACAACTAAGTTTAACAACTAGGATCACATAAGCATAGGCATACAAGGCAAAATTTTAGGAAACGGTTTAAGTTGAAATTTGGCATAAGTTTTAAGAAGGTTTTCAGGATTGGGATTTGACAAAAGAACTCTCACAACCGTCAAAACAAATTCATAAAACCAAACTCTACGAAACGCCTTAGCATTTTTCAGCCCATCAAGAAAAAGTTAGGACGTTTACAGGTATGGAACCCGAAAAGAACCAACATCTATCAAGAAGGGAACCACCACCTGCACCTTCAATACCATCTCGAAGGACTACGCGATCGGCAGGACCAGTGCCACAGAATGAAACAGGCTTGGAGGAGATCCTCGCCCGCAGGAAAGAGGAGAGGAAAGCAGCAAAAGCCAAAGCTAATACAGCAACGGCAGGTGTAGACCTCTCTTCAACATCTTCAGCTTCGACATCTACAGTCATGGAAGAATCCGGCAGTACAACCCTGGCATTATCTGCACAAAGTCCATCGGGCTCGCAGGCCACGGGGCACGGAGATAATCCTGACAATAATGATGAGAGCATGGATGTGTTCTTGGACACGGTGTCAACACCTGTAACAGGTACGGCAACCAGTCCTAAACGAACACCAACAGTATCGACAGCACAAACACCAAAGTTTTCAAAAACAAAGGTGGTGCAAGGACAGAATCTCCATAGACTAGCGATGCAACGAGAATTACGCGACCTCGAGGTAACCAACCTGGAGGGCCAACAGGTCCAACAAGACCAGGAGGTTGAGGCCACAGGCGAATTCATGCTAAATGCTAGAGGAGACATGGTTTTTGTCAGTCACGACGCTGACCCCACGATCAAGGAAATCCTATCGCAATTCAATCAACCTGAGGAAAGACCAACTAGTAGCGCTGCCACGTCATCATTTGAAATCATCACGGATCCTGGAAGCAATCATACAAGCGTAGAGGAGGGTGAGCAAGGATTCGCAACTCCAGAAAGTGAGATGGAAGACGTGACCAATGAATCACCCAACAATGTGGTTGTCAGCAACCTGACAAACCCAGTTGGCAACGGAGACATTCCTCAAGACACGAGCATACAATCCCAACAGGATGTACAAAGTCAAGGAATGTGCAGCAAAGCTACTGGACAAACAGAACAACAGGTTAATCAGCAAAGCTCAACGGAATTGGATGAATTAGAGGATTCCAACAAACCAATAGCTATAGCAACTAGTACACCAGAGATTATCCAGCAAGGGAATCTCAGTACACACTCATCATTTAGGGACAATTTAGCAATAACTCAATCGGACGAGTCAACCGAACAGAGCGAACAAGGTGACTCACCAACAGGAGTGCCACGTACCAATAACAGTATAGGGAGTGATCGTGACCAGGTCACTACTCAACTAAATCAGCAGTTGTCAAATTTAAGCATTAGTGACCACTGTAAGGCTTCACAGTCAAATACTACAGTTTCTCAACAACCAGATATACAACAACTTGTGCGAGATAGGTTCCTATCAAGACCATCTCCAGGATTTTCCAATAGAGGAGACGTAGGCTTTCAAAGGACACTCAGCCGGGTGTCTGAGTCTACAGAACAGGAAGGCCCAGTCGAGGATCAGCTACCACCGATCAGAGAAGGGCTAGATAACATCCAAAGAGTGGAAGAAAATTTCGTACAATTAGTGACAGGTACAGGTGTGATAGTACCAGCGGGATCGTTTCAACAACTAGTGACCACAGCAGGCTTCCAACGGAACTCAGTGGAAAATTTTCTGGTAGTTCGAGGATTGGAAGGACAGCTGATAGAGGTGTATCACAGGTTAGCTCAAAATCTTTATACAGGTACAGTCCAGTGGACACATTTTTTCCTTAGATTAGCTGAAGTCACCCACAGACGGGACAATAACAGAGATCCGAATAGGGAAGAAAGGGAAGTGCTACGTACACGTGCCTTCGAGTACGGTCGGAACGTCAGGGACAACATTTTCATCCCCACAGACGTCATCCGAAACCTTTTAGAGCACCGGGTATTGTCGTTGAGAAGTCATCAGGCACACCAGGATAGCCAGATTTTCTTCAACGATACACCTAGGTACACGACCGTGATACAATCCGGAAGACTTAGCGAAAATCTAGAATTTGGTCAACAACGACAAGAAAGGCGAGTCAGCGACGAGAGTAGGTCAGGTCCAGAACAAGAACCAAACAACAACGAGACCACCCAACAAAGAGTAATCGACTCCAGTGCTGACGACATCATTAGCAGGTACCTTAGGTACGAACAACGAAACCCACCAGTAACACGGAATCCGGTTACGGGTTTATTAGAACCAGCATCTAGATCTACGCTAAGGACCATCTCAGGCGAACCTACAGTACAACCCGTTACGCCACGACGAATTTCACCGGAAAGCTTGAATACCAGCTCAAGCTCAATCAACAAGGCTATAGCCCAGGCAATAGCCTCAGCGACACTTCAAGCAGGTTTAACAACCCCTCGAAATCGGAAGTCGAGTAACTCCGATCGTGACCATCTCAGACCAAGTAACCAGGTGACGGATAGTAACCAGGTAGATTACTCATCACCTAGGTCACAACTTTTCCAGAAATCGGTGAGAGGACATTATAGGGTAAAGAGTGCTGAGGAGAACAGCAACTTAAATCCCAGGACCCGTCCACAAGGGATTTCGACACGTGAGAGACTAAGCAACAGCCGTTGCGAGACAGCCATACAGAAGGGTAGCCCAAGTGCACCCACTACATCACCCACAGTCCAGACAGGTAATCAGACGCCAGCAGGGAGCTCTACGACACAACCGAGAGTGACCCCGAGGTCCAGTAATTCCTGTCGCTCAACACCCGCAACCGGTGATAGGGGGCAATCAAGCCGACACAGCAACTCTCACGAAACAACACAGCAAATTAACCCAGTACACATCTCACCAACCAGTCAGAATAGACAGGTTTCAACGGAAAATACGCCAAGAAACCGACCAACTCAACCTAACCTGCAATTTAGACCACAACCCACCCAAGACGATTTGGAGACACCAACCGAGGAGGTCGAGACCACCCAAATTGGTAATACATCGCAGGCTAACGCTAAGAGGGATTTAGCAACAACAAAGTTGTACGTCAACACAGATTCCCCCCAGGCAAACGGTAACGGACATCTGGTACACCGAGTTTATCAGTCACCGGGAGGTCGAATCTACGTACATCCACCCGTGCACGCGTTGCGAGCACCGCCACTTGACGTTAGTGAAACAGCTTTAAGAACATTGGTGCAAGTAGGGAGACAACTACGGGAACAGAATCCGTCATTGACTATTGCAAATACCATCAGAAATTCTGACACAGGTACTTACTATCAGGCATTTAGACCCCAAGACAGGTTTACCGTCTATCAATCACCGAGAGGCTCGTTATACAACAGCCTACCGATAGGACGCACAGGTATACACCGCCACAATTTACGAGGTCGAGACATCCTGCAACGAGCAACCAACAACGACAGGACCATCATAGAAGGTGGAGAGCTTGTAACAGCACCACAACCACCACCTTCAGAACAAACATCTAGAAGCAACGAGTCGTACGTCCAAGGTGACACCTTAAGGTCACGGACAGCAACACCTGCATCCACGACACGTGCAGCAACGACTTTCGCAGTACCAGCTAGACCAACCGGAAGGTTCATAACCAGGTCAGCAAACCGACCAACGACACCGACAGCTCCAGCTGTCCCCGTCAGACCAAATTCAGCAGTAGCAGGACCATCTCGAGTAACAACAACTCCAACCACAAGTCAAGGTAAAGTCAGTTGGCTTGACGACTTACAATACGGAGTTAACATTTGGACAGGACCAAGTGGCAGAGTATACACCAGCGAGAACGAAGCAACCGAAGACGAGTTAGTACCAAGCAGGATAACAGTAAGACAATACTCTAAGATCGCGCGACAACAAGACAGATTCAGAAACCAGGGGGTAGAAAACGAAACAACTTGGACAGGTCAAGTGAGACGCCTGATCTATTACAACAGAAGGGACGGTATCATACAACGAAGGTTCAGACCAGCAAGAGATTCAAACTTTGAAGCGTTTGCAGCTACAAGAGCTGAACACGAAGAGATTGTTCTGAGTGAACACCCGATATTTACCTTCTGGAATATAATTACCCGAAGATCTTTAGATCCAGGGCAGATCTCCAGCTACATCGCACCCAACTTCAGACTTTACCATCGACATATCAGTCTACCGAACGGCGTTCGCAGACAAAGGGTACCACCAGGCTTCTTGGAAAACATCGAGAACGAACACGACCACCAAGAGGCATTGAATAGATTACTTCACGACCCTAACGTAGAAATCTTGAGTGACACGTCCAGCGAGGAAGAAGAAGAGCAGGTAATACAGAGAGACACTCCAAGACGTGAGAGTGGTCAGCATAGCAGTGCACAGTCTAGCGTAGAGACAGAGCACATCTTCATTGGAGTTGACGAAGAGGACTTCATTATCCCGGAAGTACCAGGTCAATTTACCATAAGAATTTCGATAGACGACGCCTACGACGCAGCGTTCAGGGCAATAGAAAGAGACGAAGAAATACAAGAGGAAGTCCGATTTGTGGATAACACCGGAGAAACCCACTTCTTCCCAAGAATCCGACTTCGAGACCTTAGTCCGGAAACTCAAGTCGTACTCACTCAAGTCAGAAAGAGACGTAAACCCTTACGAGCACGCCGTCAAATTGGAAATAACCGACCCAGACCACCAGGCCCAGGACCCAGTGGATCAGGGAGAGGAAACCAGACGAGAGGAGCTAATAACAACAACTCCCACAACCAGCGACCATCACAATCAAGGTCAAATCCAGGTCGAGGAGGCTCAAGAGGAGGTAGACACATTGGAGGCAGACAGAGAGCAAGGAGTGACCCCGGAAGTTCCGGAGGAAGTAGCTCATCATCCAGCTCCAGTAGTAGCAACTCAAGTAACCCTCACGACTTCGAGGCCTTCGACAACTGGAGGAATAGACAGATTGTGAATAGAAATAATTTCTTCAACCAGGTCAACGTTAACATCATCAACCCATACGTACCACTCAATCGCAATCAGGGAATACGTATTGAGGAAGTTGCAGACCAAGAACAAGTACGAATAATTCCAAGGAGACATCTGGACGACGACATGACCGCCCTCATGTTTCCCAAAGTAGAATTCAAACCGGGTGTAGATGACCCAGAGACAGCCTTCGCAACAGCCGAACTCCAAACCAACAGGTTCGGAGGAGATACCATCATAACTAGGATGCAATACGTACAGATCATCTTTGACCCACCCGTCAGGGATTGGATCAGAAATTGGATTGCCGAACGAAGATTACATGAGGAACTACCCTACGACACCATTAACTGGGACGAATTCAGGGAGGAATTTTTAATAAGGTACAGTATCACCGACCAAATGATACGTACACTAATGGAAAAGCGAAAGATGAATACGGATGAAGATCCATGCGCATACATAGATGCGAAATTAGCACTAATCAATAGAGTCGACAGATTTATGCCCGAACTGGAGAAAATCAGACTCTTACGCGCAGGTTTAACATCCGAATACATAGTTTTCTGCCGAGGATGGACAGCAGGGACTGTAGCAGATTTCATAGAGGGAATCAAGCAGTATGATGAAGACCGAAAGACGGACGGCGCGGAATCTATTGAGACAAGATTTGCCAAAGTCCAAGAAATGTTGGAGAAATTAACCTCCGGAATGAAACCCGTTCCAGCGGAAACAACTGTAGTGAAAATAGCTGCAGTGAGAGAACAACAGGACTATCGGAGACCTGAGAATAGACCTAACGACCAACGAGGACGAAGTCCAGGTCAGGGAAACTTCAACAACTCACGGAATTCCAGCCCAGGTTACAGTAACAATAACAACTACCCGGACAGGGGACGTAACAACCAAGGGTATGATGACCGAAGAAATTATGGGAACCGAGGTAGATCTCCAACACCTGAGAGATTCTACAATAATCAAGACAGGAGTAGGCCTCAGTACAGAAATGATGGCAACAGCTCCAACAACCAAGGTTACCCGCAGCGGAACCAAAATTTCGGACCCAGACAAAGTCCGAACCGACAATACTACAACAACAACCCTAACAATCAGGGAAATCGTCAGTGGAATGACCAACAGATGAACCAAGGGTACAACCAATCCTACAACGGCTATAACAGCCAAGGATTTAATCAAACGCAAGGCTTTATGCCACCTCAAGGGTTTAATCCGAATCTAGGATACCCACCACAACAGGGTTATGCACCATTTCAAGGTTATGCACCCACTCAAGGGTATGGACCATCTCAAGGATACGTACCGCAACAAGGATACGGTCCAGGACAAAATGCAGGGTACGCCAACCCTGGCATGCAGCAAATTCAGGCCAACCCACAAGGTTACCAGAACCAAGGTTATCAGCCCAACAATAACCAAGGAGGTCAACGACCCCAACAGTACAACAACAATAACAACAGGAGTAGAACTAACTCCAGGGACCGGAACAGCCAAAGCACCGACAGAAACAACTCCTGGAGGAATCAACCAGACCGCCAGGAGCAATCACAACCAATACCGGGACAATTGGCGCTAGAATCCACTCAAACCGACCTAAAGTGTTTCGGATGTGGAGAGATGGGCCACCTAAGGAGAAATTGCCCACACAAAAGACAGTCTAGCCCATATCCGTCGGGAAACGCACAGAGGGGGACGCACCCCCAGTAATTGAAGATATCCAAGAAAGAATGAATGCAATTATAGCAACTAGAGTAAAAAGTCAGTCAAAAGACGACGAAGAATTAGAAATTATTGATCTCAACCCATGTCGTTTATCAAACGGCAACAAGTCCACTTTACAAGTACAAATATGCAGTATGATGATACCAGCTTTACTAGATTCAGGAGCAACAAGATCCTGTATCCAAAGAAACTTAGTACCAAGATGTGCGGAAATAAAGGAAGTTCCAAGCGCTCTGCGAGTAGCAGTAGCTAATGCAGAATTGGTAAAACCAATTTGTCTCACCAAATTCACAATGATGATTGAAGGTGAAAAACTTTTGTTCAAAGGTCTAGTAATGGAAACACTAGAGCCACGAATGATTATAGGTGAAGATCTTCTATCACGCTACGGAATAATGTTGGATTACAAGAATAATGAAATACGGAGTGACCGATTTCAAACAGTTCCAATGACTAGAGATACTCATCTCTATGTCGGGGAGAAAAAGGCCGACATAGAATTTGTCAGGTCGATTTTTTCATTTCATGAAGTCAAAGGACCGAAGAACATGATGTGCAGGACTCGAAAAGCAGTCACAATACCAGCCTATGGACACATGAAAGTGCCCATACAAATTCCAAAACGTATCAAAAAGGATTTTTATTTGCAACCATCAGAAAAGCTTTACACCAGCAAGCGACTTTTAGTAGCCGCAGGTGTAGTACCAAATGAAGAACCTTTTGCATATGTATTTAATCCAGCTCCATGCCCACAAACAATGTACGGACGGACAGCTATAGGTCATGCTGAGGAAAATTTTGATCTCATCAAAATTAAACGCAATCAATTACGTGATGCTCATAAAAGGCTCACACAAGAACAGCTCGATTGTTTCGACGTCAATGAAGAGCTCGATGAAGAGGGAAGAGCTAAGTACCGAGCATTGTTGACAAGATACCCAGAATGTTTCGCATTTAACAAGGGAGATTTGAAAGAACCAGCGTGGATTGATCCCATCCGGATCCATACGGGAAATAATCCACCCGTTCAGGCAAAACCTTTCCCTTGCTCACCTATGGAGCGACAAAAAGTACGAGAAGAAGTACAAAAGATGTTAGATGCAGACATCATCAAGGAAGTAAACGGACCTTACAGCAGTCCACTATTTCTCATCAAGAAGAAAGACGGAACATTTAGATCAGTTGTGGATTATCGAGCATTAAATAAGACCATCACAGATCAAGTTTACCCTTTAGCAAGAATAGATGACATACTTATGCAATTTGGAAAATCTGCAATGTTCGACACTCTTGACATGGAGTCAGGCTTCTTTCAACTATTAATACACGAGGATGATCAAATTATAACCTCTTTCATTACACAGGACGGATTATATGCATTCAAACGACTACCTATGGGAGTCAAGATTGCACCGTCAGCTTTTCAGCGAGCAGCAGATCAAATGCTGGGCTCACTCAAATTTAGGGGAGCCATGGTATATTTAGATGATGTAATCTCTTACGGAATTCATCTTTTGGATAAATTAGCATCACTCGAAGAATTGATGTTAAGAGCCAGCAACAAGAACTTCAAGTTCAAGCCAAAGAAATGCAAATTCGGATATTTTGAAGTAATTGTTTTAGGATTCAAAGTATCCAGGGAAGGCACCAGTCCAGATCCTGCAAAGGTGGACGCCATTAGACATGTGCCAATACCAAAATCCGAAACAGAAGCTAGAAGATTTTTCGGAATATGCAGTTTCTATAGAAAATACATCAAGGACTTCGCAAAAATTGCTAGTCCCATCTCACAATCATGGATTGGCAGTAAAGGGAAATCTGAAGGTCAAAAACGCATAAGATGCTTCCAATGGAGTGCAGATGCAACAATTGCCTTCAACATTCTCAAAACCAAATTAATGACACAGCCAGTTCTAGCTCATTTCAACCCAGAGTTGGATTGCATACTGCACACAGATGCATCAATCTCAGGACTAGGATGCTGTATACTCCAAGATGATGGAGGAGAACATCCAATAGCTTATGCTTCAAGGACACTAATTCAATCAGAAAAGAATTACTCAGTCACAGAATTAGAACTAGCAGCAGTCGTATATGCAGTTCGCAAATTCAGACAATATCTTTATTTGAGAAAATTTTTAATCAGATCAGATCATTTAGCATTGTGCTACTTAAGATTACAAAAAGATCCAAACCACCGAATAAGTAAGTTTGTAAATAAACTACAGGAATTTGACTTTCAAGTCACATACAAGAAAGGAGCATTACACTTGGATGCAGACTTTCTATCAAGAGCTCCATTACCCTATACAAAGGAAGATTTGGAAGATATAGAGGACCGAGTGATCGAATTTGACCCAGATCCGGTCAAAGAGCACAAAATCGCTTTGGAAGAGCAAAAACAAATCCCTCAGGGGAATATAACAATGCCACCACCAGCGTGTGCAGCCAGCCTTACGACCAGGGAAAGCTATAAGGGAAAATATTGGCCGGATGACGAAAGTCAATCCTCAGACGAAGAGGAAGCCATAATCCCACAGCGACAAAATCCATGGTCAGGAAGATTGAAAGGTCAACCTAGGCGTAAAGTCAAATCACAAGTGGAAATTTTAGCACCTCAACCGAATTTGGAGGAAACGGATTGGGAGAACCATACAATGAGCGTAAAGAGCTGTGTTAATGAAGTTACACACAGCTACTCAGCGCTCAAAGAATGGAAATTATCCGTTGATGACATCATTATAATCCACGAATTTCGGGAGGATGATCCACAAGAGGATGAAAATACCTGGAAATATACCAATGAGTATATCTACGAGAAAAATCTCAAACTAATACAAGATATAGAGCTTCACAATGCTACAATAAATGAGTTAGATATAAAGGAATTTTTATCGCCAAAGAAAGCTCAAGTTCAAAATAAAGATGAAGATTTTGACAGAAATACTATCACTGACATTGGAATGGGGACTGATTGGTCTCCTACTCCAAAGTCAACGACAGCAACAACGTCACAAAGTTCAGCCAATGGGAAGGTTGACATTGATTCACCAAAATCCCTAGGGCAGATGACACGGAGTACAATGGAATTCACAACAATGGATGGGGCAGGTGAGGCTGAAACTAAAGCTGTACATCTACCACCAGCCATAATTGTAGACTCCGATACGGAAGTCCATGATCAAACTTTGAAGAATCAGGAGACAGCGGATCTGGTGAGCCAGGCAGCTGAGACTACACAAAAGAAGTCCTCAACTAACCCGCCCACCCATCCCGCCAGTCCTAAAGAGGCCAAGAAATTGGTACTCACGGATGAAGATAGGAACGTCCAAAAGGAATGCGACCGACCGACACTGAGACAGGAAAAGTTCAGTGTGGAAAATCACATTCCATCCGGACACGATCCCACAGATGAGGAGAAATGGTTTGCATTTGAAGAAACTTGGAGGAATCCAACGCCAGCAAAAGGTGACGAATGGAAGCTCAAACAGGAAGTTATTTCGCAATTGAAGACATACACTGCACAATCTGCCAGGAAGACTGATCAAGTTCCTGATGCAGAAAGTCCAGGATATGCTAACAATCCGGATCTTGATACCCCACAGCGGATCAAGGCGATGAAGATTTCCAGAGATGTGGATGAATGGATGAAAAATATCCAACGAAGATCTGCAGCATGCGAGTCGGAGGAAAACAAAAACCCTCCGCCGTCGCATACGTACATATCCACAGAGAATCCAGATAATGAAGATAATTTCTCTCTACTGGCGACCACAGTAGAAGAGCTGAGGAAAAATATCCAGGAAGGTGAAATCAAATTCACCGATGGAAGATCATGGAAGATTCAACCTTTGAAAGGGCAGGGTGTTGTGACAAGTAAAAAGACGTCACATTCACTATGTCTTTCACAGGATGAAGACCCAAGGAATAAAGACGCTCAGAAAACTGAGGACATGTCATTAAATAGAGCAATAAAATTTGTTCCAGGAGCTCACGCACTACAGGGGTGCGAAGGGAGCAAAGATACTTTTTCCACACACAAGCCTGTGTGTAGGATACTTGAAGATGAAGAGCAAGTTACTATGTTGGAAGAACATAACATGCAGGAGATGCAAAGGGACGATCCAGATTGTGTATTCATCATGGACAAAATAAAGATGCGGCATACGTTAAATTGGAAGGACAAAGAAAAGTATAGCCGATACGAAATTGATGAAGCAGGGATTCTTACTATAGTACATAAAGATGGACGTAAGTTATACGTACCCCGAGTACTTAGAAATTTCCTACTATCAAAAGCTCATGATGGGATCCTATGCGGAGGACATTTAGGATTCCAGAAAACTCTTCATAGACTCAACAGAAATTATTTTTGGAGAAAAATGAATGTCTCAGTGGCGAAATATGTCATGTCATGCGAAAGTTGCCAAGCAGCTAAATCCATGAGAATGAAGCCAGCAGGACTACTTCATCCAATCAGGATAGAAAATGTAGGAGATGCACTATGTATTGATCTCATTGGACCCATGCAAATTAGCATAAAAGGGAATAAGTACATAATAATCGCACAGGATTATGTTTCAAAGTTCGTGATCGCAGAAGCAATTCCAGATAAAACTGCTGACAGGATAGCAGAGTTTTTGCTTCACAAAGTAGTTTTAAAATACGGACTATTCAAAAACTTGCTGAGTGACGGAGGATCCGAATTCAGAGCGGAAATCACTCAAGCATTACTTCGTAGATTAGGCATGAACCATTCTACATCTACAGCACTAAGACATAACAGTGTTGGACAAATAGAAAGAATGGTCCAGACTATAAGCACTATGCTGAGTCATTATACTCAAAAAGAGCAGGCATTATGGTGCAGTTGTTTACCGTTTCTAATAAATGCTTACAATTGCAGTCACCATGACGTGACCAAAGAAACTCCTTATTTTATGATGTTTAGGCGACAACCCATATATGATTTTAACTTACAACTGTGTTTAAGCAGCGTCGACACTAATTTTATGAGTGCTGAGGAAGCCACTACTAGAATAGAAAAAGCTATTGCTAAGATAAGGGAACGTCAGGACTACAGTAAGGATTGGTATGATAGGAAAAGAAGGTTCGTTAAGTTCAACATCGGAGACACAGTGCGAGTCTTTACACCGACCAGGATAGTTGGAAAGAGCGAACGCTTTCTTCACCCTTACCAAGGACCCTTTGTAGTCATAGAAGTTTTAGCCAAAGACAATTATATCATTCAAGACCTTAGGAATTCTAAAAAGAGACAGAAAGTCCATGTGGAGAGGCTTAAGAAGTGCCTGCAGCGAGAACACATTGAGGACGAATATAGTTACGATTTAGATTCCGATATAGTGGAATTGGTAACAAAACGAAATTGGAACAAGTGTGGAAAAGTTATAGTGAGTCAGCCACGGTCAATTCTTAAGAGTTCGACCACTTCAGATAACAGTTCAACTACGAGCAAGAAGGTGACTTTTAAAGTTCAACCTGCTCAAACCGAAGAAATAACTAGAGAGTTTTCATCCGAAAATTACTCAGACAGTTCAAGTGACCAAACTCAGCCAGTACAACAGAGAGGAGAATTTTGTGACAAAAATTACTCACACTCTCAAATCACCCCAAGTGAAGGAGGGAAATCAAACCAGGGACTAAATCAACACAAAGATAACACTCAAGGAGGAAAAGGTACTATTAAGCAGTCAAGTACACAAGTAAGAAAATTTTCGTTAGAAAATTATTCAGATAATAGGGAATTTTTGGATAAAAATTACCCATATTTCACTCGCTCGAAAGTAAATGAACACCCTAGAGGAAATCAGGGACGAGATAAGGGGATTGAAACAACAGAGGAATTTAGTCCAAATAAAAATTTGGAAGTACGCAGCTCAGGAAGAGTACATCAAACAGAGAATCGCAGACTTAGAACTGCTAATTCAAGAAACAAAACCTCAAACGTCAAGTTTCTGCCCACAAGTGGAGAAATCACAAGACGAGGTTCAACCAGAGTAACTGATGACACACACAAAGAGAGAATTAATCCTAATCATCCAGGGATTACAAGCCCAATTAATCAAGGCAAAAGAGAACGAAATTCGTCTCAAACAAAGAATTTTACATCAGATTTCGGAACAACAGGAAATACTGAACAAATTGAAACAACTCGAGGGAGATCACAAAGCAACCCTCCAGGAAACTCAGAAAGCCAAAGAAGATATTTCGGATTTAATAAAC
Source organism: Allacma fusca (assembly GCA_947179485.1). Taxonomy (NCBI): domain Eukaryota; kingdom Metazoa; phylum Arthropoda; class Collembola; order Symphypleona; family Sminthuridae; genus Allacma; species Allacma fusca. The sequence continues at coordinate 44,001,563 of OX359247.1, forward strand.
CAGCTGAAAATAGCTCAGGTGTAATATCCGAAGGTGAGGAAGAAACTCAACCACTTATTGACGAGAGTGACTTTAAAACACTTAAAGAATTAAGTAGTTCAGGGATAAGTCCAACAGAATTTGATGTGGACGACAGCAGTGAGTGTAGAGAGACAAATTCTTCAAATCCGGGATCAGAACCGAGAATTAATCAACCGCCTACGACAGAGAGAGGGAGACCTGGACAAATTGAAACAGGAAATCAAGGACCTTCAGAAGCGACTCCACGAGTTGAGGTGCCTTGGCCCTCAGTAGAGGCGGATATTTCGACACAATTGCTTCACTCAGATGAGCAAAAGGCCTTGGAAGAGCCCCCCTTTGTGGAACTCAACACCAAGCCCACCCAGCGAAGCTCAGAGACAAACACTGCAAAGCCTACAAGCGCAAGGCAGTCGGATCAGAGAGGCAATAGCACGAGTAGAGAGAGAAATAGAACAAACCGAGAGAGCCAAGAATATTCTGAAAAATCAGATACGAGCAGCAAACAGTCTAGCCAACAATTCAAACAACCCTCGGAACGAGAAGTCCCTGTAGAAAATTCTACAGAAGAGGACGAAGAATTCCAGGAAGTTCCAGCGGAAGAAAACGGACAAGACTCTGTAGATACCCATACAGAAGTCATTAACATACCTGTAGAATTTTCTACAGAAGAGGACAGGTCATTGGATGTCATCACGAAAGACAGTCCCAGAAGGCCTGAGAGAATTAGAACAAATACGTCAGAGCACCGAGAGACATTCAGCGACCCTCAGAACCCGACGAGTACAAATCCAACAGGAACTTCAACAAGTTCAGGAGGAGATTCGGGAGTTAAAGAAGCAGGCGAAACACCTCAAGAAGGAAGCGCTGAAGAAACCGGAGAAAGTAGACGATACCCAACTCGTACCCGAAAAAGGACGAGAAGATTTGGATCAGTCTGAAAACGAATGAGCACCACGAGATATTTAACAACAATACCGAACTGTGTTAGTTTTGGTCAAAGCGAGATTGATCTCAAGATTGGAGACCGTATAAATCTCATTAGTTATCTCATACGACAAGGTCGAAGGAGAATCCGATACGTAGGTACGTACACAATCATTAGATCAGATTACTGTAAAGTATTTTATCTTCAACCAGATGTCAGAGAACAGAGGGTCACGTGCATCCGGGTCTCGAACCAACGAGACTCCACGCCAAGACGCCCTACCCGCCGTCGACAGGGACGACGACGATCGACCACGTTATTGGACCCAATACGTGAGTCAAACTGAAGTGGAAATACCACAAGCAAAAATTTTACCAAACTCAGATACGGGACGACTGGAAGTTGTTCTCAGAGTAGACGGGAAGTTACCCCACAGGATTATCATCCAAGGAAGAGATGGACGAGAAATCGTAACTCATTCAGTACTCATCGGAGCTCTCAGAAAGCCTAGAGAGTTAACACTAGATTATCGTATATTACGACGAGAACCGCACTTTTGCGGGTCAATAAATTTTCCGGAGCAGCAGGTGGAAGTTGACAAAGGCGAGCGAGCGCCAGATGATCTTGTCTACCTTTTTAAAGGGCAAGAATTTAATCCCACTCCCATACGACGACAGATTCCTATCTGTAAAACACGTAATAGACAGCCAGATGATCCATGGCTAGTCCAAAATTACAGGCAAGAAAAGGACGTGCCCGGACAAAAGAATCCAAGGGGAGATTATGAACATGATCCATGGGCGTTTACTCCAGGGCTTCAATATGAACGAGGCAAGACCAGTCGAAGCTCATCTCGGAAAGTGATGGGAGCCGACCCCATCTGTGGAGTAACCCGGGTCAACATCCCCGAAATTAGTGAATGGTTACCGCAACATGAAGAACAGGTCGAGGACGTAGCCCATAGAATCAATAGACGCATTGACGATAACTACGGACCCGATCTGAGACGAGGGAACTTGGAGGACCGACGAAGGGAACCTCCGAGATTCGCAGCCTACTCGGCGCACATGGTACCAGCCGGGAGAGGCCGCGGGCGGGCCATCACTACCGGAGAAAGTTCGAGTAGACACCACAGAAGCTCAAGAGAAAGTTCAAGGGACAGACACAGCTCTAAAGACAGCAGGACCAGGAAGCGGGAGACAGAGTCGTCATCGGAGAGGAAGAAGCGACGGGAAGACGACAGGTCAAGGAGCCGCTATGACAGTCCAGCGCGGTCAAGGAGCAGGAGAGAGTCAACCCCACCGCCTTCACCATTTTTATCACCAGCAGCGAAAGATTATAAGGATCGAGTGGAGAGGGAGTCAATACTGACGGCACCCATAGCAGCTCCAGCTTTAAGCTACACAGCGGTCACAAAGATGCCACCGCCAACATTACCGGTCAATAGTGAACCACCCAAACCACAGCGTGCAGTTTGCATCGCTCAAAGAGAAAGACCCGTGGAAGTACCCATAGAGACTCCACCATCAGTAGCAGTGATACCATGGAGTGAAGAAGTAGCCACGGACACAGCTACAACAGCGGACAGAGATACCGCCAATGAATCTTCTTCAGACTCAGAAGAGGAAGAGACAGTACCCATCCAAACCTGTAGTAGGAAAGGATGTAAGAAGGTACGACAAGTAATCGCAACCGACAGTGGACCAGTGGTACAACAGGAATGTGAACATCATGCAAAGAAACGAGCAAAGAAGGAGAAGAAGGTCAAGAAGGAGGCTCAGATGACCATCTTAGAGCTATTTGGACAGAACACAGCACCAGCCCAACCACCGGCGAAATGGCAGTCGAACATCCTAAAAATTGGAGAGGACTCCAGGAAGGCAGGGAAGCACGAGGAGATGGTAAACCGAATAAAAGATCTCGGGGAAATCATCCGCAACCTTGCCAGACAAAATGTCAATGCAGACACTGCAAAAAAGCAGAAGGAAGGATTAATGAAAGAATTAGCACGCCACCGCCAAGAATGGATAAAGTGGAGAAATGACAACGACTTTCACTTGGTATGTGCTGAGTCAAAGATAGACCTTCAAACCAGAGAATTACCTCCAGCACACTTTGAACCAACGAACATTCCAACGTCAACAGCCACATCCGGAGAGCTAGAGCGTTTGCTCGCTCAGGAAAAACGAAATGGTCCAGAAACGGCAAGCTCAACAGGAATGGCAACGGAAATGCCACCCTCACCAGCACAAAACGTCGAAGTTGCAACATCTGAGCTATCTATAGCCGAACAACACAACGACCAGAGCAGTAGCTCAGAGGATTTTGAGGTGATCAGATCAAGGAGAAGACCTAAAGATCGAGAATCATCAATAACTTCGGATACAACGGAAATTGTTAATCACCACCAGCTTTCATTGGCTGATTTTGCCAACTCACCCCAGGACGGAACCGTCATCCTCAGTGACGACGAGGAACCAAGACAGTCAACCTCATCAATTCAAACGCCACCTCACACGCCGGAGATGGGACGTGGAGGAGGAGGAAGACGAGGAGGACCCATACCTTACCTCGGTAACAGTTGGTTATCATTTTTATTAATGTTCGGTTTAATTACATCTGCTGTAGGACAATCCACCTTGAGAAAAGAATTGACGGGACACTACGGACCATATCCAACAACCAGGGCCTCACATTACCAGTGGTGGACCCGATTGGAAACTGACAACTCAACAAGTCCAAGAGGCTTTGACCATGTCAGCCTAGATATTGAAAACAAGGAAGACTCAGAGGAAATCGGACACTATGACCCTTACGGCCAACGGGAATGCCCACCGGTCGGAAATTCAGCCGTACGGTACCAAGGTTTCGGTTCAGCTACAGCGCACCGACTCTGGCAGAATGGAGTAGTACGAGGAGTAGCAGGAGCCGTAGGCATGTGTACCACGGGAATGGTCATAGTAGGAGTCTACACCAGCTCAATCCTAGACGCAGTCAGGAGATGGAATAAACCACTCAAAACAGTCAAAATACCGCAGGATTGGGTACTCATCGAGTCCCAACTACCAGATCAACGACCCATCTGGATGATAATGCCCGTCAACGCCAGTGAGGAAAAAGAGTTAGAAGATTTTCTTAAGGAAGATCCAACAGCAACAGAAATATCTCCGAACTTAATAACATTACCAGGTGATATCCAAAGGAAGGCTCATTACCTCAACGAAACTTCTGTAGCCAAAGTATGGAACCAAGCTTTAGGCAAAGAAGTGGACCCGGAAGAATCCGAAAACGGGAGAGAGCGACGACATGCTCCTGAACCCACTTCGGAGGAAGAGGAACGAAGACAAAGGATTCGAGACCAACGGAAATTACCGCAAGCTATTTGGTTAATGTCACAAGCAATACGTGACGGTTACCATCTAACAACAAGAACTTTACAATCAGTCGCAATGGACTTAATCACAAAAACAATCCCGTTACCACTTCATACCGAATATGAAATTTGGAAGGAGTACGAGTTACAGTACGGAACATTCATCAGCAAAGTCATCAAAATTTTGGGACTTAAGAACACACGTACACGTACCAGGCGAAGTATCTTGGCAAAAGACCAGATAAATAATCTACAACGCCAGATGCAAAACAACCCTCACAGTATAACAAAAGGGGAAGACTATGTTCACCCCGCAGAGGAAATTGCAATAGGTGAAGTTGTACACTTCGCACTAGCAACGACAATCACGGAAGCAAACTGGACGATAGTTTTGCTTATACCACACATATACAACGGAGTGGACCATCTCGAAGAAAAAGAACTCAAAGGATGGGAGACAAAGGCACATGCCAACGTCTCACAAACCCACCCACTCTTCCAGCGAACGTCGGAACGAGCAGCCAGAGAACGGCAGAGGCGAGACGCATTCGTGGGACCGACCAACGCATGGTCACCCGTCAGTTATAGCAAACAATTCTTAAAGCAACAGCTACAGCTTATGCTGGCACGAATCGAGGAAGAGGAGGCTCACTCATCGTCAGGAAGACCTACAGGGATTATTCAACAGCTTGTACGATTTACCCTCAGAATGGTAATCTATATTGGCACGTCTGTCGGAATGGACTTCGGAGGGAACCAGGATCCAATACGGAAGAGTGACCCCGGAAGAAGCCACCCACGAAGGACAGAGGGAGCAGAAGGACCGGTTTTGGCCTCAGAAGAGGAACCGGCTGTGCCAACGGAACAAGCTATGGAAGCTCAAGAAGAAGGAGCCGGAACATCATTGAACGTAATCAAGGAAGAAGTCTTAGACGACGAAGAAAAGCCACCATTGGAACATCAGGTAGATAGTTCGTCAGACAATGAGACAGACAGTAAGTGGGTGCAGACCAGATGCGAATACTGCCCACTCAAACATGGCCATAAGCCACCCGTACGACCAAAGACCAAGTTAGCAGCACATGAAGCTTGGCAAAGACAAAAGGACATTCCGGTACAATACATCCGAAGGAGTAGACCCGAGTTGGACAGGTTGTATGGAAGAGACAACGCTCCAAACTGTACATTCCAGTATAGAGGACGACGACGAGGTCCAGAGCCAGAAATTGAACGACCCAGGGTTAGAGTATACTCACCCATTAGGACTGTAATATTTAACGATACAAGGGACAGACGAGGATCAAGGTCACCGTCACCCGGACCATCCACGATAACGGGACAACCTATACCACCCATTGAAGACAAACTGAAGTCCAGACGAGCTAGACAACGTCAACGAAAGGTGGAGTTCAAGGAAGAACGCCAGGAAAACCCACCAGCTCCAGCACCGGAAGACCCACTGGCACAACCCGACTCACCTGATGTAAGATTCGTTGATTTAGCTCACGTATCATTTTACATAGGAGTCCGTGGATGGATGGTAGCACCAAGTTGGGAAGATGAGGATGCGGAAATAGTCATCTTTACCAACCCAAACAAGACACAGTTATACAGCCAACTGGATCCGGTACGACTTCAAGTGAAAAAGATGGTGGAAAGGGCCAATGACCCATTGGACCACTCACCACCGCCGAGATTTCCGGACCAAGGAATGGAAGATATATCCGGAGACGAACGCCATAGCCAGATAGAAGCGCAGTACTCCAGGAGAACCAACTACTTCAGCAACAACATGGACACCAGGGAAAGATCCACCATGTGTCCTCATTGTTACCAGAAATCTACCATCGACCCAGAGAGATTTCCAACATATAATATTTCACACCGGTCAACCAACAGTCCAGAGCAAAATTTAGTGAGATGGCTCAACAGAATGTACAGGGAGACATTTATCGAGAGACTTGACATCCACCAACAACCCACCCAACCACCTCAACTACGACTCGAGCAGTTACGAAGGGCGCTTAGCACTTTAAGCGAACCTAGAACAGATGCTCACGAATCAAATATAGAATACGCCGAACACCAGGCAGGAATAGACTACAACAATCACGGAGAATTAATCCGGGAAAGAAGGGCATTGCTGTATGATGCAATGGACCATCCCACAGATTATCGCAGACTAGACCCAAGGGAGCGAGACCTGCTCATCCTATACGGGCAAAGTCGAAGAAACGTACCAATGGAAAACACCCGTCTGGAAACGATGGCAGGAGACATGAACATCTCACCAGGGGAAATGATACCGAGACTTTGGACAACATTGTTCAATGGTCAAAGAGGTATTGACAATCACCAAGTACCAACATACCTAACATGTCGGGAACATCAAGGAGTAATGCAAGGGCTAACAGGAACCGAGCTACGCAGATTGATTACTCAGATGTGGTTTGACATAGGAACTCAGCCAACCTGGCGAGAGCAAGAAATGTGGATAAATAGTTTCCTACTGAGAGGAGACGCCATCACCGGACGTGGAGAGAAAGCTTTACAACAACTAGCAAGTATACCAATACACATGCTAAGTTTTCAAGAATTTGCGAGTATGACCGAAAGGCTCATAACTCTTTATCATCAGGACGAGGCAATTCAGGAGTGGCGACAATTTGGAGCGATGAACCAAAGCGGCAGAAGTCAACCCAATCCAATAGACGACATAGAAGAAGAACTAGGACAATGGGAAGACTGGATATTCGCAATGAAACTAGCAGGGGAAGGCCAAAAGCCAACTACCCTATACGCTAGAAAACTAAAAGGAGGAGTAGCCACCCTAAGACAACCCCGGAGAACAGGTTCTTTCAGAGACCTAAACGAACTTGTCACGATACGAATCTGGCAAAGAGAACATTTTCACAGGATTCGGGAGCAAATTAGCAACCGTGGAGACGGACCAAGTTACAAACCATATCAATTATCGCCAAGAAATGAAAGACGACCAGGAATAACACCAATACATATAGTACCAAGCGCTATAGATCGATTCCAAACACCCCAATGGCGATCAGTTGTCATTGATGGAAGACCAGATGAACCCGATATAATAAATCTCATACGAACCCTCAGAGGTCGAACAGGAATCGAAATAGTTTTTCGAGACCTTGGACATGATTTTATTCAGGAAGAACTCAGGAGAGACCCAGTGACACAACAAAGAACCAGCTATCTTTCCATAACAAACCCTGTGGAGCATAGAAGGCTAATGGATCAGTTATGGGAAAGATCAGAACGAGCAAGATGGGACCCGGAGATTTTATCCGAGAATAGATTCGCAGTCATATCATTCCGAACACTAGCGGAAGGAGAGGAGGAGACAGGCACCCTCAGAGGGCCGTCCGAGGAAGACGATTAGGACGTCACAGAGGATAATAACCTGACCATTCCATCCAGGTCATGGCATAATAAGAAGGAGAACTAGCGGGGAAAGCAGAAGCCAAATTACCTGATGACGGAAGAAATTCCCGAAGGGAATGTAAAGTGTAGATTATTTCGCAAGAGATGATCTACGATAAAACATTTTTAAGATCTTATGTAGCATCAACCATCGGGATTACGGCGGACGTTACATAATGATCACCATAACAGAATAGTTAGAAATGAAAAACAAATAAAAATAATTACAAAAATAGAAAACAAAACAAAAATAATTACTTACTAGCACATTTCATAGAGTTCATAGGATAAAATAATAACAAAAGATTATGTCACCGGAAGTGGGACATACGGATTACAACATCGGAATTAGAAAAAGAATTCTCTTTCGCAATCGGAAGATGAAAACACAAACAATATACAGATATAAATAAGAGACTCTTAAACCAGAGTACTCATTATAATCTCAACCCCCACGGAGAGCTCAAATACTTGAGGCTACTCAGAAATACGGAACCAAAAATAGATACAAATTTTCCAAGGATGGAATACAAGTGGTATATTCTTTTGAGCCTCACAATAATTCTAATTGCAATGGACGTTTCCGAAACCAGGCCGATAGCACAACCAAGTCCAGAACCATGGGGAGGACCACTGATGGCAACCCTAGGAACTCAAGTCGGAAAATGGTTCGCAAATTACATGGTACCAGCCATAACCGTCGGAAGCGGAGCTATCACAGCATCAGTGCTATCACAAAAGGACCCAACAGTACACATACTACACCACAAGGATGACGGGAAACTAGCCATAGTGCAGTATGACCCGAACGACCCAAACGTAGAAGCCCAGAGAATCATGGAGAGGAATCAACAAATGGCTCTACTACAACCTCAACAACAATTCATACAAAACCAACAGCCCACGATGCTGAGGGATAACAGACCACCATGGATGGACCAATTCACGGAAATTGATTGGAAACCCAATGAGGTTCCAACATCAGACACGGATTACACCGTAGTCATTATTAGTTCATTCGGTTGTATTACCACAGTAGTGATATTCATATTCACAGTAATACTGTACCGAATTCGAATGCAGAAAAGAAAATCAGATCAACAAACACCGACTGAGAGAGAATTAGACAATGTTGCAGACACGCAGGCATTAGTCCAAAATTCTATAGAGCAGCTAGTCGGATGCAGAATTGTGAGGCCCAATACACAACAACAAGCCAGCCGACACACAACCAGAGCAACCGTACAACTATAACACCGACTCAACCGAGAAGGAAACAACGCAAGAAAGAAAATAACGAAGAAAAATATGCAAAACCATAAAATTGTATGGAAAAATATTTAAAAATATTTATTAGTTATAAGATAGTATTAGCAAAATAATAGGATAAGTAGTTATAAGTAGAATAAGGTTAGGAAGAAAAGTATAGAAAACCAAGTTCATATACAACAAAAATATAAAAACGCAATGAAAATAATAAAAGTTCAAATAACGAACGAGAAGTTCAATTTAGTTAAAGAGGCAGATCCCCAATAGGAGTAAAAAGAGACCAGTCTAAAGAATATGTGATTCAAATCAATATATCTTTCGTGTCTCGATGGATTCATTATCCATTTTCTTTCCAATTTCCTTTTCACCCCATTGATTCCAGTGATAAAAATTTTATTGAATAACAACACTATCAAGTCAGGTTATGTTTTGAAAACAAAGATTTATTTGTTAACGAGACGAAATTGTTTCAAGATAAGGTTCAGTTCTAACAAAAATTTTAGGCAATATCATAATTCCTTGAGGCTTGTTCACTCAACAGCCAATGAGTGATGATTGTAATGCCTTGTGACTTATTAGGTCATTTAACTCCATATGAGAAGGATAAAATTAAATTTCTAACCTACTCATCGTTTGGGATGAGCGGGATACCAAAAATTTCCAGCAAAAATCAGAACCCTGTATAAGCAAGTTCTCTACGATCAGGATCAGTTTACCTTTTAGCTTCAGTTTAACAAAATCTATTTAGCTAGACGTGCTAATATTTTAGGTACCTAGAAAACAGAGTAAGTAAAACGAAAGTCCGAAGGATAGATTCTTTCAAAAGAATTTCTGTAACACAGGTTCTTTTACTAAATTATTTACTTGCAAAGTGTTTCGCATTTCAAATGACAGTTAGAAAATAATTTTGTCAAAAAAATTAGTGACATGAATGTGCCCCGATCAGAAGGATCCTAATGTCGTTTGAGAGTAAGGACCTTCACCTATTCCAAGGGCCTACATGAATGATCTAGGGACCAGAAGAATAAACAAAAATATACCACGAATAGGTAGGAGGAACTTTTAAATAAAAATATAAAAAGTAAAGAAATTAAAGAAAAGGAGAAAATAGTGAGGAACTCCAGGTTCTAGGTACGGCATTTCTTGATGGAGTTTAACTAGGCTGCAAGGTTTTGCACCTCAGAGGTATTAAAAGCAGTACAGATTTACATTGCAAACAGTGTCGACATCTTTTACAACTTGACATTAAGAAAAATTTACGGAATCATTAAATTCACTTCGTTTATCCAGTACAAAGGATCAGTTTTAAATCTTAAAAGATCAAATGTCTTATTAGCTTTGATAAATTCCATAGTTTCCCAAGACCAAAATTATATTAAGAAAACACAATTCTGAAAGGAATTTTAAACAGAAAATTTAACTTACAAATTCGACACATTTCATCAAATAGGATTTTTACAGATCAAGGTATATATATATATATTTATGATTATCGCCAAAATACATTCCTATCTCAGTTGAAGAAATAGCTCACGGTACAATATGATTTTATGTCTTATGGAGTAGTAAGAACCACTTACAGAACTTCATGGAGCACGATGTTTTCACATTTGGTGAAATTGCCAACAGTTGTGCATGAGAAGGACATAATTCCTAATTTAGCCACCGAAAAACAACTCAAATAGTTCACAGGCGAAAATAAAAAGATTCTTCAAACTTTCTGTGGAGACCTCAGGAGGTTTCAGCGTTGGTTTTTCAAACAATTGTGTTTAAGAGCGACACTACTGTGCTCAAGACCGTCACTTCAAACCGTTGATAGTGATATTGAGCAATCATCGTTTTTGACAAAATTTTCCCCACAACGATTTGTCTGTGACATGTTAAATTGTTTTACAAGGAAACTCACGGGATTTTACAAGCTTAATAATACACCTTTAAAAATACATTAGGCCACTACCCTAGTAATAACAGTAACTGACAGTAATCACAATGTTTCAACAACTAGTATTCAATATCAGAGAAAATTAGAAATCAAATGAGAATAGAAACAAGAGTCAATAGTTTCATATCTGCCTTCAAGTAATCTTTGCTGATCTTTCCTCATATGTTTGGAAAGCAGTCAAGACAGTTTTACAAACAAATTCTTTTCAAAACATGTGTACAAAATTTTCAATTCTGCTACGATGTTTCTAATCTTAGATACGATAAATAACAATAGAAATCAAGTTAAATGATGATGTAAATAACGACATATTCCATGTAAATAGTGTATATGCAAATGATGAAAGGATAAAAATGGTTGATTATCAGACGTAAGTATACAAACAGTAACACCATCAAATATTGTACAGCATTACAAAAGTATACACACATATGATGATGAACATGTATGATAAATTGTATAAAATGCCTTAACAACAAATACCCATGAATACCATTACGACCTTGCTATAAAGTCAATATAACGACCATGATTAAGCTACAAAGTAGGGTAACAAAAATAAAAAGTAGTATACCTTAGGAATAATATGATCTTGAACTTCGACAGAAGACATTGTCGAGGTCGACAATTACCCAGAAGAGGAATGTTACGGATATATTATAAATAGAGTAGAATAAGCATAATCTAAGTCAGCAAATAGTTTAGAAGGTCGTAAGCAGAAGCTACGTGAGACCAAACGCTGACCTAACATAATCATAAGTAAAGGAAAGGAAATGATTCAGATTATTCAATAAACAATAAACTAAGAATAGGATAAGATTAGATTTAGAATAAGACACGTAGATTAAGTACAAGTTCTAATCTCGACTTCAAGGAAGAAACATCAAGAGGAGTCGCACCTAGAGTCCATTCCCTCCGGGATGGATCTCAACAGGTAGCAAGCGGGGCGACATGAAATCGGGAGATTTCATGAGAAGAAGAGGTTCAGACTTCAAATTCTATTTGTGTTAAATGTTAATTGTTCAGTGTAAATTGTATCAGTTTAGGAACAATAAATCGGCTCAATAAACTATAAAAACGAACTACACACAGAGTTCATTAGTTCCATTTATTCATGCGTTTCCAACAACATCGGATTCCAGGAATTCAGGGGATGGAACACCCGAACCTAGGCTACATTGTCTATTACCCACACAACATCAATACCCGGGTAATACATAAACGTAACAATATTGTAGAACCAGGGTATGAATGCAAAGGGTTTTGGAGGAGTATTTTATTAATAGTTACTCAAATCCTGGCACAATGAAATGCAATATCCCGTAATGTTATGCATATTTGTGGGGCGCCTATGTGGTTTGAATATCAAATTTCTGCGGGGGACTGACTCTCACTCGAGAAATCGATTCTTAATGGAGACGAGGCTTCTACTCCGGACACAAGTGGATTCACCTGTCAAGAATTTGCGTACTTTTCTGTACCCTCAAACCCTGCGTTCATGTGCTTCACTGGGGCATTTGCAGGCGTTCAAATGCTTGTATCTACATAAATAGTTCCTTACATATAGATAGATACTTATAATGATGGGAAAATATATCAAATTCACCAGCGCTTTTTTTTTTATTGTGAGTGTTAAATTATCCACTCTTCAAAATACGATTTTTTGATGTTTATTTGCTTTGACCTGGGCAAAATGCCAGGTTTCATGTTTTGACATATGAATGGGGAAGGTTTAAGTGGGACATTTGGAATCCTTTTTAGTGTCAAATTTTCTATGTGAGTCAATAGTGGGTCTACTTAGAACCATGTTTCTAGAGATTTTTGGGCATTGCCCTAAATTTTAAAGGATACCCCTAAAACGAGCAAAATTTCCTGCTTTGGCGAGTAACAGCTCAGTGTAAGGGAAAATACACGTTTTAGTGTATTGCCGGTGTTTGACAAAATTTGCTGGCTCCAATATATTGACAATATCTTAAAGAATTTTCCTATATATGATTTACCTTGACGTGTACAAAAAAAAACAAGAAATTTCCTGATGCATAAATTTCCCGAAATATTGGGTTAGGAAATTTTTGGAGTTTATCACGCAATGGAAGGAAATGCAAAGGCGAATTTTGATATTTGCAATTTTTCGTCGATGCGAAATTTGAACCGCAAATTTCTCTACAACTTTAACACAAGAGCTTAAAATTTCGATTAAAAAATTAAACAAATATTAAACCACTTCTTAAAAATAATATTTAAGACAAGAAAGTAAAAATAAATTGGGTTAAATACTAAATTTTATAGCAAAATATTTTAAGCAAACCAATAGTTTGACTAAACAAAAATAAAAATAACAAAACTAAACTTAAAAAATGTCGAATTAACTCCCCCAACTAGGAAAGCCCCTCTTTTATAAAAAAAAGCATGAAAACCGTAATATCAAGATTTTCCCATGTTTGCAGAAAATATTCACAAAACCTTGAAATTCCAGGACGCCCACGTAATTCTCATCAATATTCAACGAAAGGCATACATAGATATTACAATTTTATCATCACTTCTTGCCCGCAAAAAAAAAGTCCAGAAAAATCGTGCCAACTGTTCCCCTACTAATTTAACATCCTTTCAAAAACATCCTCCAACGGGACCAGGAATTGAAGCACATCTGAAGATCCGGGAAGAAATCAAACTTGGCCCAGAATCAGAATAACATCCCAAAAATAAACAATCAAAAAATATACGAATATCCTCCGGACCTGACAGCTTTCTCCAACTTTCTTTTCTCCCCAAGAAAAAAAGTTTCAACTCTGGAAGTAAAACACACAAAAAGAAAAATCCATTTATCATTCTTTCACAGCAGAGTTCCTGAAGGTCATTGAATATTTCGGATGTGGAGCAAATAATCCCAGATTTTTTGCAAAAAAAAGAAAAAACATTTTGCCGCAAAAAAAATTTTCTTTTACAAAAAAAACTTTCCCCGAAAACTGTTATTTTATCCAAAAAATGTCATTCAAAGGACGAAAAGAATTACAGGTACAAGTATTAAAAAAATGGATGCTTTCCTTTTACCTAAATGTTCAAGAGAAAAAGTGAGAATCAAATTTGAAGCCACAGTTTTATGTCCTCGGTGTTGTTTATTGAGTGAGATAAGAAAAGAGCTCTGATTCCGGGAAGTGAAAGGAGAGAAATCAAAGTCGAGGACAATCATCTCTGTCATCTTCCCATATATGGATTGTACTCCCTTGTTATGTTTTGACAATTTTCGAAGAGTGAGGAAAAAAATACGTGGGGGAAAAGATATATCAGCATTGAGTATTGACACTTCATACAAACCTGGGTAGAGTTCCGGAGGTTGACTTTCTCCCTTCAATAATAGAGTCCATTGATTTCTGTCCTCCACTCGGCCTAGGAATAACTCACGCTGTTTTTATCCTTGACTTAAAGCAACATTGTAAATCTTGTTAAGGAGCGTATCAGATCGTGCGTATGTCCGGAGGTTTCAATTCTCTATCGGCAAATAGGACTTCCCTCTGACTCGCTTTCTCCCACTTTCATTCCCTATTAACCAAACGAGAGGGACATACATAAATCGATTTGGATTTTCTATTTTCTCCCTAAATTTCACTCCAGGTTTGTCCTCTCTACAAGTTGATAATATTCAAGGGAACTAGCATGTATTTGTGAGTTTGTGTGTCTCTCACTCTCTCTGTGTGTACTATGTTAGTAGATGAAATCTCACGGGAACGTCAGTCACGCTGTGCTACATTTTCTCCTCAAACTGAGTACACACACACACTTGAGTCTTTTAAGGCCCACAGGCCTCCTGCCTCATATCCGCTTTCTTTCCTTCCCTTCAGTTTCAACTCCTCATCGGAATATATGTATATCCAACGGGGAAATTCTCCTTTTATGGATAAAAGCTCACCGCAGAAATACACTACAAACTTGTAATCAGCTCTTCTCTCCATAGGTCTAGTAGAAACTCAGAGGACGGATTTACATAGGGAAGTTATAAATTTAGAAATGTACGGCGGAGAAAGCACAATTTCCCTTGTGCTCAACCACTGTCACCACTTTCTCCACTCAGCGGATTTACTCCCTGAAATTATAATTTGTCTAGTATCTAAAACTAATGACTTTTACAGTGATGAATGAAGCTAGCTACAAAAACGTCCAATTTTTAGAGGGCATAGTGAGAACGTCTCTGAGCTTATAACTTTAATTTATAGACTGTACAGGTTATGCTCAGTTTTGAGGGGACATTAATAGATAGTTTTGCGGGTGCGAAATAGATTCAACCTTTGAATATCTACATGCTAAAAGTTATATTTAATAGTGTCAGAACAATCTGGCGGAAAATCTAGTTGTAAAAGGTGGTGAAAGTTTGGTTTCTTCAAGTGAAAGTTCACTTTCTCCAGGTGAAAGTACCCTACCTTCAAAGTGTAAACTCCTTTTTTCCAAGTGAAAGTTCCCTTTCTCCAAATAAAAGTTTACCTTCTCCAAGTGAAAGTTGAGCTTTCATCAAGATCGTTCTTTGAGTGACACTTATCCTTCTCAGCGTTGGAATTGACTCAAAGCGAATAATTGCCACCATCAGGTGTTGAGACGTGACATATAATCCCAGCAAAATAAAACTTTCTTTGGAGGAAACAATATTGAACTAACATTACAACTACTCAGTATAATGAAGCCGAGATTGAAAGAGAAGGGGAAGAGACAGCAGGAATTTAATTTAGAAGTGAATAAAGCAAGAGAAAAACTCTTGGATCACTGTTGGAAATTCCAGTTGACGTACATACTTTCAGACTAAGTAGACTCTTATTGAGTGTAAGGATGGGCTAAAAGGGAAAGTTGGTCGGAATAGGACACGACAGAATGGAAGAGGAACAGGAACAAGAGGGAGATTTGAGGAACCTCGAAGATGAAGGTGTTACAGAGGACGAGCTATTAGACCGACTAAATGAACTTGAGAAGGCGAGGGACGGGGATGGTGGATTGCCAAGGGAGCGGAGGTACATAAGGAATGATACAGAGGTCGAGGAGGAAGAGCAAGAGCATGTGAGTAGTTTGGACGTGGAATTCCTCAAGCGAGTCCTCCTTGGAAAGGATATTTCTCCGCCGAAAAATCGAAGAACCCTCTCCTGTGAACAATCATCCGCTCATTTATGGGCCAATAGTCCGAGCCGGTGTGTGAGACTCAATCCCAGGAAACGAACCTCCGCACCTCAATTTGGTCGAACCAATACAATCAAAAATGCTGTTGTTCTCAGAAGTAGACGCTCCTGGCCGGTGGCGCCGCCTAGAATTAGAAGGTCAGTTTTATTATCTCCCTTTTCTTTAGTTCTCAAATCTCTAAACCTAATTCGCAAAAATTTCAAAAAAACCTGTTTAAATTATCCAAAAATCATTTTCTTATACTTTCTCCTACCTTTTTCTAAAACTTTCTCCACTTTCTCCACAACTGTCTCCAAAACTTTCTCCACTTTCTCCAAAACTTTCTTCACTTTCTCCAAAACTCTCCTTTTTTGCATTTTATTTCTACATTCAAAAACCTTCAAAAAATCTCCCGGCTTATTTCTATGGAAAATTCATAAGCTCCTATGGGGAGCTCCCTTAACAGAAACAGATTTCACTATTGACAAAACGCGGGAAGATATTTCAGAGAGAAAATGTTATCTTTGTTTTGAAATTATGCCAAGAGAAAGTTTCTAATCGGGATGTAACGTTGACACTATACATTTGGGCCTAATTAACAATTTTAATTTACTCAAGCATACTCTCCCGTATAGCTACTTCCATGTACATAATTCTATTCATGCTAATTTCCATGCCTGAGTGAAAGTTTAAGAGGCTTCAGGTGGATTCAATTTAATTTGTGGCAAACGCCCCTCCATCTCTCCTCTCATCAATATTCGAGTCGTCCCTATATTTCCCGTAATTTCCCAGCTTTTTCCAATTCTTCCCATCCAAGCACTCATGACTTTCTCCAAGCCCACTCATCAATTCCTATAGGGATTTCCCTCGCTTGAAAGAACCTCCTGGCAAAGGCTTCCCTTTGAGACAACTACTCAAGGACCAAAGCACTATATTTCTCATGCTCTTGTAAATCCTCCCGATTAATTCCCACTCATTTGAGTGAAAGTTTCCAAGGGAAAGTGGGAGTCTTCTTCACAGACTCCTGAACATACTCCCCTTGCTCAGCCGGTTTAATCAGTGATCATGGAATTAATTTAGTGATTATTGGTATTATTATTCCCTTGACTTCAGCTTAACCCTCCGAAATTTCCTGGTACAACTACAGCCTTTAAAGTACCTAGATCAGGGGATACATATTGATAAGCTCTCGGATTAATCCCATGTGTTTGGAATATTTTGGGAGCTTTAATGTCGAATGTAATTTTTCCTGAATCCGAACAATATTTGATATGAGAAGTAAAATGATTGGAGAAAGTAAGGACGACAAAGTACATACGTTTCAAGGGTAAATTGCTATGACGATTTACTCCCCTGTGGATTGGGATAGCAAGAATTGAGTATTGGATTTCTCACTTGATTTCCCACTCCTGTTTTGAGAGCTGAAATAGAGGAACAGCAGGGGGGATATGAGGGAGAAGAAAATGACAATTTTTTCCTTCTCTCTTCCATGTCAAAAAGGAGCACTAATGATCTTTTATGGTTATTCATGGGAAAACAAAAAGCTGTCCGCGTCTTTATGTGCAAAAACTATCAATCTTCATCTCTACCTTATCCCACTCCTTCAGCCCTACTTCATTAGTACGTACATATGTAGGCCTGCCACTTGACAGATACTTGTGGGAGTACAGGATGTCGCTGGGAATTTTTCTCTCTCAATTTTACACAGCCCGCTTATTTTTGAAAATTATTAAAAACCATCCAAACTATTTTTTGATTTTTCCTCATCATTTTTTAACTAAATATCTATCAAAGTCTAAGAAAAATTCATAATTTTATGGTAAATTGAAATTTATTTCCTACTAGGCACGTTTTTATTATAGCGTTTTACTCAACAGACTTTCTTCAGAAAAACTTTTCAAATCTATGAGGGAAAAAACTCCAAAGCTTTAGAAAAAAGTTGAAATCGCAATGTAACTATTATCATTTTAGAAGTCCTTGGAATTTTTTACTTGACGGTAGAAAACTGACCCTGTGACCTAAAATATTGACCTAATTTAATGAATGTTTTGAAATAAATTCTGGAAGGGGATTTTCTGAGGGTAGCTATTTTTGTTTAACATTGACCAGCGTGTGGACCCAGGGGGGATAAAAATATTTGGAGGGAACTTTTGTATTACGTACGTTAATATTTTCTTGGGCTATCCCTCGTGTATCTATAGACCTCAGCAATTCCGGGAACCCTTTCATCTTGAGTGAGAAGATCCCCACTGCTTTCCTTTCTCCCTCCCTCCCTTTTATTCAGTATCTTAGAACTGAATTTGCAGAGGCCCTGCCACTGACCGATATGAATTGTTCCTTGTCAACCTGTCAAATGGCTCTAATTTTGCATATATTTCATTCCCAAGTGTTGCTCCCAGTCTTCGGATGATTTGTAGGACTTGTATTGATTTTGTTCTTGTGTTGGGAGGATATCCAAAGGAAAATACGCAGTCGGAATATGTTTCAGATTTTTCTGCATTTATGGAGCACTTTTGTTGTTGTTTTTTTTCAAGTCCCTTCAACTGTTTTTGCATTCTTGGAGAAAGTAGAGAAAGTTTCGGTCTATTTGCCAAAGGGAACATTCTTACTCTTGCCAGAGTTGAAAATGTCTAAATCATTTTCTCTTATTCTTTCTCCTGGAGTACTTTACTATATCTACATGCATTGTAAATTTTTACATGCAAGCTTTATATATAAACTACAATCGAATATTCACATGAGTAGATACATATGAACGACACATGACGAGCGAAAAGTTCCTAAGACTCTCTTCAGTTTCCACGGATTTTCCAAACTGTCGAACAACTTGATGTAAATTGGAGGGGACAAAAGTTTGGATCTTCCCCAAAGGCTCTTAGCATTGTCTGTATTTTGTAATATGACAATTTTGAAACTATGTCAGAAATTTTTAAGGAATTCTTCCTTAACTTTGATCTCCAGGAGAAAAAAAGGTTTATTCTTCCTTCTCTTGTAGAAATTACAATTGGCCAATTTATTACTTTCTACAATTTTTATATCTTGAGACGAGGAGGATTCTTGAGGAATTATTTCCGTTAAATTCTTCTCACGTAAAAAATTCCAAAGAATTTCGTTTCAGGAGAAATCATTGAAGAAACAATTCTTTAATTTCAAAACCCTCACTCTTGTCAAGCGCTAAATCCCCTTGGGCCGGATCTGTCTTCCTTCAAGTCCATACGAGAAAGGTTGGTTTCCAATCTTATCATCATTTCATTGCAGCTGGATCTTAAACTGTGTCAATAAAATTCATCAATCATTCCAGGACTTTCTTAATTCATTCCTCTCAAAACCAACATTCTTTTTCAAAATTATTCAAAAATTATTAATGACATTCCTAGAAATTACCGTATTTCCTTACACCTGATCCTTGCCCTATTTTAATTTAAAATTCCCTCTGAAATTTTGGTGAGCATAAAGGCCCCATAATAAGCCCCCCTAAGCTTTCACTCCAGTAACGGAAAAAATTCAGTATTTACTTCTGGTGTCTTCGGATTTGACAATGCATTCGCTCTGTCTCGGGACTCTCCCAAGCACTATTCCCACACGTTGTTACTTCCCTGGGAGCTAGAGAGCGCGCGGGAGTTATTTCAGCAGAGTCTGACGCCACTTGACATTTTTCTCACGATAAGCACCGACTTCGCTTTGTAAGCTGCATCTTGTGTTTAAAATCTGTAAAACAATGGATGTAATTTTGTAACGTTGAAAATACACTCTATAAGAAAAAAATTAAATTTTTATCACCTCTGAAAATTATCACATTTTCCCAGAGCATTTACCCTCATAGAATATTGACCCCAATGTGAGGCCTTCCTTGATTACAGAGAGTGTGGAAGTCTGAGATAAGGAATTGCTCTCACAATCTCCCAAGGACAGTAGGCTAATTGTAAGGAGCAAAATTGAGTTCGTATACCTCAGACAAGAACCATGTTCGGGAACAAATCTCTTCTTCAGGATTCTTGAAAATTCTCAGAGGAAATTCTCTAACAAAAATTTGCTAAAAAAGCTCATTTTGTGTGAGCACTTTCTCCAGCAGAAATTTTCCAAGAGATTTCTGAGATCTGTGAGAAAATAATTTTGTTCCTAGCAAGTCCACCATTTTAAGAGCTAGGAACGCTCTTTTGAAGACAGTCCTTGTAACTAGACTTGACTGTAGTACATTTGCAGAATTAAAAACCGGGAGTGCCGCTGGGAATTAATGAAACTTAATCCCTTGTAAGTCCCTCCCTTGACTCGGATCTTCGTGACAAAAAAAAAAGAGTGTGATGAGAAAAGTCTCATTTGGACGTCATACTTTCTCTCCGGAAAAAACTCAAATCCTTCGCTCTCAAATCCTTCATTAACACGGTCGGGCATGAGGGAGTAAATGAAAATGAGAATGGGACGGATCATCAAGCTTCAGCCACCCCCCCCCCCTCCCTCAACCCTTTCCCCCCTTAAAAATGACTTTCATGTCAAAACTCTTTTTGTTTCAGGCTCATCTTCTCAGGAAGTTATTGTAATTTTATGGAGGTGAATCCCGTCATGACCTTTCCACTCGATTAAGCCTCACCGAGCCGAGTTGCCAAGGGAGGTAGAACTTATTTCTTTAAGACAGGGTCTTTGGAACGTAAGGTTTATTTCATGTGTGGGTTGAAGTAAAATTTTAGTATAAATCTCAGTTGCTTAAATCTGTCATGGGACAATTTAAGGGGGTTGGGAAAAAATACTCGGTAATAAATATTAGAAGAATCGTGTGATCCGAGAAATAATCACGTCCTTTCTATATCCCCATCCCGTTTTGTTTACTTTCCCAATCCCACTCCTCCGAAACGAATTTATAGCATTTAAAAGCTTGGGAGAGAGATACTTTTGCCAAATAAGAAATGACAGACGGGGTCTATCCGAGGGACAAGAGGAAAATATTTTTCTCTTCTCTAAAATTTTATCTCTCAGTTCCGTTCATATTGACACGGGCTCTCCTGCCCGGGCTTGTACATCTGTATGGATGTACATATGTGTGGAAGTATGTACATTAGTGTTTTTCTAAGGAGGGATAGATAGATATGTATAAGAACGTGCGTACTTCTTTATAGATATGAAAGTGTACGTGTCGGGAGCGGGCGCAATTTCATGTGAGTCTGGAGCCCACAATCAATCACATGCTCTTTCCAATCCAATTTTCCCGCTGACTTCCTTCTTTCTCAAAAGAATCATTCTTCAAAAATATAAGCCCTCTCCCAACTTTTTTTTCCCGGGGAAGAAAGTCACAATTGCCGGGGAAAAGGCTATCTTCCTGGAGGATCTTTTTGTTGTGTTAATGTATATACGTAGAATGTATAACTGGGTCAGTGTGGAGTAGGGCTTGAGAAAATATTTGTGTGGGCCGATGGATTATGCATTAGGGGTGGAACAGAAATATTTTTTCTTGCTTTAAACAGAATTTTATTGCGAAAGCGTCAATTGTACTGGGTGAAGAAAAATTGTCATGTACTTTTCAAATATTTATAAAGCATCGGAAATGCTTGTTTCTAAGTTTGGAGGAAATTTTTCTCGACTTTTTTATTTAAGAATTGGGCACATTTTGTTGGACAATTTTAATTGCGAATTCGGGTGAATTTTTTATTTGCAAATGTAAAAATTTGTTTGCAAATATTTGATGATATTTGCAAATAAAAAATTCACCCAAATTCGCAATTAAAATTGTTTACAAGTTTTGGGATAAAATTGCCTCTAAGTTTGTCTTACTTGCAATTTAGAGCAAATTTTATTTATTGCAAATTTTGAGCAAATTTTACGTAAATTTTATTATTTTCAACGTTTATTGCAAATTCTATCGAGATTTTCGTAATTTTGGAATTCCGAGGTAAATTTTATGGAGATGTTCATGATTCTTGAATTCCAGAGTAAATGTCTTGTAAATATGGGCAATTCTTAGGAAAATTATTTTACAAATGCTTGTTATTTCCTAATTTTTCCATTTTAGTCTAATTTTTAATATTAGAAAATTTTAGAGATAGATTCCACATATTTTATAAATTCAAACAAAAATGTGTATGTACACAATTGAGGAGAATTTTCCCATCAAGTACCCCCTGAATATTTTTCTAATTTAAAAAAAAATAAGGAGAAAATGTCATTTTTTTAAATTCAAGGAAGCTTAAAGAAAGGATCAAAACAGTATAAAATTTTCCTACAATAATATTTCCTCAATTTAAGGGAAATTTTCATTACAAAAATTCCACAATGCTGTCCTCAGATGAAGTTTTTGCTGTCATACTTATCCAAAATTTAATTCTCCGACAAACTTCGTCAATGCCACTGGCTTTAGTATATTAATATACACAAAATAAATTAGGCATTTTTAAGGAACGAATAATTCCCGTCTTTGGCAGGAAAACTCTCTAATTCCTAATTGAATGCCATCCGACTCTCCTTATGCAATGCAGATTTTAGCAAATTCCCCAAATATTCAAATTACCTCCAAAATTATCACTTCAATAATTCCCCACTCAAAAATGTCAAAACCCTAAAATCCCCTCCATGACTCACCTCCAGGTAAATGGAAACACTCAAAAAATATCACAAATTAGCTCCAGGTAAATAAAGACCCTCAAAAAGGTCCCCCGTTTCCTCAAATAAATATATTTTTGGCCAATGATGAAAAAACATATACATACACATCCTTGAGGAAAACGTCAAGTCCTTAAGATCTGAATAAATTTGATCCTGTAAATTCAACATTTACATGCGAATCTCCTCTCAAAGACTTTTTTCCCTCTCTCTCTCTCTCTCCCTCTTTCTCTGTCAAATAAAAAGGGAAGCCTCTTTCCCTCTCAAGAGTCGAGACCTAACGTAAATATGTACATGATTGGCCGGAAAATATGTATCTGCATTGAAAAGAGATTTTTCCTCAAGAGCCACTCCAAGACTGAAGTGCATTCAACTCTCTCTTATTCCCTTCCCCATATGCACCACACATTTATTGGATTTACAGAGAAGAAAAAAAAGCCCGCTCCCGGGAAATTTAAGTATCCGTAGGAAAATATTTGGACAAATTGCAAAAAGAAAAAAAAATCTCCAGAGGAAAAGTCAATGGAGAGAAATAAGACTGACCGGGAAAAATAAAAGTCAGAGATTTCCCTTTCACAAGCAACTTGTGGAATCCTTTGAATAATAATTCTGTATCTGAGAGTGCGCTTGGAATTAGCATCCTCACTATAAATACAGGGGCTATATATACAGTCCCCTCCAAATGTCACAGCCCCTAGTCCCAAAAAATCAAAAACATAAATATTTCAAGCAAAAATTTCCAAAAGTAAGGGAACAAAATGGGATTCCCTCGTGTGGGAATTTGTCCAATTATTTTAATGTCCATAGGGCGGGTGTTTTTAAATCCGGAGCTGACTGCATAGTGTAGGAGTGTGCACTAGTCCCTGATGACACTGGCTCGGTTGCTCAAATCAAGATAAAAGGGATTTATGAAAAGCAGAGAGTGAGAGAGAGAGAGAGAGAGAGAGAGAGAGAGAGAGAGAGAGAGGAACTCCAGCTATTTTTAGCCCCACTGGATACGTACATATCTATTACTGTTAAGACTCTCAAAAATAAAGGGAATTATTTATAGCGGACTCATCCACTACCACGACTCACTCCAAGACATCCCGTCAACATCGTTAGGCCAAGTAATTGAGGAGAAAGGGAATATTCAGGGAAAGATCCACTTTTTTTCAAATACGGGAACATCCAATCCAACTTCCCATTTCCCACACGACTAATGTCCCACAAGTGACTGCCCCATTTGTCCGCTCTATTTACATTAAACAGAGCACTTATTTTTCAGGGAGCTTTCCAGGTACAGATAAAATCTTTGAAGTCACTTCAAACCCAGCTAAAAAAAATTTAAGAAGATACTTTTTCCCCACCCCCCCCCCCCTGACACATTTACATACTGTGGAGCTTATTCGTTTACTGGGATTTTTAAGACTGGTAAAAAATCTATGCTATAGAGATATATCTATCTACTCATTGGAGTTAAGGCAGGGATCTGAGTTTTGCATTACAGACGCCTCAGAGCAGGTCTGTAGTACGCATAGTGCTGGGTTTAGGGACATTTGCATGGGAAAGTAGCTCCATAAGCTTAATTGACTCTGGGATGGCTGGAACGTTCCGGACATGTTATTGGCTATTTGTAAATAACACTTCTGCACACAGTGGTTTCATAACAGGTGCACAATATTTAATTACACTTGTATATATCTACATATGTATCTATGCATAGAGCATTTAAGCAAATGAGGCTCCGCAATGTTATTCCAGCATTTGCATTGGAGTCTTATGGGCTATGAGGCTCGTAAAAATTCCTCTGTCTGGGATATTATTGTACATGTATGTATGTATATATATGTATGTATAATTATGTTTGTTGAGTCTGTCGTTGAGCAAATGGATATGTAATAATCATCATCGTAATAATAAGCAAGGAATTATAATTATTCCAATGCTAATGAATCCTGGAGTTGTATTTGTTTCCTGGTGCTTATGTAATAATTGCCACTGAATATAAAACCCTCAAATGGACTTGAAATCCATTTGAGTCGTAGTAACAGTTATTACTCTAAACATTAATTAGGAATGTTTCCTACTCTACAGTCAAAATTCCTGTTGTTGGGACTTCCTAGTAGAAAACACCATTCAACAAATCCAACTGGACTATTGATCCCTCAAATTCCCTATACATAGTTGGGGCCTCACCTATAAATATCTATAGATAGATTGGGTAGGCCACAAAAATTTAAGAAGAGGCGCAGGGACACGTGTAAACCATTGGGGCTAATTGAATGAAATTTAATCCCATGTGTTTTGTGATCAAGGTCCCAGGAAATATTTCACAGCGCCTGCCCCCCAATTAGTGAATAATTGCAAAAATTTCAGAGATGCTATTCCAATTTTTTTTACAACTTCAGGAGGACGTTTTGAGGAAATATTGACCTAGGTCAATATTTTAACCTTCAAATTTTTTAAACATGGTGGCTCCGTTGGATTTTTGTATTAACTCAAGAGCAAATACTGAGAAAACATAAAATTTTCCTTTGGTGGGAAGAAAAATACAAAATTTTTATTTGCACTAGCAAAATTTGTATAGAAGTTGGAATTTAGGGTGAATTGGTGTATGATTTTATGGGTATTTCATAAAATATGGGGTTTATTTGTGCGTCAAAAATTATGGGCGGAATTAATATTTGCGTCTTTACAAAATTTTGGATGCGCTGAGTTTGCAAACCCTTGGAGAAATTTTAAAAATTTCATTATCCCTGTGTCAATATTTGGGGCTGCCAATGGGGAAATTCTGAAGTAATAATTTAAAAGGGATTTTGCAACTGTGTTGTAATTTCTGCCCGAAGGTTTTTTGAACTATAGTTTTAATATTGCCGGAAATTGACACAGTTTCTCATAAACGTTTGCGCAATTTGAAGGGGAAATGGCGCAAAATCTCAAATTATTACAAATTTACTCAAAAAAAAAAACGAAAAAAAATCCTCCAGTTTTAAAGCAAGTCTTCATAGAAATTACGTAAACTGGGGTAAAATGACACTTCCCAAATTACATCTTTTAGCACTTGAGTACAGTAGTAGGAAAAATATAGGGGAAAATATTTCATTTGGGTTCTCATTTGTCAAACGGGCCAGACCATGCTTCCAATTCCCTATTACTCCTCCGGGAGTAAAAAAAAATGTTTAAAGTTGAAGCACATGTGCTGAGAAAATAATATTACAGGGAGAATATCTTATCCTGTAGAAACCCTCCCCTTCATTTATCTCACAAGTGTCGAAAATAATTTCACACTATTTCGAGTAGAATGCAAAATGTACACAAGTCTCTTTCAATTTTCTTGCCAACAAAGCGAACAGGAAAAATTCCATAAAAACAAATAAGAATGTAAGAAACTCAAGAGAAACTTTTGGGACGTAGTAAAAAAAAAAGTTTTAGCAAAAGCCCGATATTTTTGAATCATCCCATTGTAGTAACCTTGGAGCTCTGAGGAAATCCAAGGTGCTTTGGTCCACAATAAAAAACAAGGGGTAGGGAAAAAAGCTATGAATGACATTCCTGAGTCATAAAGTGCACGTAGGAAAATAAAAGCATCCCGCTGGGACTACATGCAATTACTGTAGCATTACTTGGCTCCTCACAAAGTCCTAGACAAACATACACACACACATAACGCACACACAATCCCAAACACACACACACACACAAACACATGTAAAGCTCCATAAAAATCATAGGAGCTTGTTCTAACAGACACCTTGAATCTCTCTCCAGCCAAGCAATTGACGTAAGTGTGTACATTCCATTATTATAATTTTTAACATCTCATAAACCCTAATATGTTTCAGAATGTTTCCCCCTTTTTTTTATCACTAGCTTTTCATCCCTTGGGTCTCCCTCCTTTTTTCCCCCTTACTATTATATTACATAAAAGGACAATTATACGCGTGGAACATTTGTGGGTCCATTTTATCTCAGGGACATAATTATATCAAAAATATGAAGATTTTCCCCTCCGTCAAGAACCATCCGGACAGAGCTTGGAGGCTGTTTATAAAAACACATCCCGAATTTCCATTCTCCACATGGCTCCAATATTACTCCTGGAGTCTGTATGTAATTGCATAGGACGTTATAATAAATTAGGGATGCTCTCCTATCGAGTGGGTACTCCACACACAAAAAAAAATTTATGTAAAGGTAGGAAATAGGCTCTGGCCTGTAGCGTCTGTTGCATGCCATTTTGGAGAAGTATTGACATAAATTTTGGCCTGAAATGACTCCCGTCTGCTTCGAAAGTGAAGGTATATGGGATTATTATAACACAGTAGAAAGAAAGAGAGAGAGAGAGAGAGAGAGAGAGTGATACTGGAAGTAGAACTCCCCTGAAACAAATACTCGAGCATTGTAAGTATCTACCTATGAAAGTCCATGTGTACAGTACACTCTGTTTATAAGAGCCTCAGAGAGAAAATAAAAAAGACAAAATAAAATTCCTAAAGGACAGTAGAGATTTTAAGGGGAAAAAATGTCTTGGTGAGGGAATGGAGGGCTAGGAGAAGAAATGTTTTTAGAGGGGAAAAAATCTAAGGATTTTTCTGTAGGGGAGTGCCCTGTATTTACAAGGCTCTTTTTAGCACTACCTTTTAGGAACTAGCCCTATCGATAGCATATGGATCCTATAGGGATAGGACTCATAGGATTCTTTCTCACTCTTGAAATATAGAAGGCAGATTTATTCGAGTCAAGTTACCCAGAAGTGTGTGTAGTAAAGTAAGTACTTGCGCTCCTCTCCCTCTCCCTCTATAACGCTCGCTCTCTTCTGGAATAGAGTGAGAGAGAGAGAGAGAGAGTGAGAGAGAGACAGAGAGAGACGGGAATTCTGTGGTACAGTCGAACTGAGTGGGAATTCCCTCCTTGGCCTTCTTAACCATAACATTGGGCCTAGTGTGCTCAGTCTGTCCGTGCAGTTTCCACTTGGAGGGACGTGTGTTCTCAGTCAAGTCATTTCTTCTCGAATCTCACCTTCCGTGGTTGTAAATGTCCAAAACGAAAATTTACTTCGTTGTCAATTTCGCCCGTAATATTTTCTTCAATTAGTGGTGCTATAATTTTTCGAATTGTATATTTTACATTGGCAAGGAAGGAGTTGTAAATTTCTTGAGTGGCGTTAAAGTCTTACTAGATTTCGGAAATTATTAGAGCCCTTTAAAGTACAGAGAAAAAAATTGGAAATGTGCTACAATTTGCTGAAAAATGACTCCAGTGAAAATGTACGAGAAATTCTGGGATAATTGAGATTTTGCCAATATTTTGATCCTGATTACGAGGGTGGGAATGGTTTGACAAATGTGTTAAAATTTTTGAGGGTAATTTTTCCACAGGAAATTGTTTCCGAGGGAAAAGTTTCAGTGACTTGGAAGCCTGACAAAATTTTGCGAGAAAAAAAAGACGCGGAAAGGAAAATAGTGACGAATGTTTTAAAGCTCGTGACATCACATGGGAAAATTTTTAGGGACACAAATTTAATATCGAGTATCGAAATACGGTAAAAATTGAAATATTAAAAAGGGAGATAAAATTGTGAGTGGCGTTGAAGTCTTGACATTTTCTGGATTTAATTAAACAGAGATAAACAATAAAGCAAGCTAGAAAATCAGTGTTTATTTTCCGGGATTGCAATTTTCTCGGCACGAATCCATAAAGATAACAAAAATTGGAAACAATTATTTTCTGCGTAAAACAGCACATGGGAAATTGTGTGAGGATCATTTTCAATTAATGGCTGAAATTTTCGGAGAAAGACATTAATGAAATGTGGAGGAAAATGTGATTATATGTGGACAATAGAGTTAGAGCACAATTAGTATTCAAAGTTAGCCAGGTCTCCCGACCAAGCGTCTGTAGACAATGCTTTTGTAAACAATAATATTTTTGAGGTCGTTACTTCAAAGGAACTGATACCATTGTAGAGAGCGTTCAATGGAATACTAAACCAGAAATAATATCCAAGGGTTGTGAAAAGTCACAAGTGGAGAAGAAATCCAGAGTTTGGGAGTCTTTGAAGCGAGACGCTTTGAATGAAGTGAAGAAACTGGAAACCTCTCTAGAATAAGGAATACGTTGGGACTCTCGCATAATATTACTTTGTTTATGAGAAATAATTATTATTCATTTGTTCCGAGGAGGAATAGTCAAAGACAGGACAAAAGTGGGGGCTTCGCAGAAAAACAAATTGTAAATTAATACAGTGAGCTTGCTCTAGAGTTTCGTCTTGCATATGCTATAGTGTCTAACGGGATATATTCACATATTACGGGGAAACGTATGGTTGCATGGGCGTACATAATGTGTCCTCAAATACGCACCGTGATATCAGCATAGGAAACCTATTAGCAAAATAGCATTCATATTTAAAGGTACGCCTTGGGTTCCTCAAAATATTTCCCTTTCTGGGTCGTTGGGATGGCGCAAACCCAATAAGTAATTCAGTCCCTGGTTTTTTCAAATTTTGAGACAAATTTTGGGGCGAATTTGTGGCAATTATTGGGGAAAATTTAAAGGATTCTTTAATACTTGTCTTGGAAATTTTTTAGCAAAAACCTTTGCAAATTTGTTGCACAAATATTTTGCAAACTTGTGTACAAATGTTTGTGCAAATTTTTGGTGCAAACTTGTGTACAAATGTTTGCGTAAATTTTTGGTGCAAACTTGTGTACAAATGTTTGTGCAAATTTTTGGTGCAAACTTGTGTACAAATGTTTGTGCAAATTTTTGGTGCAAACTTGTGTACAAATGTTTGTGCAAATTTTTGGTGCAAATTGTGTACAAATGTTTGTGCAAATTTTTGTTGCAAATTAATAAATGTTTTTTTGAATATGTTTTGAAAATTTGTTGTGCATATTTTGTGCAAATGTTTTGCACATTTTTGGCGCAGTTTAAGAAATAAGTGGTGAAAACGTTTAGCAAATTTTTGCAGCAAACTTACCGAAAATTTTTACCAAATATTTGGCTCAAAACGTTTACAAATTCTTCCTGCAAATTTATTGCAAATTTATATGCACTTTTGTTATTAATTTTATGCCAATTCTTGTCGCAGATTCGTTCCAAATTTTCTCATAAATTTCCTGCACACTAAATTTATCCATGTTGGTCCAGATTATGGTAGAAACTTATCTGCAATTGTTTTACAATTTCCCCAAAAATCATCCAACCTGGAGCAACAAAATTTATTAAAAAATATCCCCAAACCTCGCTCCCTCAGGCACATATATAAATATTACGCCAATTTGTTTCAACATTCAGAATTCTTTCAACAGCCAGGAATTGAATACTTCCTCAAGCACAAATGTCCCCACAGACTATAGACCCATAGGGAAAAATTTTCTGGAACCCTGTAAAGAAACGTCATAGAATGTACACAATGTGTGATAATTTGGACAGAAGGAGGAAAACATGCTGAAATATAACTGGTGTGGTTCAGTTGCTCTTGTGGTACGGTAGCGTCACGTTGTCCCATCCCTTCCTCTCCCTTAAAAACTCTCTGAGTCTACTCTAAATTTGCCTCATGGACAAGAGTCAAAATTGTGGGAACTCAAAACATCATCCCTTGCATTGAAGAAGAAAAATATACATCCTGAGTTGGGAAAACATCCCAATAAATTTTGACGGCAGTGCTGACCAAATAGTTACAATATTAAAGGAATCTATATGACGTGATGTGGTTTTAATTGCTCTCTCACACTACGACTCTGTCTCTCTCATTTTTCCGTGTACACTTCCTCCAGCATTTTTTTTTATTTACATATTGGGTGTTCTAAGAAGAAGAAAATTGTGCATTTGTGGTTATCTCGGGGAAAAAAATCCTTGTGCAAATCAAAGCTCCTGCCTGGAGCCAAGTTATTTGTTGACTTTGCAATTAGGACAGGACCAGTTCCACCCAGTACCTGCCCAAAAAATCCACTGTGTCCACCTATATAGACAGAAAATTAGTTCCTAATTAGCCAGTCACGCTATAACTTCTCAAATCCAGCTTGGACGCTTGTGTGTATTTTATGAATTAATACGGACCCGAGGGCTCCCGGAGTTAACTACAGTCGCTCATTCTTTCCCATGACAATTTCATGTGTGGACGTTTCCAATGGGGATTTGAGAGTGTAAAGTGTATTTATGGGCTTGTAATAATTTTTGTAGAGGGAAGGGTCCACAGTGCATGGACTCAGAGAGAAACAAAAGAGTCGCGTGCATTTGCTCTGACACTCAAGCTATTTAATCACGAGTCAATGTATAAATCAAATCTCAAGGTTTTTATCCCCGGCGTCTTCTCTCCCACTCGGAATCAGAGACCCGTGTCAAATTTACTAAAGTTATTTACGCTTTAATAGCGTCAAAAATTTGGCGCAACTCCCCCACTCAACGGAATTTATTACAGGCCGCGCAAAAATTTGGAGAAAACATTCGAGTGGCGTCGAAGTTTGACAATTGTCATTGATTTTTAAAACCAGGTTCAAAAAAACGGGCCTGGTTAAAATTTCTTCAGAAAATTAAAAAAAAAACTTTTTTGTATCACAGTTAGAAAAATTACAGAAAATTTCAATCATTAGGGGCAAATTGATTTATTTGATTTAAAGCGCAGGCAGTGTTAACAAAATACGGCTTTGAAAATTGTACTGACACTTGAAGTGATTAGCGTTGAAGATAACGAACATTGGAGATTAACATTTCCCAGGAAAACAATAACCAAGGGATATTAATCACTTCAGTTTAGTCAAGTTTAATTACCCAATTAAAATTGGAAAAGTGTTTTAGAAGCTCTGGAACAATTTAGGTTTAGGTGTTGAAGGGTTGGTGTGAAAAGGGCGGGAGATTTGGGTGCAGTAAAAGGCTTGGATTTTAAAATTGGGGTTGATAACTGTGAGGGATAAAGGAGAGGATTGGAAGAAAATTGGAAGAAAATTGTTTGAAATTTTTTGGAGGATATTTTTTTTTCGGGCAAAAAGTGCGCGCCACATGTGACGTTGCCCCGGAGAGCATATGGGCGATAAGTGGGTGAGAATTTGGGAAAAGTTGGGAAAATGTGACGGAGAATGAGAGGCTGTGGGATTGTCGGAGATAAGAGAAAATAGAAAAGTTTGGGATTGGTGTAAAAACCCAAGTGTTGTTATATTTCATGTGTATTTTGTGACCCGAGAAAATTGCGAATAAAAAAGTCAAAATGCAAGGGGAGAGCGGATCCTTGGCAGACTTGCAAAAATACCACACACGCTTTGCCCGTTCCCGACGCCACACGCTTGCCAATGTTTTGCGGTAAGTCATCAACTTGTCAAATATGAATTTATTCTTATGAATAAAATATCTGAGGGGGAGACGCAGCAAGGGTTCAGTCCAATCCATATTGGGGCAGCTTCAGATATAAGGGCTAATTTTGAGAAAATTTTTAGAATATCATTGTACATAATTTAGTTAAAAACTTGAAGTAGTTTGAAAGTGAAAAAATTTGAGAGAAAAACTTCAATTTTCAAGTTTGAGAGAAAAACTTCAATTTTCAAGTTTGAGAGAAAAACTTCAATTTTCAAGTTTGAGAGAAAAACTCGAATTTTCGAGTTTGATAGAGACACTAGAATTTTTGAGTTTGAAAGAAAAACCTGAAAATTCAAGTTTAAGATAAAAACTCGAATTTTTGAGTTTGAGAGAAAAAATTGAATTTTCAAGTTCGAGAGAAAAACTTGAATTTTCAAGTTTGAGAAAAAAACTCGAATTTTTGAGTTTGAGAAAAAAACTCGAATTTTTGGGTTTGAGAGAAAAACTCAAATGTTTGGGTTTGAGAGAAAAACTTGAATTTTTGGGTTTGAGAGTAAAACTTGAGTTTTCGAGTTTGAGAGTAAAACTTGAATATTCGAGTATAAGACGAAACTTGAACAAGTTCCACTCGCACCCATGAGGAGCCATATCTGCCGTCTTTATTAAATGTTGAGGTTTCTCTCCACAATTCCCTCCTATATTTTTACATTGGGAAAATATAACACTTTATAATTTTATTTTCTCACACACTTGCTGTGCTCCATCATATTTACGATAACGGTCTTTTAGCCCCCTGCCACACAACTCATTCATTTCTATCTGCAGGAGTCTAGCTCTAAATTTTGTCTAAGCAAATTCTGCCATTTTAACTCCATAATTTTGCTCTTTTTATATAATTACATACACCTACAGCTCTATTTATAAGCACTAACCACCGCTCCTCATACAAATGTGCTTCCCAGCTTGGAAAATTTATAAAACCTGGGATCCCTGGGTTGTGACTGATTGTATGAAATGAGTCTGTCAAGGATTGGAAGAGCCCAAAAATAATTCCATGGATGCACTTATTATAAAGCGAGGGAATAAATTTGAATTTATTTCCCTTTCATATCTTCCTCCAAAGCAGTCCAAATAGCATGTTTTTGCGGGCAGTGTCTCAACATACACCAAACGTTACAAGTGTACCCTCAAAAAACAACATTTCTAAATTCAGCAAAATTTGACTCAAATTTTGAAAATAAATTTTCTTGTACTTAACACTACGTTATATTAGATTTATGTCCAAAATATATTTTCTACAACAAAAAAAAATACAATGGTGCTATTATTCATAAAATTGAATCAATTAAATTTTTATCATATCATTAGAATAATCTCTTCACTCTGAACTTTATGCAATAATTGCATATGAAAAATTTTGCTGAAGATAATTGAACTTAACCTTGCAGATACGAATATTGGGGTCTGTAATATTTCTGCATAAAATGATAATGGGGTTCAAGTGCAGGAAGATTACTAGGAAATGTACTTTGACGAAACAAAGTACGAGTTTATTAGAATCAGGTACACAAGCTGTAATAAATATAATAGAATTATTTGTATTAATTTGTATGAAACTTTATACTTTGTTAGATCAAAAAACCGAATAAAACATTTTTATTCCATCTCTTTAAAACAATTCATAAATTTTGTCTCACATTTCTGGCTCCTCAGACCGGAATTTTAAACTCAGGAAAATTATTTTAGACTCAGGTGAATCCCCATAAAATTTGCTACAAACCGAGCGTTCTAAAATATTTTTTATGAGCGCCAGATTGCCAATGAAAACTTTAAGGATAAAAAATTCGTCCTGTTTCGCAAAGTCTTCATTTTCGCTTTTGAACCTGAATTTCGTCAACCTGGGCCCCTGTTTTTACGGCTCATGCCCATAATTATAAACGTATAAAACTGTGAAATAACTCCCTGGAAAGCCCGTAAAATTGGCTACAACTCACTGTCAAACATTATTTGATAAAATAATTTGGGTGGGAAGCAAAAAATGTGGGATGTTTAAATCCTCAAAATATTTCGGCATGGTTTACGTTTTTAACAATTGTGACCGGGATTTTTGACCTAGGTTAATAAAATAAATTGGAAAAAATCTGGAAACGAATTTCCTTGAAATTGGGGAATCAAATATTTTATGTTATTGCTTTTTATACGAGACTTGGGGGGAGAGATGGGTATGAATTTCACCGACTGTATTTGGTAAGATTCCCCTTAATTTTACTAATGTTGTAATCAGAGCCCGGATTTTGAGAGAAAGAAGGCGGAGGAGGAGAAGAGGGATAGCGGGAATTTTAGTCTAATTCAAAAATTAAACCGAATCTAGGAACGCATAATGTTTTTAAGCTGAAACTCAAAGAGCGGAGAGAGATTGTGCGAGGGAGAGCGGCTTTGAGCCTCCCTTCGAGTCCATTTGTTGGCTCTCCACTTGAGCGGAAATGAATGATTGCATTGTGAGGATGAGAGACGCTCTATGAATGTTTGGGGCTCACTCCAGTAACTCATTTCGCTCGTTGATAAAATATAGGAGCCCGCTCTCCTTGTCTCTTGTAAAATAACCCGAGAGGAAATTACTCTTTCATATGCTTCCCGTCTCGCTTTTTGCTCCGCTGAGGATGGCGAAACTCTGGGTCTCAATCCATTTTTGTCCCTATACAGCGTCTGCCGCTACAAAACTCAACTTTCTTTGACCATAAATTATTAACAGTAATTAAATGTATTATTATTTTAAAATTATTTCCCAAAAATGTATTACAAATTTTAATTAAGAACATTGCCCTAAATATAATTCATTCGAAAAAATTACAGGGAGCGGAAGGTTTGGAGCAAAATTTATGGCACAATTTTCAAAATTCATGTTCCAGATCAAACTCGATATATTTCCTTATTTCGAATTAGTTTATGATCCAAAGTTCACCCAAATTTTGGAACGTAACCGAACCTAACCTAACCTTTTGAAAAAACTTTGGTTAAATTTTGGTTAAATTTTGGTTAAATTTTGGTTAAATTTTGGTTAAATTTTGGTTAAATTTTGGTTAAATTTTGGTTAAATTTTGGTTAAATTTTGGTTAAATTTTGGTTAAATTTTGGTTAAATTTTGGTTAAATTTTGGTTAAATTTTGTTTAAATTTTGTTTAAATTTTGGTTAAATTTTGGTTAAATTTTAGTTAAAT
The DNA here is from genome assembly GCA_947179485.1 of Allacma fusca. NCBI lineage: Eukaryota > Metazoa > Arthropoda > Collembola > Symphypleona > Sminthuridae > Allacma > Allacma fusca. The sequence goes on from OX359247.1 coordinate 44,036,764, forward strand.
TTTGGTCAAATTTTAGCTAACTTTTGGTTAAATTTTCTGGAATTACATTTGACAGTCTGAATAAAAATTTCCATGAGAAAAATTTCTTTCATAAAATTCCTGTACATAAAGTTATGTCATGCATCTTATAGCAACCTCAACCTGAGATTGGGTATGATTTCACAAATTCCACAAACTTATCAAGTGGCGTTGAAGCTCAACATTTTTCGAGATTTTAGAAAATCTGCTACAAAATTCCGTCCCAGGCTTAAAATTCAGTGAAAAATCCAAATCTTTAAGGAAATTTCCTAAAAATATTTTTCTGTGACCTCTACGTCAATACTTATGACTACAAAATTTTAAATCCAATTTTTGTTTATTCCAGTGGGTAGTTTGGATTGGCTTCAGAAAAATATCTTCATCCCAGAAAATTTGAGTAAAATTTTTATGTGGAAAATTTATTCTCACATTTTTCAATTAGCTGGAAATTCGGAATATGTTTTAATAAAATACAAATTGGGGTCGTACATTAAAAATGTTATGGGCACTGGAGCCAAAATTCAGAGTAAAGTAATGGGTATCGGGCTAGCCCATAAATATTATTCTCGGCAGCCTTGAATTTGCTCATGTCTCGGGGAAAAAATTGATTAAATTTTTTTAAGGCTGAATGGGATGTAAAAACTATTTTGACTGGATTCCAAGAAGAGGGTAAGGGAAGTTGGGACTTCTGCTCCTTCCAGGGTTGCTGCTATAGTGAGAGCCCACTGTTTTGTTTTATACACGAAACCCAATGCAATTGCTCGGAGGAGGATGTCCGCTCATGCATAATGAGCCAAAGGAGCTGGCTCCGAGGCGTTGGTAATTATTCCATTGCCTTTAATTCATGAGTCCTGTCATATAATTAATTACTGAGCAGACGGAGTTAATCATTGGAGGAGCCTCATCATATGTTCAGGATGCAGCGGATCTTTGCCATAAGGGGCTGTCTCAAAGTTTTCGTTTTATTGGGGGCGGAAATATTTGGATATTTTCTGAACCAGGTTTTGTGAGAGCCAAAAATGAGGTTTCTTAGTCTGCTGTTATGCAAAGAGTTGACTGTAGAAAGAGCTGTAGTTGATTGTCGGGGATTCCCGGAGATTTCCCCTTCCCTCGCATGACATTGCACCCAGCTCTCATTACATTATTATTAGGGCATTTTCTATGAAGACAATGTCTTATCAGTAATCCCTCCGTGTCTGCGTAGGAATTGGCGTGTTCTACAGTTGTTTTCCAAACTTGGAGTTCCTTCCGACATTACAGTAATTATTGTTGTCAATCATGACAAGTGTATGGGGTTGTTTTAAAATCGATTTTTTGTACTCCCTGTAAATTTGTTTAAAGGGAAAGGCTTCCAGGGCTTAAAATCGAAATGAAAGTGAGTACTACTTGCGTAGGTAGTCTGTTTGTGAGTATTCCAGGAATTTCTTCCACCTTTATTTGCAATAATTCCATATGTTGGGGAAGCAAATAATATTGCAAAGTTCCCTCAAGCTATTTGGTGTTAGTGGGGATGTATGCGCAATCAAAGGGAATTCTCTAGGGATAGGTTCAAGTTAGGGGTGGATGGACCCGATCTGGAGTGGAGATTCAATTTCAAACTTGAATTTAAAATCAAATTTGGATTCAAATTTGAATCCAAACTCTAAGGGAAATCTAAGCTCAAATTTGACTTTAAAGCAAACCTGGTTTTAAACTCAAACTTGACTCTAAACTCAAACTTGATTTTAAAAGCAAACTTGACTCTAAACTCAAACTTGATTTTAAAAGCAAACTTGACTCTAAACTCAAACTTGATTTTAAAAGCAAACTTGACTAAACTCAAAATTGATTTTAAAAGCAAACTTGACTAAACTCAAAATTGATTTTAAAAGCAAACTTGACTCTAAACTCAAACTTGATTTTAAAAGCAAACTTGACTCTAAACTCAAAATTGACTTTAAATCAAACTTGATTTTAAAAGCAAACTTGACTCTAAACTCAAACTTGATTTTAAAAGCAAACTTGACTCTAAACTCAAAATTGACTTTAAATCAAACTTGATTTTAAAAGCAAACTTGACTCTAAACTCAATCTTGATTTTAAAAGCAAACTTGACTCTAAACTCAAACTTGACTTTAAAGCAAACTTGATTTTAAAACCAAACTTGACTCTAAACTCAAACTTGACTTTAAAAGCAAACTTGAATCGAAACACAAACTTGACTCTAAACGCACACTTGACTTACAGCTCCAACTTAATTCAAAACTTGAAATTTGACTCAAATTTAATACAAAACTTGAAACTTGACTCAAATTTAATTCAAAACTTGAAACTTGACTCAAATTTAATTCAAAAATCTAAATCTCTAAATCTCTGACTCTAACTTAAATCCAACACGAAATTCTATCGAAATCTACTCTAAGTGTAAACTTAAATCAAAATTCGAAATTATACTAAAACTTAAGCCAAAACTCGAAATTAAAATAAAATCTAATCCTAAACATAAAATTCGACTATAACTGAAATGCTCATTGAAAATTCAAAACAACTCTAAACTCTTAATCGAAATTAGACCTAACTTTCCTCCTTCAAGTTGTCAAGTATTACTTGAACTTAAGCTCAGCCCTGTAAATAATAAAAGAAGAAAGGAACAAGATCAAGAGAAGAATTGACTTGAAACAAGGAAACGCAATCTACTCATTATTTCAGGATTGACAAGAGGAAATAACGTCTCTCCGCAACTCCCTCAGCTCCCCAGAAATTCCAGAGATGAAAAGCCCCAATAGAAAATGTTAATTCAGACTTTAGCTTTTAGCACTACAGAAGGAGCGGGGAATTTTGAATTTCCCCTCAGTCTGATTCCTTCCCTGATTGAGTTCCCAAATTTGCCCTCATTTCAACAGGAACCATACGCATCGGAACCGCTCCTTAATTAACAATCAAAAACCCTTCCCTACATTCCATGCACCTTCCAAAATATCCCCTCGTCCTTGACAAACTCCTCCACACTCCTGGATTGTCTTCCTCCCATCATAACCAAGGCCAGTAGAAAAGGGACCTAATCAAATCATCCGCTAATATTCCTCATTAGCACAAACCATTAAACTCGTCAAATAGCAAGATCATTCTTCCCTACTTCCAAACATCCTTCACTTCCCCCCCCCTAATTTATCCTTGATTTTCTAATCCGAATTCACATCTTTACTAATTAATCTCAAATATTAACTTCCCGTCTTTTCTTCCCTCACGCGACGTCCATTGATTCAAATAGCAAATTAAAACCCCCCGCTGGGGCCTCACTCCATTAATGACTCCATGTGTCAAGAAAATTAAAACCACAGGGGTTTCTCACAAACCACACTCAATTTTTTCCAAGGTCCTCAATAACACGCAAAAATTCAACTCCAGCAAAAATCTTCCTCCAGGTACATCCTAAAAATATTTCCGTTAAGATGCTAAAAAATTCCAAGAAATTCCGTTAAGAAGCAAAGTGTAAAAAATAAATAAAAATTGCAACAAAAATAAATTCACTACTCAAAATATATGAGTCTCGAAAAGACCGAATTGTTTTCTGTATAAAATTTTGGCCACACTAAAGTCCGCACTTGCTCCTTAGCCCGGAGCAATGTGGTGCTAAAGAGAATACACATGAAATCAATAGTGCATTAAAGTATATAAGGAATAAGATATGAGCTGAGAATCTGACCTCGAGAAAAGAGAGGAAGAAGAGAAAATTTCTTTCGCTTTGTGAGCTCTCATACATACATACGTACATACATACAAACATAGGTATGTACATATATGTATAGTCTACTGGGCCAGTGTCCAAAGGGTTAAATTGTTGGGAGAGGGAAGCCGAGGATGTAAAACAATGGGATTATATCCTGATCCTCCTTTCCCATTCTATTGCCCCTTTCATTTTAAATTTATTGATCGCCCCGCGCATTCATCACCCTCTGAAAAGAAAAAGGGGGGAAAGAGAAAGCAGTTATGACTTTCACCCGCCTTCCCTCATCTCAGCCTCTATTCCTAGCAGATCCTCAGGGAAGGACTAGAAAGACAAGGAGTCTTCACATATGCGATATCTACCCAATCCGCACCTCCAGGCCCATATCCCTGGGAGGGTTAAGAAGCAAGGAGGAAATTACTAGAAATTTTTTCTATAGGTGAGGTTGAGGTTTTTATAACCGTAGAAGGAGGCCACAAAGTTGACCAAATGTGTTTTTCTTAAACCCTGGATAAGGACTGAGCACCTTTTGTGGGATTTTTATGATGAGGATTGGAAGTCATTTGGAGAATGAGAACGATGGGGACGGAGCTTTGGCCTGAAGGCATGCGAATCAATAATAGAGCTCTTATGACTTTCTATTTGGGACTGTATCCTTTATATGTCTATAGAGAGGGGAGCCGTAAATGCCCCTCGTTACTCCCCATACGTCATTCATCCAAGGGCAAGGGCAAGTAATGCTAGGCTATTAAAATCTAATGGCATTTCCCCAATTAGCACATTTTTCCGCTCAATGGCTCAACCCCCTTTCCCTATAAGCAATATAAGGTATGTCCACATATGGAGATTCTCAAATGAATATAAACTGTAATGTCATGTCTTTGATTTTTTAGTACGTTCCCTTTCCCTGAGTTATTTTCATAGCGATGTAGCCGATGCGGACGATGCACCGTATATAATAAAATTGTCCTTAATGTGTATTCACAGTTGTTCCCAATTCACGTTTCTATATCACAGGTCAATTAAATTTTGTACAATTCATTAAAATTAGGCAATCAAAAAAATGTGATTTTGCCTCTTAGCGGGGGTGAAAGTCAATTTTGTGAACGAAGATATGCATTTAATGTTGAAAGGAGAAACTACTGTTACAGCAAGTGACTTATTAAAATAATGGGGGAATTTTATGCAGAAGGAAGGTCATAGATTGTAACGGACGTCATTGGACATATGCAGCTCGACAAGTCTGTCAACGTGCATACAATCCCTGTCAAAATTTATGGGGAGTATTGAGGGCATAAGCTAAAGCTTTACTAGACCTACCCTTGTATGTAGTAGGAACTTAACTAGTGCTGAGTTGCTTGTAAGACAAGTCCCGGAAAAGTGGACCCAGAAGACATGACATACGTTTATGGGCCCTGTGTACATATGTAGTTTGTCCCGTTTAAAAAAGCCTTTAGCCTTAAAAGAGTCCTGTATTGTGTAAACCAGGGTCGGGACATGCATATATGTACATACGTACGAGTGAATTTTTTATGTCTCAGCTAACAATTCTGTGCTGGCAAGCTCTCAAAAATGTAAAGTCCATTATGGAGAAAGTACAGGAGGAGGAGAACCTGAAAAACAGCATTTCCAGTCCAGTCATCTTTCTCAAGGGAAATTCCAAAGGAAGATGATGAGGGGAAAGTGATGCATAAATGATCACTTGCGGAGAAAGTTGTCATTCCCATTGAGAGAGCCCTGTATTTGGAGGGACTCATAAATGACTCTTATTTAATTAGATATCACTCACGACGTCAACCTGTCTCGTCCATCCCAGGGTCAAATCTTTAGACTTTAGGATCCTCAAAAAAGGAGAAAAAATTCAAACAAAATTCCTAAAAATTTCTTTACTACTCAATTTCCTTAACAAATTTTCTAAAATTCAATTTTTTCTGATAGGCTCCCCAAACTGAATTTTTATTCTCGACAGATTTCCCAGGGCACAGTTTGTTTCGAGTATTTTCCGATATTAAATTTTGCTAAAGATTTTTAACACAGTTTTTAATAGGAACTTTCTCCGGAAGGAACTTCTGTTGAAGAAAATTTTTAGAAGGGTTTTGCTTCTTAACAGAAGCATTCCGGAGGTCCAGGGATCCTCCTTTGCTTCTTAGCCCCTGAAAGTGTACTTTCTTGGGATGTTGTTAGTAAACTAAAATTGAAAATGGATTAGAGGGGAAAGCTGGTGATTTTCGAAAGTGAAAGTGCGTGTGTAATTATAGGGGCTTTGAAAATGAATTTGCTCCTCGATGTGTGATTTTTGAGGGAGAGAAGGCGGAGGGTTTGAGGTACACAAAATCGATGCTAGGGAGAGAGAGAAAGCGGGTCATGTATTTCCATTAGGCCTGAGGACCCGCTTTGAATCCCGTTTTAATTAATTCCATTGTTAATAGCCTTGACTCGCTACAGGTGGGATAGCATGAGCTTGGAATTGATATGTGGACTCATCCAGCTCCCCTTACCGTCATATAGACCCTATATAAAATTATAGGAACACTTGGGCTTAATCTCACACACACATACACACACACTCACAGACTTTCCCCAATGTACTTTCCCCCGAACCTCCACAATAATTAATGATAGTGTGCTTGAGTCGCGGGAGAAAACAAACCTCATTCCACACATGTCAACTTCACATACGAATTTATCCACAGCTCTGTCTACATATGTACATATATCCTCTTACTCTTCCATTCTTTTCCATGGATTCTTTCCCCCTTGAGAAAACTAATACTACAGGAGACTCTCCATGGGACAGACCCCTCTTAAGACTAAATTAATGGAATCTCACCATAAAATGAATATTTATGGAAGATATATTAAACGGGAAAAAACCTTAACTTTCTCCAGGAAATAAATTCCTGGACATTTCTTTAATAGAACATATTTTTACATCAAGATCACAAACGAGAGTAAAAGCAATTTTAAGCCCATCAAAGATTCAGAGAATCAAGTCACTCAAGGACACAGGCAGCAAGGAAATCCTGGAGGAAGGGAAAGTATTGAGAGAAAGAAAGTAGGATCTTAAATTGCAGGAAAGTTTAGGACAATTTACATTTTGAGACTCAAAGAGACAGGGAAAGAATGTTCGAGCTATAGAAAATAAAGGCAGGGGAAAACATCGGAACGAAGGGTAAGTCAAAGTTAGGGGAAATTTCAAAGGACTTAATACCATTATAAGGACAATCTCGAACGGTCAGGATTGTTGGGTCAATAGAAGCAAGACTTGATAAAAGAGCAAGAGGAAATGTGCGATTTTGGGGGAGAGGGGAAAAGTAAATTGTAGTAAGTTCCTGGGACTATAATGACATCAAAAGGAAGTATTTTCTAGGCAACGGGCATGTATTTCAGAGGTGGAAAAATCAAGAGTCAGAATTTTAACAGCAAGAGAAAGCGGATGAAAGCCCATTTATAGCAACAATCGGCAGCGTTTTGCATTGTGAAAGCAAGAAAAATCGTTTTTGAGGGGGGACAAGAAGTAAATTTGTTTTGAATGCTGGTGAAAGCACTTTGGGTTGATTTAAAGGCGAAATTTTGCAAAGTGAAAGTAGGTGAAAGTATTTTTTGATCAATGAAAAATATTTGTGAAGTTCAAGCAGGTGAAAGTTTTTGTGTAAAGATGAAAACCAAAATTTTTCAGAGTGAAAGCAGGTGAAAGTATTTTTGTAAAACTAAAAAGCAAAATCTTGCGAAGTTAAAGCAGGTGAAAGTATTTATGTACGACTAAAAAGCAAAATTTTGCGAAGTGAAAGCAGGTGAAAGTATTTTTGTATACCTAAAAACAAAATCTTGCGAAGTGAAAGCAGGTGAAAGCATTTTTGGATCAGTAAAAAGCAAAATCTTGCAAATTGAAAGCAGGTGAAAGTATTTTTGGATCAGTAAAAAGCAAAATCTTGCAAAGTGAAAGCAGGTGAAAGTATTTTTTATCAATGAAAACCAAAATTTTGTAAACATGAAAGCAGGTGAAAGTATTTTTGGATCAGTAAAAAGCAAAATATTGCAAAGTGAAAGCAGGAGAAAATAATTTTGGACCAGCAAGAAGCGAATTGGGGAAAAAACTTGTATGAAATCCGCTGTGGGGAAAATTGAAGGATAAATATGAATTTACCGAGATGTTTCCCGCTTCTGGAGTTAATGCTTTTACAAGAGCATCCTTATAACGGAATCCACTGTAGGTGTGCAGGATCAGAGGCAGGAGAGGAAGAATGTCCGTCTTACGTCATCCTTCTTCATTACTGTCCATGCGAACAACCGGAGGAGACTCACTAATTTCGCTCGGCTGACCCACCCCGGCGTTATTACCTTTTTTGTATTTATAGATCCACTCTGACATTATTATTTATTTTATAGGACTCCTATATGTAAGAACACTTCGGGCTGGGTAATTCCTGGGAAGTGGATATGGGAAAGGAGCTTATTGTTAGCCGGACTTTGGAATAGTGTTCAGAAATAGCTTCTGTAATCTCTCTCTCTCGCTCTGACATTTCTTGGAACATTAACCCGCTTAAAAAGAAATGTGTTGGTTAAACACTACCTTAAAAAGCCTTGACTTTTCATCCAATCCTATACATCTTATGGCTTTGTCATACCGCTCCTCCACAGCGTTCATATGACTGAGCACGAATCCTGAGTAGAACAGTGTGGTCTCGCTATTACGGACACACTGGGTTAGGGTGTACATATAAACGCATTGAGGAAATATATACAAGGGTAAAAATTATTATGCAATGTTGGCAATATTTCTCGTTAATATGAAAATTTTCCACTGATTTTTGTTCACATAAAAATTTGCGAATGTTTTCGGGAAATGCAAAAATGTTGCAGTGAATTTTGTTGAAAAAAAATAATTTGAAACGATTTATATTTGCACGTAAATTGTGCACACATTTCTCTGGTTGTAGTAAATTTTGCAAAGCGTAAGTGCAGTTAATGGCGGAAATGAATATTCAAAATATTTTGGACCACACGCCTCAATTTTGATGAAAACCTAATCCCAACTTACGGCGGAAGAATCACCAAAAACGAACTGTCCAATAAAGCCTGTTAAGAGGCAAGGCCGATAAATCTTAATACATCCTCTTAAGACGCAGAAGTAATCTGGCATAACGCAAATGACCATAATATGAAAAATCGATGCATAATATTTAACAAGATTGCCAGAATTCCCCTATTCCTCCTGATCAGAGAAAAATTCCCTTTTCTTCTGTGAAATTGCAAAAATTCCTGAATGCGTCTCAGACATTGACAGTGATAGGTTTTGAAGAGCTCGTTTATATGGGAGTACGTCCGCCAAGCTCCTTAATGCCCACTTTGACCCATAAGGCAAGGTTTGGGAATGCAGTTGGACGGGAATCGATATGGAGAGCGCATATTGATTACTTCCAAGTCATTTCCTATTTCTTGGCGACTTCGACTCTATTTCCTCGATTTTTTTCTCCTCTCCTTTTGTAAGAGACCATTTCTCCGTTTAACTCAACATTAGTTTCTGTCCCTCCACACCGCACACACTCCATTTGAGCAAAATTTAGTGTGGCATGTGCATACCTCCAGCTATGTGTTTAAGATCCAAGGATACCGATGCGGAGCGATGCGAAATTTCATGGACATTTCTCCAGGACAATGTGGGTCAATGGAAGAGACAAAACATTTATTTACAGAATTTCCAGTGTCCTTCACAGCGTTTTTCACATTCTTTTCCAACATTTTAAACAGTTTTATTTTCTCACAATTTCTTTGAATCACATTTTGCTGGGGAATTGGAAAACAAATTTTCCGTATTTTTAACGGAATTCGCCCACAAATTTTAGTCAATTCGCCCTCAAATTTTAGTCAACTCGCCCGCAAATTTTAGTCAATTCGCCCAAAAATGTTAGTCAATTCGCCCACAAATTTTAGTCAATTCGCCCACAAATTTTAGTCAATTCGCCCACAAATTTTAGTCAATTAGCCCACAAATTTTAGTCAATTCGGCCACAAATTTTAGTCAATTCGCCCACAAATTTTAGTCAACTCGCCCACAAATTTTAGTCAATTTTACCCATAAATTTTATACAATTTTGTCCTCAAATTTGGCGCAATTCCCCCACAAATTTTACGCAATTTTGTCCACAAATTATATTCTATATGGCCCCAAAACTTTACGCTATTTTTCCTGAATATTTTACGCTATTTGGTCCTACAATATTATGCTATTTTGCCCCCAAATTTTACGCTATTTTAAGCAACAATTTTTTATAATGTTACATTACAAATTACACACAGTACGTGTATATTTTGTTGAAACAAATATTTTCCAGGGCCCTGTAAGAATAAAAGAAAAAAAAGAAATATGAAAGGAGTTTTCGGGGGTTAGAAATGTCGAAAGACAAAAAAGCTCGAGATTGATTGACTTGTGTGTAATGTCAGGCTGGAAGTGACTTGTGTAAAAATTGCTATCCCAATGGAACCGAGAACAAAATGTAATTTCCGTCTTGTCTAAGGACATAACATTGACATACATACTCCTGGATTTGTCCCTATATGTCCTACCTGTTCGGAAATAAATTCTTTGAGCCACAAAGTATGTGTGCCAATATGTACCTACATGTATGATTTTCCAGGGGACTAAATTTTTCCATTGGTTTTCCTTTTGCCACTGTGTCTCTGTGACTTTGCTGGAAGGAAGAATTGGAAAAAAATGACAATGTGGAAGGTTAAAAGGGAAAATGGAGCTACAGGTAGTTCCATATGGGCATTTAATATAGGGAAATAATAAACAGGGAAAACACATACAGTTTTGGGGGCTTATGGTCAATATATGAACTGCAAGAATGTAATTCTGATGGACAGCAAATGTCAATAGTCATAAATTATTTTGTTATCGTAAAAGCTCCCGCCTCCTCTCAACCCCTCTTTCACCCGTCCCCGCCCTTCTTCATTCATGGACATATGTATATGGATTGGGCTATGGTTTCCACATCAATTTATCTCGTCTTGCCTCTTAACCACTGAAGTGAGTGGATTCATGGGGTGATGTATAAAAAATGAATTTATGCATTTAATTCTTTGGGAAAAAAACGGATGAAAGGGTGGTCAATGTTTTCCAAATGAAGAAAGTCGGAGTATAAATTACATGGAAGTTTCCCCGCAGTGTCTCTTTTGGAGGAGAGGGAAAGCTGGAAAATGAACATCTAGTTGAGAGAGTAAACCTCGGGTTGATTTGTTGTTGTTCTTGGGCTCTGTTTTTTGGCGAGCACTTAGGGAAAGGTGTGGAGAAAACAAATGGTAGTCGATCCTTGGGAGGAAAGCTGCTCTGGGAATTTTCCCTTCCCTCTCTCTTCCTTCCCTGTCTCTAACAAAATCCAACTTCCCTTTGAGGTTCTCCAGAGCAGCGTCAAGAAAGGGAACATATGTAGAGGAAAGGGGATAAATCATGTCTAGCACTTTAATGGACCACTTTTCCCAAGGTTATATAAATGGGTAATTCCGGGGATTTTCCATGCGGCAAAACTTTTCCCCGGTATAAATAGAAAGAGAAAAGGTTTTAATCCCAGGAGCAACTGGATTTGCAAGTAATGGAATAGTATATTTGGATATTAAATACTCAAAAAATCTTCCTTCATCTTTGAGAACCCAAAGAATTGATTTATGAGTTTTTGGGGCAATGTCAGAATCCTAAAATTCTTCCGAATAATCTGTTCTTCTCCATTTTTGGAATCTACTAACCAGCCGGAGCATTTTGAGTACATGGTCGATATACTTCATCTAAAACTTTGACCCCGTGTGACCTGGGTCAAATCCATGAATTTTACTAAATCACTCGAATTTTAATTTTAACAGGAAATTAATATATTCCAAACTATTTTTATACTGAAATAACTGAATATAACTTCAAACGTTTATGAATTTAACCCTTACACTTTGACCTAAAGGTCACATGTGGGAGCCAATGACCTCTGACCCTAAAAATTTACTCAAAATAGTTCCTATCACAATAGTGCCAGCAATTTCCAGCATAATTACTTCAACATACCTTGTATTTCGAAAAATTTGCCGTTCAAATTTGCGCATTGACCTTTGACCTCTGAAGAAGGTCAGTGGCTTGACCTCAAACAAGTCTTTTAGTTAATGAGTAGGTGCAAATCTCAAGTTGAAATTTGAACTTGTTGGGAAATTTCGGCGAGGATTTTCAATTTTTTAAGTTGACCCAGGTGGATTGACCCGGGTCATGTGTGAATTTTCGGGTCGATTGTAAGACTGCAGGGGCCGAGGATATTTTGTGATACCAGGGACATAAATTCATACTCGGACCAAGGAAATGAAGGAAAGTTGATGAGAACGTGTGGTTGTGAATGAACATGACATGTGCTGAGGATAGGAAATAATTGGGAATTAGTTGGAAAGGATAATGCAATTTGGGCCGAATTATTACCCCTATGTTGGCTGTATATTAGGACATAAACAGATTTATCAAGGCTTTATGACACGTACTATATTCCCAGGCAAGGGGACAAGGTAATGTCAGATTGACTTGGTAATGGGAAAGTGGAACGAGCATTGATCGCCCTTTACATCTGCTCACACACTTCCCCTGTACTCCCGTACATATAGTCAATACATGTAGCCCTGGCCTTGTCTCTGAGAAAAACATTTTCAGGGAAAACTCCCCAATCGATTTTCCTCCAAGTAACTATTTCATTCCGGAGAAAATTATTATCTGATTTTATCGCACTCTTTCCCAGCCCAAAATTCCTCCTCAGCCCCAAAACAACACTGCATGTAGACTTTCCATCCCATTACCAGTCCCTGGTTTCCCACTATCAATTCCCTTCCCTTGCCCTTAATGTATTCCACACATTTGGAAACAAGTCCCAATTTGTATCAAATTTTCAAAGGATTTCCTATTTCTTTTATAAAACCTTGAAAATGTGACCCCAATTTGTCCACATTCTTGAAAATAAATTTTTAAGGAATTTCCCCTAATTTCTATAAAAATTTTCAAACAAGTTCCAAAGCTTTATTTAATTAATCCTATATCACTTTTTGCCAAAATATTTGAGACAAATTTTTGCAAAATTTTTGAAATGTTTTCAAAATTTTATGGAAATTATAAATTATGGGAAATTTTTATAAATTTTGTTGCCAAATGCAAATAGATTTTTAGCTCCAGTTGTGCAAAAGGCCAGAGAAGGGAAATATTTCCTGGGACCTTGCACATTAAGACTTATCTTTCCATGTGGTTGTAGCGCATTAGAAAATCCTCTGACTCTGCAAATAGTCAATGCGGACATGTTCTGTTTAGGTTAGTGGAAGCAATTCCAAGATCAATATTCGGCATGAGGGACTCTATTTTCTCAGACGCCAAACATTTAATTTAAATTTCCCTCCCTTCCCCCTCAAAACTGTGTACTTTCACTTTCTAGTGAAAGCACCTTGAACGTTGATAGGAAACATTTTCTGCCTCAAATCCACTTGTAAGTCTAAAACTTGAGGGAATATTTGTATGAGGAAGTTACAACCTAGACTTTTTCAGGCTTCAAATATTTTACTGCTGATCAAGTTATTGGATCAGCGATTTCTAAATGTATGGGAAAAAATTGCTTGCGTAAGGAATTTTCCCACGGATTTTCCAGCTTTTGTCTTTCTTTGCATGAAAATAAAAACAGAAAATTGAGTTGGCAAAAATACACTTTGCTGTAAGGTTTGATGGGAAAATAAATTTGGATCGGATTGTTGCGCAAATAAATTTACTCAAACAATTTTGAACCAGATATTTTTGCCCCAAAAAATGTTTTTTGTTAAATATATTTTTCCTCTGGTATTTTTGCCCAAATATTTTTTCTCGAAAATTTGCAAAGAAAATATTTTTGCCCGAAAATATTTTTGCCTAAATATTTTTGCCCGAAAAAATTTGACCAGATATTTTTGCCCGAAAATATTTGACCAGATATTTTTGGCCAAAAATATTTGACCAGATATTTTTCCCCGAAACTATTTGACGAGATATTTTTGCCCGAAAATATTTGACGATATTTTTGCCCGAAAATATTTGACGATATTTTTGCCCGAAAATATTTGACCAGATATTTTTGCCCGAAAATATTTGACCAGATATATTTGCCCGAATATTCGAACCTAAATCTTTTCGCCCACATGAAGACGATGAGAATGAAATGAGATGTTAAATGGCAAGAGAACACTTTATGCACACAAGCCCTAGGAAATGCGCAAAATTTGCTGGAAGCCCAACTTTTGGGGAAAAATTGTTAGAAGACTGACATTAATTGGTTCCCTCTGTAATAAAGGTTCGAAAAACAATTTTCCGCGAGATGATAAAAGGGAGCAAGGAGAATGAAAGTAGCGAGGGGTAGTAAAAATGAGTATGTGAATAATGAAAACATTAGCCGTGTAAAAAATGGTTGGGAGTAGACACAGGGAAAAATTCTTTTTTAAGAATGTTCCACCAAGAAAAGAGTAGGAGGGGCAGATGAAAGTGCATTTACTTTCATGTATTTTTCTTGAGGAGAAAGTTCGAGGGGGTTCCTGAGAGACATCTTTATTTCACTCTTGAACATCCCCCCAGTGATTTAAAAAATACAGCCACACTGCATTACACACAGTCAATGCTCGTAATTCTTCATGAAATGTGGACCATCATTGCTTTCCCTTTGCTACTCAGACCATCGCAAACTTTCACTTTTTATTTTCCAACTGGGGCTGTAAAAATAGGTCATTTTTTAAAACTTTTTAATTACTCTCCTTGTGGTTGTCATACGTGGATGGAAAAGAGACTTTCACTGGGGGAAAGTTATTTTTTTAGATAAAAAAAATTTGAATTTCCATGGCACTTAAGTTGTACATCGTTAGGGCCACAAGGGTCCAAGTAACTTTAATTCATTGACATTTGAATATTCAAATTGTGGGGATTTACTTTTATTACTTCAGTTTTATTATTTAGTTGAATTTAAACCATTTGAAGTTCTACCTTAACTCGAGGTGAAGTTTAACTCAATTTTAGAGTTTAAATTTAACTTGACTTGAAAACTGAACTTGACACGAAATTTAAACTTGAAAATGCACTTGACACTAAATTTGAACTTGAAAATGCATTTGACACTAAGTTTGTACTTGAAAATGCATTTGACACTAAGTTTGTACTTGAAAATGCACTTGACACGAAATTTGAACTTGAAAATGCACTTGACACGAAATTTGAAGTTGAAAATGCACTTGACACTAAATTTGAACTTGAAAATACACTTGACACGAAATTTGTAGTTGAAAATGCACTTGACACTAAATTTGAACTTGAAAATACACTTGACCTGATGCGTCAAATTTGCTTTAAATAAAAATCGAAATCAGCCAACGTTAAAACTAACTTGACCTCCACTTGACCTTAAACTGAGTCTCCATAGCATATTCAGGAATTGATGCATAGCAGTGTGTAAAAATAGGAAAGGAAATTAAGGTTCGAGTGAACTTTTAGTATTTCCTAAAATTGCTCTCTTTGAGGTTGTTTCCTTCGTAAAGTATTTCCTGTTTAAGTTTTTCCGCCCTGAAATGTGTTCCATCCTGCACCCACTCATTTCCGTGCACTATGACACTGGAAATCAAGTGCGGGCAAAAATATGAAGTTTTGTCCAGGGCCGGATGAGAATATGAAAGGAAGGAGTAATTGGATCAGTTGCAACCTCGTAGGAAAGAGTTTGGAGCTGGTTAACAATGTTATGGCGGATACATAACACATGATTTTTCTCAGTAATTGAATTGTAAGAGATGGAAAACGTCAGACGTCCTACTTCTCTCTCAGTCAGTAGCATTTGTTATTATTTGATGGTGGTGAGAGCAAAGGGAGAGTGGAAATTGGTTGTTATTGCTTTGCATTGAAAACGCAGTCGTTGTATTTACCACAGACCGGATCGCGTTCAGTGTTTGACATTTTAATCAAATTCTTCCTGCTTTGGAGGCAAGTTATTCTCATTTCATTCTCTGCCTTTCACTCGCTTCGTAAATTTAAGCTCAGTGTTGAGACCAGCGGGAGTTACGAATTCAAATGTACAATCGAGATTATCGTTTTGCTTTCATGTTATTTACACACTCAAGTTCGAGTGTCACTTCAAGTTTGAACTGAAATGAAAGATTAAATTTGAGGACAGGTTTTAGTTTAAGTTCATTTATGAGATCAAGTTTTAGTTCAAGTTCATTTATGAGATTTCGTTTTAGTTCAAGTTTAAGGTGAAATTTAAGTTCCAGTTTATTCTTGAGGTCAAGTGTTTGTTTAATTACAAGTTTGAGGTCAAGTTTTTGTTTAATTACAAGTTTCAGATCAAGTTTTTGTTTAATTACAAGTTTGAGATCAAATTATACGTTATGCTGGTAAACACGTTTATGTTTGAGGTCAGCTAGTGAGCACGTTTTAGTTTTAGGTCAACTTGTTGGTTAAGCTTAATTTTGAAGTGAAGTTAATGGTCAAGTTTAAGTTTGAGATCAAACTGGCGATCAAGCTTAAGTTTGAGGTCAAGTAAATGGTCATGTTTAAGATTGAAGTCAAGGTGGTAACCAAGTTCAAGTTTGAGGTCATTGTGGTAACCAAGTTCAAGTTTGAGGTCATTGTGGTAACCAAGTTCAAGTTTGAGGTCATTGTGGTAACCAAGTTCAAGTTTGAGGTCATTGTGGTAACCAAGTTCAAGTTTGAGGTCATTGTGGTAACCAAGTTCAAGTTTGAGGTCATTGTGGTAACCAAGTTCAAGTTTGAGGTCATTGTGGTAACCAAGTTCAAGTTTGAGGTCATTGTGGTAACCAAGTTCAAGTTTGAGGTCATTGTGGTAACCAAGTTCAAGTTTGAGGTCATTGTGGTAACCAAGTTCAAGTTTGAGGTCATTGTGGTAACCAAGTTTAAGTTCGAGGTCAAGTAAATGATCATGTTTAAGATTGAAGTCAAGTTGGTAACAAAGTTCAAGTTCGAGGTCAAGTAAATGATCATGTTTAAGTTTGAAGTCAAGTTGGTAACAAAGTTCAAGTTTGAGGTCAAGTAGGTGATCATGTTTAGATTGAAGTCAAGTTGGTAATCAAGTGTAAGTTTGAAGTCAAGTTGGTAATCAAGTGTAAGTTTGAGGTTAATTTGGTGACCGCATTTAAGATCAAGGTCAGGATTTAGTTTAAGTTCGTAATCAGATATAAGGTTGAGGTCAAGTTAGTGCTTAAGTTTAGGTTTGAGGTCGAGGTTTAGTCACAGTCGGTCTTCAAGTTTCCTTTCAAGTTTTCATTATAATTGCCTTTCAAGTTTGAGTTCCTGTGTGAGTTCAAGTTTGAGCTCTGACTCCAGTCAAGAAATATTTCTCTCACAATTCACCAATCCCTTCACTGATTTCCCCAGATTTGAGAGCTCTGCATCCCCACTGGAGCAATAAAGTAAAAATAAAATGCCGCAGTGCAGAAAATTAGAATTCCTCGTGAGATTCGTCTCACTCAAGTTATGTCACATTCACACTCATTTTAAAATCCCCGCCTCCCCCCCCCTTTTACCCTCCAAAGATCCGTTCCCGCAGTGAAGTGTCAGAATCCTGATTAATTAAAGCCCCGAATTTGTCCCTTTCCCTGTCATGTCAATACATAATTAAATTAAATTAACTCACAGTGCACTCTCACTACACGCAAAGCCCCCTCGTCTTCTGTCTGAAACCCCCACCCCCATAAATTTAACACACTGTACTATAAATCCCACACATATGTAAAATATCCCCAATGTCGACAAACATAAGAATCCACTCTCAGCCACAGTCCCCATCTCATTTGAGAGTTAAAAGGTTTGTTGTTTTAAAACATTTTCAAATTTCCCGCTCCGCTGGATATTTACACAGGAGCATCTGTGTACATGTAAAATTATTTCCGTAGACGTATCTCCAATCAGCTTACGACATGATAAAAAAGATTTTCCAGGGGATTTTGGCACATGCAAATATCCCTTCCCTAAAGTGCAAAATGGTCTAAATGCTTTACAAAAGCATAGTCACATATAACGTTTTGCATTTCAGGCACGATTTCTACTCTGGGAAATTTGTTTGAGATTTTGCTCATTTTTCCTTAACAAGGGCTCATTATACAGAACTCTTGGATTTTTTTTTCTAAAAGGCTACTTCTGTAGGGATAAGTTCCAATTGGGAAAGTTCTACTTTTTTTCAGAGATAAATAACCTATGATTTTTTATGTCTATAGAACAACACTCCCTGGGATTTTGATACCTTCTGATTCAAGTGCTAAAATACTTTTGTAAATATGTACATATGTATCTATGGGCTCCAACGGATAGTACATTTCAAGGGGTTTT
This sequence comes from Allacma fusca, assembly GCA_947179485.1. Lineage (NCBI taxonomy): Eukaryota > Metazoa > Arthropoda > Collembola > Symphypleona > Sminthuridae > Allacma > Allacma fusca. The sequence goes on from OX359247.1 coordinate 44,054,835, forward strand.
CTCGGAAACTTTCCTTCATCTGCACCTGGCATCAGTTTTTGGGAATCTTCTGCTTCCAAGAGAGGATTCAAATGATACAGAAAAGGCATATGAGAGTTCCCTATATTTGTGGACCCATGAGATAACAAATTGTGCACTTCAACTTGAGGACATGAGTCCATATGTATATTAGTGTTTGAGTCCCTATGTATAATTATATATATATATATACCCTGTATACTTAAACAAGGGCATGAATACGAGCACGAAGGGGAAAAGTCTGTTTCAATTTTGGACCCGCTCCTTTTTTTTCCTACATGTCAACATATGCTGCCTAAAAAGTTTTTTTACATTGTACAGCTCTGACGAACTGTGGGTGTTGGACTGGGAGTGTGCAGGGTGTCGTGGAAATTCTCTCCGTTAATGCATTTAAATAGAAAGAATATGAAAAATATGGGAGTGCCCCATTTGTTTAAAAAATCTTGGAAATTTCTACAAGTAATTTTAAAACCCAAATAGTATTTTTTAAAAAAAGTTTTAAAAACGATTTTAAAGCAAGGGAAAAATATTATGCTTTTTAAGGTTTTGATCCCTATGACCTGGAATACTGACTTCGGTCAATGAAAATGATTTTGCAGAAAATGTTTCTACAAAAAACATGCATCATTTTTAAAAACATTAAAATTGCTGGACAGAAATGATTTTTTTTAGAAAACATTCAAAAATTCAGTTTTGGCTTCCAGGCTCTCACCCCTGTGACCGGAAGTAGTGACCTGGGTCAGTTAAAAAAATCCATGAAACATTCTGCAAAACCGAGCTTTGGATCAAATTTTGTAAAAAATTATTTCATTCCATAAAATTTGTTGAATTTATTCCTTAAAAACCCCTCAAAAATTGCTTGCACGTGTTCTGACCCGTTTGACCGGGATTTGTGACCTAGGTCAATGAAAATAATTTTGCAAAATAAATTTTGGGTTAATTTTTTTGGCACAATTTACTGTTTTGGTAAAAAATGTTTTTTTTTGGTTGCTGAAAATTTCACTGGGATGTTTGCTGGATTTTTGACCCATGAGACGGGAAATATTGACTTAATACAAAATTGATTTTAGCGACTCGGTAAGAAAATTTTGGGGAAATTGGGAGATGTCAATGTTTAAAGGAGTCTTTTTGGTTACGATTGGGGTTTTTGCGCAGAGGGAGGAAAATAATTTGGCACCTTTGCATTCCAGGCTCCCCCGTGTGTTTCCGTATGTACGGTTATCTGGTCCCATTGAGAGCTTGTTTGCAATATAAATTACCCTTTTGGGTCCGTAACTTTCACTCCACTCTCAACTTTGAGCCCAAAGTGCCTTTCACACTCACTCAATGAGCTGCTTGGCCAGATCCGCATCCCAAAATGCATTTTGTTGGGGTTTGGGAACAAACCTCCCAAATTGATTTTTTTTCTCTTAATTTTACCCATGCACAGGAATAGACCCTGTCAATAAACTTGTCTCCCAAGCCTTGGAAATGATCCCCGTAGGAATTAATTTCCTCTTTATTAAAATGGCCCTATACATATAAACTGCAAGTCTGGAACCTACAAAATTTCTGTACATTGAGCAATCCTATGGGAAAGGCTTTTTTTTCTGCTAAATTACGCAAGTAATTGTTTTCCAGTAAATTATTTCTCAGAGAAGACCTCATAAATCCCAAATTGTTTTTTTAGCCTATTTGATATTATACCACATAAAATATCATTGGGGGAAAATTCCTTCATATACTTTCACCATGCTCAAATTAAATTCTCTATATTTTTATTTGGAAATTTTTCCCCTTCTCCCCACTCCCCCTTCATATTGCTTATGTGTAGATATATGTACATATCCCAGGATTTTTATCCTCAAGATTTGACTCTCTTAAATTCCGTTATAGGATCCGTTGGAAGACTAAATGCCTGCATAATTTTATGTGTATGGGTCTAGTCATAGGGAATAATGTTATAGGAATATTGCCATGACCATTTGGCGAAAAGCCCCTTTTTCTATAAATAAAGTCTAATGTGGAAAATAAATTCGGAGGAATTGACACAGCCCTTATGAAATGACTAGTGACTGAGAATCCTCTGCCAATTGAGCTCCTCACGAATGCCTCTGCTGAGTTCGGAACGGCTCCGTAAATACCTAATGACCTGATAACTGCCCCAATTAAATACGCACCAGGAACAATTTTACCCCTCGCAATTCTATCCCCATATGTACGCTACGTATTTTAACTACAGCATTTTTACTCTGAGTGCAACTTCCTTCAGATCATTTCCAATTTTTTAAAGCCCCAATATATGACATAAAAATATTATTTTAGGGTCTAAAAATTTTCCAGAAAATTTCCTGCCAATACCCAACCCATTCAAAAGGCTTGTATAAAAAGGGAAAACCGCCCGGAAAAATCGGCAAGATTTGAAATTTTTTTCCCGCAAATTTTCTCCTACAAATGAATTTTCAAAATCTTGCTCTCTATTTGGCGGAGCATTACCCACAATTTTTAAGGTAGAGTCCTGACGGAGAGCTTTTCTGAAAGGAAATAAAATTTTGGGCAAACCACTGTAAAAACATATTTTACAGATGGTACTGAAATTTGGGTAAAAATTCGGGTCAAAAACTTTTGAAGTTTTGGAGAAAAAAAATCTGAGAGTGCCCCACTTTTTGATATTTGATGGGGTTTTGAGCTCCGGGGTAAAAGTTGGATAGATGATGAGGATTGGGATAGCTGAGAAAAAATAGGCTTGCCCAGGAACGTTTCCTGGGATATCTCTGGAGAAAATGGATGCGGGAGTAAATGTTGGACAGGGAAAGATAATGGGAATTGTTGCTGAAAGAATCCATTGTCCACTTCTCCGGCTCTTCCTTTCTCCTTGAAACTGACAGGCGGGAGGAGGAAAGGAATTTTTCAAATTTCGTCTCTCCAGCACTTCAGCATGACCACCAGAATTTTTACCCATTTTTCTCTCTACATGGGCAAAACCACTGGTATTTTTCTTCTTTTCGAGCCCCATTTACTAAGTTAGTGGGAAGGGTGCTGGGAAAACTTTTGAGTCACCCTAGCTCAAATAAGGGGTTTGTTTAAAATATTTGATGCCTCCATATATTGGAGAAAATATTTTTCTGAATTTTTAAAATATTTTTTTGGCGCGCTAGTTTAAAAAATAAAGCCAGTAGAGGGGTCAAGGAAAGAGGTCAAGGGATTCCGTGACAGACTTAATGGGTTTGGATGTGGAGTGGACAAATTGTTTACATTTTCGTAGGAAAAGGGATTTGAGCTTTAATTGCTCGAAGCTCTTTGCCTTTACAAAGTTGGGAGGGAGAAAGAGTGGATATTACGGAATGGTAATGTTTTATATGGGGATTTATTCCATGGGGGAATTTTCAATGGAGAAAAGAAGTAAACGCTGAGAGAGGGATAAAAAAGAAGTTGGAAAACAGCAAATGTGTCCTTTGGTTTAAGAGGCAATATCAAAGAGCGGAATGGGATCCTGAGCTGAGGTTACGTCAGCTTTGCACACAGCAAACATCGAGAGCCCTGGGAAAGAGATACGGTCAGGTCAAAGGTCATTCTCAAACCCGGGCTAGAAGGAATCTTCTCTTAGTACATTTGTATGAAGATTGAGGGATTTGAAGGGGAAAGGTTTTCTCTTAGCATTCAGCAGTCTGATTGGATATTCTTCCTTGACCTCGAATTTGACCCTGGATTTGAAATTCAATTTTATCAAACTGAAGTGAAGCGACTGCTAGCTAGTTTATATACTCGTATTTCGTTTTGAGAAGTATTTGATGCGAGGCTTGAACGTGTTTTTTTAGTATAACTGAGATTTGCCTTGTGATTGACCCAAATTGAAATTTGACCTGCACTTGACCTTAATGAAATCAGAATTCGAATTTACTTGAATAAAAATTTAATTTATTGTCTTTATTCTGAAATGCAAAATTGCACTTCAGGATCAACTTGACAGCGTTAGAAAAAAAATTTGCTGACCCACCTTGACCTGCACTTGAATTGTTTTTTTCAGGTCAAACTTTAGGTTAAAATGAGCAGCTTCTGATGTAAAATTGAGATTCAGTTATAATTGATCAGCCAAAGGTTTAAACTTGAGTTTCACCCCTTTTTTTACTGGGTTTAGTACGAAGGAAAACTTGACCCCTACTTGACATGCATTCGACACGAACTAGAACTTGACCCACACTTGACATGTATTTGACACGAACTAGAACTTGACCCCCACTTGACATGTATTTGACACGAACTAGAACTTGACCCCCACTTGACATGTATTTGACACGAACTAGAACTTGACCCCCACTTGACATGTATTTGACACGAACTAGAACTTGACCCCTACTTGACATACATTGACAAAAATCAAAACTTGACCCCTACTTGACATGAATTGTCAAAAACCAAAACTTGACCCGTACTTGATATGCATTTGACGCGAACCAAATCTTGACCACAGCCTTACACACGTTTGAGCGTCCAGGTCTAACCTGAACCTGAATTCAGCTCTACTTCTTAGACATGGAGAGGGAAGAGGATGAGGTGCTCTTCCCGGAATTGTCCTTGCTTTACCTTCCTCTAATCCCGTCTTACTCACATTCAGACCTTATTCACATCAACTTTCATGAGATTTTCCCGACTGGATTCTATTGCTCCTTTTTCGCCATCCGTTCTTTTCTTCAGGCGGAAAAAATGTACGGGAGTGAACACTCGCTTGCTCAACCTCAAGGGTTGTGCTCCACTGGATAGTCAATGTCCCGTACCTATCTGTCTGGCTCCTATCCATGTCTCCCCCATATTTAATACATTAAGCCCATCTTCAAAGCGTAAAACACGGCAAGTGCGAGATGCCTTTTAATCCCCGTATTTTATTCCACCCAATTCCAAATGGTTCAATTTTAGACCCTGCCGTAGTCTATTTTGAAAATACAAGCAAATTTCCACGTCCTTAGAACTTTCAGGATATTTTTGCCTTTTTTTCTTCAATTACAATGGAATTTCGTGTACTTTACATTTCCATACTTCAGGTAATTTTGGCAATTACAATGGGAATTCTAGCCTGGGCGCGTATTGCATTTATGACTCAAGTTTAACTTTCGGTCGCCAACGAAATTCTATCAGGTTTCACATTTTGCACTAAATGGCCTGTTTTGCATTTACGATGAAATTCCGTGGGGTGTTGCATTTACATTAGAAAAACACGTGGTTCATTTATGCACAGTGCAAATTATCAAGTTTTTCTTTTACATGGGAAATTTAACAAACCTTGCAAAAGCGATTAAAGTAATGCAGTTAAATTTAATTTCGTGTATTTTGTATTTAAGTGCAATTTTTGGCGTGTTTTGCATTCGAACAAAATTGGCGAGTTTTGCATTCAAAAAAGTTTTCGCGTTTTACCCTCAAATAAAATGTGGCGAGTTTTGAATTCAAAAAATATTTTTGATGTTTTACACTCAAATAAAATATGGCGTATTTTGCATTCAAACAAAATTGGCGAGTTTTGCTTTCAAAAAATTTTGTTGGTGTTTTACACTCAAATAAAATGTGGCATTGTTGCATTTAAAAAAATGTTGCGTGTTTTACATTTAATTTTTTTGGCCCGATTTGCATTTAAATTTTGTCAATCATCAAATCAATATTTATTTTCATTTTAAAATTGACATTTAAAATTCAATCCAATGATTAATCCCATATTTTTGTCCATTCTTTTTTTCATGTCTGCTCTTACTACTTTAATCACTGTGGACTCAAAATTGGAATTCGAAACTACAGGTATGTAATTTTTTTTTCCTGTTTTCCTGTAGTTTTAAAAATAAATTAAAACATTATTTGAATTTCCATAATATTGAAGGATTTACGTAAGCTATTAAATTTCAAGGAGTAGACACAATGTATGTACAATTCCTCTACGAAACTTAAGCTCTAGGTTGTATCTGAAACTGCTCGAATATTTTTTCTCATTTACAAAAGCAATTGCTTAAGCCTCCCCTTCAGAATCCAATTGTCAAATGGAGTCTACCCAGGAAATAAAAATACGTTAGATTTTGGGGAAAGGAAAAAAAAGAGGATTTCTCAGATGGTTTCCCAATCAATGATTTCATTGGTTCATTTCCTCCACGATACACAAATGGGCGCATATGAGGTTTCATACGTACGTATATATGTCCTATTATGTACATATACATATACATATGTACATATATCTGTGCGCTGTGTTTGCGTGTGTCTCTATCTCCAAGAGAGATTATTCTCCATGGAATCAATCCTCCTCAAATAAAGCCCCACTATTTTTTAAAAAAAAAACGTCCTTCCTTTAAGCATTAAAGGAGCTCATTGCATTCCCAGGAAACCATTATTCAGGATCGGATGAGGCGGAGGAAATCTCCAGAGAATTAATGCGGATACAACTTAAGGAACAATTTCATTTTTAATCGAATTACGCCTCATAGCCCATAAAACCCCATGTGTACATATTGACTCGGGATATTTCAATCTCACACACTCTACATAAAAATGTGATTCAAATTTGTGCCAAAGAATAATTTGTGTCCCTTTTTGCCTCCAGAATTTAGCACGCTCGAATACAATACGGGAATTAATTTTTGGAGAGGAAAAAATTCAAAACGCTTTTTAAAAAAAAAGATTGGAAATTTACAAGAGACGCTAATTAAGGGGGCTATATTTGCTCCCTCCTTGGCACTTAGACCCTTTTGCATCCTGTCCCTGGGAAGTGCTAATCCGAGGAGCTCATTATTATTAAGGACTTTTTTCCTCCCCAGCCCCTAACGCATCCTCCCTCGTCTGGTCACATTAGGAGCCCCATAAAGGCTAATTCGAATGGACATGGGATCAATAGTGCATAGAGAATTCCGACAGTTTCAAATCCCGCGCCATTTTATCTTCCTTACCTAATGAGATTTGATGCGTGGGCTAATATCCAAGGGATGCTAAACCCTAGGAAAACTAACTTGGGCTTTAGAACTGTTTCGGACATTTTAGGTCAAACTATTTGAACTTTGAAAATATTAAAAAAATTGTTCTAAAATTTTAGGAATTGAACAAGTTTTTTTTTTTTTTTTTTTTTTTTTTTTTTTTTATATAAATTTTCATTACATAAAAGGCTGCAAATAAAATGAGCCATCTTGTACGGAAGCTACAGGGGAGATAACATTGCCTTGAGATCTAACAATTATATTTAATGCATCTCCTCATCCTCAATTCCTAATGATCTTCTTCCACGCTATTTTTTCCATATGTTATTCCTACTCCGAATGTCGATTGGTTCCTTTAAGAATTTTCCCCTTTTTTTATCTCCCTCTTTTTTTTCTCTCTCTCTCTCTCTGTCCGTCTACAACAATGTTCCTAATTACTTGATAAAGGAAGCCACAAGTTTAATTACTGGACGGAAAATACTTTAAGCGGTCTGGAGGCTCCGAATTAATCGGAAGGGAATTGAGCTCCCAACGTAGGCCTCTTTTATTGTTACATTGTCTCGAGCTTTTCTTCCATGGTTCCTTGTGCATGGATCGAGGTCCATATTTGGAATCCAATCCAAATGGATTTTTTCCCATGTCTTCAGCTCCACAAAACTGGAAGTAATCGCGACGGAAAATATGGGATAATGAGGAGGGCTTTGGGGAAAAAGGGAAAACCTTGAGGACGTTGTAGGAAAGACAAACTCTGGGGAAAGTCTGGGCTAGTGATAGGCGGGACAAAAGGACGAATACGGAGGGATTAGAAAGGTGTAGAAAATTTGGGCTCGAAAATAAAAAAAAAGGTTGGGGTGTGTGAAAAAGTAGGTCGAGGGTATTGGACGTGAGAGTAGGATAAAATATGAAGAGTAGGAACGAGTGCTACATTTAGGGGCAAAAATTTGTAAAAATTTTTTGACAAAATATCAAATCGAAGTGACCAGATTTTTTTTAGAAAAATTTGTAGTGTGTGTAGGAGTAAGTAGAAAAAGTTGGAGTTAGAATGTACATAGGTGACATTACAGGAGAGTAGGAGGTATGTAGAAGGAATATTTGTAATAGAAAGTACTGAAATGTAGGAGTAGGTCAGAAGGTACGTATGTAGGATAGAAAATAGGTGACTGCGGATAAGAAAGTGGAGAAAATTCTGGAACTGGTAAATGTGGATGAGGATGACAGGACTCGTGGCGGGGAGAGTCATTGATGCGGGCAAATAATGTGTTCAACTGTGAGACAGAAACGACTCCACACACACAGAACACAATAGCAATGAGTTCCACTTGAGCAGCCAAACGAGAGTCTTGTCTACCTTTTTTTTTACCTTGGTGCTACGGTTTTCCTCTTGGGCTATGCTCCCTGAAAAATTCTCCTTGGGTTTAACAATTTCTCCGAAGATATTATCTCTATGCTTGTACGAGATCAAACGACAAATATCATAGGAAAATAATTCCCGGGCTTGACATTGTTCTTGTCCTCGGAGATTGCATCGATGCGTGCTGTCGATGCGGGCGAAGCAATACTTGAAAATAACGATGGGGATATGTGTTAACATTTTATTATTAGTTTTTATTAGAAGTTGGGGCTAAGCTTGCGTCACTGAATAATTTGGGGCCACTTTGTACATCACAAAATGTTCCTTCAAAAATTCCATCAAAAATGCCCTCAAAAATTCCATCAAAAATGCCCTCAAAAATTCCATCAAAAATGCCCTCAAAAATTCCATCAAAAATGCCTTCAAAAATTCCATCAAAAATGCCCTCAAAAATTCCATCAAAAATGCCCTCAAAAATTCCATCAAAAATGCCTTCAAAAATTCCGTCAAAAATGCCCTTCAAAATGCCCTTAAAAATGCCCTTAAAAATGCCCTTAAAAATACCCTCAAAAATGCCCTCAAAAATGCCCTCAAAAATGCTCTCAAAAATGCACTCAAAAATTCCCTCGAAAATGCCCTCAAAAATTCTCTCAAAATTTCCACAAAACAGTGCAAATTTTTATAACAATAAAAATTGACGTCAAAATTTTATTCCCAATTGGGGCGTCACTTGGTTAAATTTTACTATCAAGTTCAAGTCGAACTCAAAACTCAAGTCCAAGTTGGAGCTCAAGTTTGGACTACGTTCTAGACTAGAAAAGAGTAGGGTTTGAAATATTTATAGAATTTTTAACCGTACACGATTATGTAGACACATATGTACGTGTGCAATGTATAAGAAACGGATTGCACATTTCGTAAAGGGGTTTTTCATTGTTTGTAATACAATTGGAGACGGAACGAGGCCCGGAGGCCTGGGCCCTGGAACAGTTCATTAAAAAATAGGAAGAGCGGCTCCTCTCCTCCAATTTAATTCTAATGCCCTCAAAGCAACATATCAGGTAGAGCGGACTTCTCTACTACTAGCTATTACTACTCCGAGTTTGAAAAAAAATCCTGGAACTACCCCTGTGAAAAAACTTGGTTTAATATGACAATTCCCGATGTCTATCATACTCATGGGTTTTCCGTGACTTTGGAGTTCTATCATTACCCAGGAACAGGGAAAATATACAGACCCAATTTGTTTCTCGTACTGTTTTCTTTACCTCAAATTACAAAAGTTGAGCGGATTTCCAGAGTAATGAGGTCACTTATCTTGTTATGCAGTTTCCTATGTCATGTGCGTGCTTCCATTAGATAGGATCCGGAAGGCCCCCTATATATTCTCATACTCAAGCTCATAACAGTGGATGGACCTGAGCTACACAATTTTTATTTTGCAGTGTCATTTTTTGTAAAAAAAAAATCCCAAACGCATTTTCTGTCAGCGAAAGATTTTGAAATTTTAAAGCACATTTACCAAAATTTTGCTTCCAAAAACAAGTCCTAAATTTGGGAAATTTTTTACCCTTTTGATTAAAATTTTTTAAAGTACAATTTTTGTAGAAATTTCTCTAAAAATGTCAGAGATTTCCCATAAAATATTTGTTCAGATTTTTTTGAAATTTTTGTTTGCATTTTGCGGGAACTTTTGAAATTTGTCGGAAAATGTAAATCTCAGTTGAATTACTACGGCAGAATATAAATTGCACTTGATATTTTCGGGTTCCCTGTATGTACAAATAGTGTTGGGTTTCCGTAGACTTTCTAAATAATTGCGAGCTTTTATTTTTAGAAAACTGTTTAAAAAATTTTTTCATTCCTTTTTCCCTCCACTTAAAGGAGGTTTTCGGACTGGCGGAAGAGGAAGGTAATTTTTGGACTTTGATAAATGAGGGAAACAAACTTGTACAAATATTGATGCTTTTGAAGCACATAGCGTTAGAGCCATAGAAATAAGTTTATCCTCCTCTCTATTCTACAGGTTGCTTGACATGAGAAACATTTTAGGAAACAAAAAACTCCCGTTCCCGAATCTACATTTTCCTTTTGATTCATTGTAAATGGGATGGGGAATAACAAAAGAATGCGAGAGTGGAGAAAGTTGGAGAAAGCAGGGCTAATCGGATAAAAGGCTTACTCTCAACTTCACATTTTTATTTCCATCCTACTTATCTTTTGAATTTTGGCGGGACAAGCAAAAACTTTCCCAATATTTCATCCCAACTGTTTACATGCATTTCTACACAATATCATTACAAAGAGGGTGTGCACAGGGGACCTGCCAAAATCTACAGGACGAGGAAAATTTGACATGACATGTTATCATGGATTCAGATTGATCTTGTTAAAGTTTTGAACACACGCATTTTCACGAGTTTTTTTGAGCTTAGTGTAAACTCGATGCTGACTTGAGATCGATCCTTTGATCATTATTAATTTGTACTTCACCCTCGCTTGAACTTGACTCTCACTTGAACTTGACCCTCACTTGAATTTGACCTTCACTTGAACTTGACCCTCCCTGAACTTGACCTTCACTTGAACTTGACCTTCCTAAAACTTGAACCTCGCTTGAACTTGACCCTCACTTGAACTTGACCCTCAGTTTATAATTTTGAACTTGACCCTCACTTGAACTTGACCCCCAGTTTATAATTTTGAACTTGACCCTCACTTGAACTTGACCCTCAGTTTATAATTTTGAACTTGACCCTCACTTGAACTTGAAAGTAACCTTAATATAACCTCTGACCAAATCTTGATTTTATCTAGATCCAAAACTTGAAATCGAATGTGACCCCTGCTTAAACTTGACCTAAACTTGAAAGTGGATCTAACTTCACAAGTCCTTACCGTAGTTGTTTTAATTTGGATGAGTCAGGGAAGTGAAAATAAGCTCGGATCCCTGGAGATATGAGCAAAAGTGGAATGCGCTAATGCGTTTTTATTCCCGAACCCAGATGTTGCGCAGCTCTTGGGTTGTTAAATTAATTGTAAGCAGACCCTCGTAATAAGATGAGTGAATGGGGAGAGAATTGGCAAACTTGCCTCAACGAAGCTTCCCTGGAGATAGGATTTTTCCTTTCTCGGGAAAATAACAAAGAAATTATTGCTGGTGTGGGGGAAAAGAAAAAGTTATACAAACCTCCAGGATAAAAATCCACTTGGGGACACTATTCTTTATGAATGGTCTTTTCATTTAATTTACATTTGTATTCTTGCATAAATAGGTTTCCCCTTTGTTCTGTCAAATCTCAGGAATGCCCATAAAATTTAATCAACGGATCGTTTTTATTTCGGTTGCATAGAATAAGAGCAACGACATAGGAAATAAAAACGTACTCCTCGAGGCAACAATGTATCAACATTTTTTATTTGAGCTTCGTTCAGACCAACTGGGATATCGTGATTGAGCTGAGGCTACACAAATTTCAAATATTGATACAAAATCAATTTTACATTTAACTTGACCTTAAGTTCAGCTTGACCTGAACTTGAAGTTCAAAAGCGATTTTGGTCAGATATTTAATCATATTGGATTTTGACTTTTGTTTTTACTGGATTTAAACTAAATTTTTAAATAGTTATCTTGACCTTGATTTTCAGGCTTGAGTTTCATACACACTTAAACTTGACCTCGATCTTTACTGAAGTTTGAACTTCAGTTTGATCTGAATATAAACATAAGCTTGATCTGATCTTGAATTTCTTAATTTGAAACTTGAATTTAAATTAAGCTGGACCCGAATTACATATGCCTGATGATTCTGACTTGAATATAGCGGCACTTGAAGTTCATTTGAGTCTGTTAAAAGTTAAGGCGTATAAGTTGGTTTTAAAATACAAATGCACTTAACAATGACCCGGATGTAGAATTAAATGTTCGTGAGCAAAAACGATGTAATAAAATTAACTTGACCTAAACTTGACCTTGACTTGAATATGCACATGAAGCAAATTTGACTTTCACTGAAATAAACGCCTGACCCAAACATGATCTTGATTTGAATGTATGTATAATTACTCTTAATCTTCACTTGGTTATACACTTAACTTGACTTTAATATTCAATTGACCCAAACTTGACCACAACTTAAGCACTTGACAATAACTTCAGTATGGCATTTACCCAAGGTTAAGTATGTACTTGGCCCAAACATTATCAAATCTTGAATATGAATTTGAATAAATTTTGAATATGCACTTGACTAAATCTTGATTATGCACTTGACCAAATCTTGAATACGCACTTGACTAAATCTTGAATATGCACTTGACCCAATCTTGAATACGCACTTGACTAAATATTGAATATGCACTTGACTAAATATTGAATATGCACTTGACCCAATCTTGAATACGCACTTAACAAAATCTTGAGTTTACACTTGACCCAATCTTGAATATGCACTTAACAAAATCTTGAGTGTACACTTGATCCAATCTTGAAAATGCACTTGGCCCAATCTTGAATATGCACTTGACCCAATCTTGAATACGCACTTGACTAAATATTGAATATGCACTTGACCCAATCTTGAATACGCACTTAACAAAATCTTGAGTGTACAATTGACCCAATCTTGAATATGCACTTAACAAAATCTTGAGTGTACACTTGATCCAATCTTGAAAATGCACTTGGCCCAATCTTGAATATGCACTTAACAAAATCTTGAGTGTACACTTGACTAAATCTTGAATATGCACTTGACCCAATCTTGAAAATGCACTTGGCCCAATCGGAGGCAATTTCAAATCTAAACAAGTGTGACCTTAGTAAATATCCACTCCGATCTTTTTGTAAAATTTACACCTCCAACGTATTTCTGTGATCACGAGAGTTAACTCCCGGGTGACCTGGGAATAAGCTACATCTGTATCCAATCGAAATTTTACCGATACTACTATTTTTGGTGCTGAAAATCACAAGTTTACGTCCCTACTACCAAACTCCCGTCAAGAGCCGGCAATCTCCATAGCCAAGGATTCCTCTTTCTAGACCTCAACTCACAATCAGCCGATTGTGCACCCAGTACAGATAAGAGAAAGCTTTTTAGTATACGACTTTGGCCGGCAACCACAGACAATATTTGTTTTTCTTTTTGCCCAAAGATACTAGCACCAAATTTATATTCTGATTTACAGATATCCATCGGTTGGCAACACACTGGAAAGCACTATAAATGCCCAAGAGATCACATCTGAACAAAGCCCGTTTCCATCACAATCAATCAAGTCTCTCCTCAGAATCGGACTCTCCCCCCGCTAAAATTGCAATGTTAGAAGCCAATGTCACTCAGTTGAGCATGGAGGAAAAGGTAAACTTAATCTTATCAAAGATGGCCACAAGTGATCAAGCACAAAAAATAGAACAAAAGATGGAGAAGATGGACAAAACCTTAAGTGAACTGCGAGCTGACCTGAATTTTGTTCACAACACTTCTGAAGCTAACCGAGAAAAAATTGAAATCCTGACATCCAAAACTGATGACATGCAAGACAGCTTAAGAATGAGGAACATTATCCTGCACGGAATTCCCATATGCCAAGACGAAACCCACGAGAAGCTACTGAGTGCAGTTAAACCCGTTTTTGATACACTAACAGTTAGCACTGACATAATTACTGATCTCTTCCGTATTGGCAAACCTCTCAATCCGAAACGCCCAATTCTCATGGTTCTCAGACATGAATATTTCCGAGGTCAATTCTTTAAGAATATAAGGAACCTTAAAGACACGCCATACTCCATATCAGATGATCTCTGCCCAGCCAGTAAACTAAAGAGATCAAAGTACCTCAAATTCCGAAAACTGGAAAGAGAAGCCGGAAATAACGCTAAACTCGTTCGTGAAGGTTTGATAGTGAATGATGTGCTTCATATTATAAACTCCGAGGGAAACCTAATCAGAGCCCCTGTTATCTCGGCCTCCTGAAGAACCCGCGCTCCTTCTCCAATCCAACTATTACCCTCTGATCCTTACAGTATACTTTTCTGGAATGTGCATGGAATAAAAAATAAAACTACGGACTTCTTTAGTGACATTAAAAATGTGAATCCAACTAAACCACTCAAAATTTTATTCTGGAATGTTCATGGGATAGCCAATAAAACAATAGATTTCTTCAGTGATATTAAAGATATATCACCTAAAATTATGTGCTTCTGTGAAACCTGGTCTACGGTTCCAATTAACTATTTTGATAATACACACACAACTTTTGTAGTTAACGCCACAAAAGATGCGTCGCACGGCAGACATAAAGGTGGACTTTTTGCAGCAATACACAACGCCATTAAATTCGAACTATACTTTAAAAATAATTGGCTAATTATACTCACATTTAAAAAACTTGATGAAATTAAAAATCTTGCAGTTTTGTTCTGCTACATCAACCCAATATCTGAGAAAGGTCAATTCAGTGAGATGTTTACACATATTGAAAAACTTGAACTGCTATCTTACAACATCATACTGATGGGAGATTTCAACTCAAGAGTAGGCAGTCTCCAAACCTTGGGTTCTCAAACACATAGGCACTCGGAAGACCAAACAGTAAACCCTTTTGGCCAAAAATTACTTAATCTTGCTACATCCTACAATCTTGTTCTCATTAATGGTATTAGTGGTCTTGAATCTTCCTCAAAATATACATTCGTCAGTAAAACTGGTAAAAGTACCATTGATTTATGTTTTGCGTCAACCTCCCTTGTTCAATATTTCGAAAAATTCAATATCAGTGACTCTTTTCACTCCGATCATATGCCTATAACTTTGTCAATTCGTAGCCATGCTAGTAGCAGTGAGATTGGTAAAAGAATAAAATGGTCAGATGAAAAAGCAGATACTTTCAGTTCAGAAATCAAACTAAACCTTTTATTTTCGGATAAATCCTCTATTTATGAGATGGATGATTTACTCTCTAAAACTATCAACAACGCACTTGTGAAATGTGATATGATTAAACAACCTTGCAAATATATTAAACCTGCGAAATGGTTTGACTCTACATGCCTCTCTCTGAAAAGAGAGCTAAAGAGGAAATTAAGAAGACTTAGGGCAACCAAACTAACTCAAGATGTTAATGATTACTTTATTGCCAAAAAACAGTATAAGCATAAGTTAAAAAATAGCCGTAAAAATTATCTAGACAACATGGTGTCTAAAATTATTAACACCAGAACGAGCTGTGACTTCTGGAAAGCGATTCGTGAACTCCGTCCTTACATACCTAAAGTTACCTGCCCTATTGATAAGCAAACATGGACTGTCTATTATGAGAAAATGTTTCAATCCAAAATCAATTGTCCGGTCACCGCTTGCATAATGGGCAACGATAATATTGACGGCGAACTCGACCAACCCTTCAGTCTATCTGAAATCACGAAGGCTGTGAACCATCTGAAGAAAAATAAAGCCCCTGGAGCCGATGCTTTTGTTAATGAAATTTGGAAATCCTTCACTGTGGCCAGCCTTGAACAACTGCGGACTTTGTTTGACAAAATGTATTTCTCTGGAGAGATTCCCCCTGAATGGGCTCAAGTTACCATAGCACCACTTTTCAAAAAAGGAGATTGTGATAACCCCAAAAATTATAGGCCCATTTCACTGGTCATGACTAAACTGAAATTGTTTACCACTATACTTAACTATAGGCTGCTCAAGTGGAATGAGAAAACAAATTTCATAACGGACTTGCAGGCTGCATATCAGCCAACCATGGGATGTCTTAATCACATATTTCTACTACAATCTTTGATTCATAAACAGTTGAGACTCAATTCCAAATTATTCTGCTTTTTCGTTGACCTATCGGGTGCATTTGATTGTGTAACCCATAATCTACTTTGGACCAAAATGGCCTCCGCCGGAATAAGTTCAAAGTTTATAAAATGTGTCAGGGCAATATATGGTCAAGCTAAAGCACGCATTAAGACAGAGGATGGCCTTACTGAACCGCTCAAAATTAATATTGGTGTTCTACAGGGGGAGAGTCTCTCCCCAACTCTATTTAATATCTTCATTAATGGAATCATCGCATCACTTGACAGTTCCTTTACAAGTCCAATTAAGATCGGGGAAAGGCATGTGCATGCCCTTCTGTATGCCGACGACGTTGTAATCCTCGCCCTCTCCGCCGAAAGCCTTCAGAGAAAAATTGACGTTGTTAAAAAATTCTTTGCTCAAAATAAATTAACTCTCAATTCGGTTAAATCCCAAATCGTAGTTTTTCAAAGGCCAGGTGGTAAACCCAAGAAACACACATTTTTCTGGGGAAAGAGCAAACTCGAGTGCGTTAATGAATATAAATATTTGGGTGTCCTATTTTCTCAATCAGGCTCCCCTAATCGAACACTGATTGACTTTCTAAGCAGAGGTAAAGCAGCAATCGGAGCCCTATGGCCGCTATTAGTAAAAGCCAAACTTCCACTAAGCACAGCTCATTTCTCACTTTTCAACTCAATGGTTCGTTCCGTGGTGACCTATGGCGCCGAAATCTGGGGACTGCGTCACCTGGAAGAAATTGACAACCTCCAAAACTTTTTTGTGAAAAAGCTTCTAAAGCTCCCAGTAAACACCCCTGGGTTCTTTCTTAACCTAGATTTCAAACTTAAAAGAATAAGTGTGGATATCATACGGCGATCATTAAGATTATGGACTAAATGTCTTCAGAAAAATACCAGCAATTTGCTTCTCTGCTGTTACAAGGACATGTGGGAAGAACAAACGGACCTTCAAAATTTCAACTGGAGCTCACTGCTCTATTTCAGAATCAAGGATTTTCTGCCTAAAGGTTTATGGAACTGCAAATCACCGGACGAAATACGCGCTGCTATACCTAAGATAGTTAGCAAGTATCAACAATCATTAGTAGTTCAAGATGTAGCCAAAATGATGGCATCGACTCATTTCCCCTTATACAAACGAATCAAAACCCACGACTATGCAGAAGAGTATACAAAAACCCCTACCCCGTTAAGAATCGCAGGAATCTTAGCCCGAATCAGAATGGGGTCAATATTTATTCATTTCAACGAGATCACTCTACGCCGGGACAAATGTATTTTCTGTTCACAGTTTAGCAGCACTTGGAGTCATCTCTTCCTTGAATGCCACTTGCTCTCCAACTATAGACCAGCAAGCCTATCCAATATCAATCCTTCGCATCATCCCTTCATTGAAACTTTCTGGGAAAGCTTAATTAAAAATACTAATAAGGATTTTGCCACACTAATCTATCGTTTTCTTGAGGAAATTTCAAAAAGAATGTAAACAATCACACTTGTACTTATACATATTGAAGGAGCGGTAGCTCAAATCAATAAAAATATACATACATACATACATACACTTGGCCCAATCTTGAATATGCACTTAACAAAATCTTGAGTGTACACTTGACTAAATCTTGAATATGCACTTGACCCAATCTTGAATACGCACTTGACTAAATATTGAATATGCACTTGACCCAATCTTGAATATGCACTTGACCCAATCTTGAATACGCACTTAACAAAATCTTGAGTTTACACTTGACCCAATCTTGAATATGCACTTAACAAAATCTTGAGTGTACACTTGATCCAATCTTGAAAATGCACTTGGCCCAATCTTGAATATGCACTTAACAAAATCTTGAGTGTACACTTGACCCAATCTTGAATATGCACTTAACAAAATCTTGAGTGTACACTTGATCCAATCTTGAAAATGCACTTGGCCCAATCTTGAATATGCACTTGACCAAATCTTGAGTGTACACTTGGCCCAATCTTGAATATGCACTTGACCAAATCTTGAGTGTACACTTGGCCCAATCTTGAATATGCACTTGACCAAATCTTGAGTGTACACTTGACCCAAACTTGAGCATGCACTTGACCTTACACTATTACGTAATCCAAACTTTATTTGAAGATTGTCTGCTATGTAAGAGGAACTTGGCAAGAGCACTTCTCAGTCTCAACGCATTCATTCCTTTACATGATTAGGCTTTTGGAATACTAAATAGGTTTCGCAACGGAGCCTTTTTAAGAGCCTCTTCCCCAGCCTATTTATTTGCTTTCACTTGTGTGTCAGTATCTGAGAGAATTGTAGCCTTTGTGCGGGCGTTCGTGCAACATCTCTCAAAAGTTTTAAGGATGTTTCTATGCCTCTCAACTTTTTACATTCAAAAAGTAAACTTTGCTTGACTGGTTCTTTGCATAATTTATTTTCCCTCTGTTGGCACAGCAACTCCAGGAAAATTATGAGCTAAAATTCAAAATCTATTCCTGTCACGCATCATATAAGAGAGTATGTTCCAAGTCCTACTGAAGCATCTACTCTGTACTTTTCACTCCTCAATAATCCAATCACAATTAACTGACGCTGCAAAATTCTTTAAAATCTAATTATTTTAATTTGTAACACGGTCACATCCTAATAACCTTTGACCTTAATATTCATCAGCAGTAGCATGAACTTTTAATGAAATTAAATTACATATGTAAACGTGTTTCTCTCACCCTCAACTGATGGCGAGTATTAAGGTCTTGTGCTTGACCTATATAGATCACTGATGTTGACCTTACCCCATCTTTGATTCTACGGAGTTTGAATTTTATTTTGGTTTTAATATTCCAAGATTTCTACTTTACTACTTCAAAATTATATGTACTCTTTATATTGACCCTATAATATGTAAAATTGACATGCTGACATTCAAAAATGGTTAAATGACCTTGGAACTTGGAAAACTAATACTGTGACCTCAATGTTTGACCTATTGGCTTTAAACTTGACCAGATTGCAAATTGTTTCTGTGACCTTAATATTCGACCTATTGACTTTGAAACTTGACCTGATTGCAAATTGATTCTGTGACCTTAATATTTGACCTACTGATTTTGAAACTTGACCTAAATACAAATTGATTATGTGACCTTCATAGTTGACCTTTTGAATTTGAAATTTGACCTAAATACAAATTGATTATGTGAACTTAATAGTTGACCTTTTGACTTTGAAACTTGACCGGATTACAAATTGATACTGTGACCTTAAAACTTGACCTACTAATTTTGGAACTGGACCTATTGACCTTGAAAATTGAACTTCAGACTTACAATTGACCTTTTGACCACAAGTTTCGACCCTAATTTGAACTCTCGTTTAATACAATGGCCAATGTGAGTTCAAATGCCGAGTAACTTGTACAAATCTAAAATAAGGCAGAGCTCCAGTATTAGTAAAAAAATAATGGCAGTTAAAATATATTATCGACCCTGTTGTGACATTTTACCTGGACCTGAATAGGCGGGAAAATAAAGAAAATAAAAGTAAAATGGGATGGAATGGAAAGGAGTAATTTGAATTCCTTAACGGTTTCAAGGAAGGATCTTGTTGACAACGCTTCAACAGGTCTCCATTGAAAGGATGAGGAAGTTGAAAAAAATCTGCTCATTTTGGAGGGCAATGTTAGAAGAATTGTTTTTCGCAACCTCTCGTAGAAAGCAATCACTTGAGAACAAAAGCTCTGGATGGAAATCCAGAGGGTGGAAATAAAAGTTATGCTACGAAGTCTCTCTCGTAATGCTGTTCTACCCTATGCATTTGTGTACATATGCCTATTACGTACGATGTTAGGAAAATGAGGAGCTGACAGATTAAATTGATTCAATAGAAACTCTTCACGTGATGACAGGGTATATGTAAAACAAGGCATTTAAAATCAAACTAGTTTCCATATCGATCGTATCAGCGTCTAACTTTCTAGATCGAATCAGCTTCTCCACTCGATCGGCAAGTAACCGAGGTTAGATCAAGTTCCGGTGGTAGTTCGCATTTTTCAAGTCAAGTCAAGTCAAATTTGTTTTACGAATATTTTGGGGGATTATTTATTTTTGACTTGGTGTAGCATTACCTGTGGAAGCAATTTCAAAATTCAAGTTGGTTTTTTTCAATCTTGGGGGGCAAAATTCAAGTTGAAGTGAGAGTCAGTTTCTAAGGTTTTCAAGCTGAAGTGTAGTTCAAATAAGACTGTTTTCAAGTTCAAGTGTAATTTAAATTGAAGTAGCAAGTAAATTCAAGTGCGATGGTAATTTAAGCAAGATTTAGTTGTTCAAGATTCAGTTCAAAATTTGAAGTGAAGTTTGGAGGAGGATAATACTACAGTCGTGATAGAGCCCTATTTGAATGTTAAATTTTATGGGTCAAATGGGTGGTGAATGCGAATAAAAAAGCGAGGAAAAAGAATTGGGTGGGATGTAATGTTTTACCTGTGTGAACCTTGAGTTTGAATCGACCCATAATCCCGTCTTTATTCTACGGAGGAATTTGTTGTTGACAGACACTTTTCCTTGAAAACCCTCCATGCACAAGCACTACATACATACACTGAACAATAAAGAAAACTCAATTCTCAGATCAATATTTTATGATGAAAAAAGCTTTCAAAAATAAATAGAAAATTTCCCATGGATTTGCGTCCTTACTCAAACACATTACTTTGACTCCCATTCTTTTCCTTTCGCGTCCTTTCATTCCACTGTCCAAATGTCAATAGCACATGTGCTTTCAAAATATCTCCATTCAAACAAAGGACGCAAAGCCAGACGAACACATTACAATTTTACATCCAACTCAAGTATGGGAATTTATTGAGCCAATGATCCTTTGTGCCGATAGTCAGCAATACTTTAATTTTTTTCAGACCTATATCTGTCAACTTCCTTTTCCACTTACAACTTACATCAAATTAATGCATTAATTCCCAAAAAGAACATCAATAATTGATTATTGCACTACTCAAAATAACTCCACAATTCTAGGGCTTTATAAGGGTTGCTGATTTTCAAATCCACATATAAATTTGCTCGAAATTTAATTTCTTCTGTACTTGACCTCTTGCATCTGACCTCTTGTATTTTATCTCTTCAACTTGACCTCTTGTAGTTTATGTGTCGTACTTGACCTCTTGCACTTGACCTACATTACATTTAAAACAATATTGGACTGAACTTCGCCTTGGTTTTCATTTAATTTGAAACTGACCTGAACTTGACCTAGATTTTATAACATATATATCTTGGCCGATGTTTCATAGAATCTTGACCCATGTTCTAGTAATTTTGACCCATGTTCTACTTAATCTTGGCCCACATTCTACTGAATACTGACCCATGTTTGACCTAAACTTGACCCATGTTTGACCTAATCTTGACCCATGTTCTACTTAATCTTGGCCCACATTCTACTGAATACTGACCCATGTTCTACTTAATCTTGGCCCACATTCTACTGAATACTGACCCATGTTTGACCTAAACTTGACCCATGTTTGACCTAATCTTGACCCATGTTTGACCTAATCTTGACCCATGTTTGACGTAATCTTGACCCATGTTTGACTTAAACCTGGCCCATGTTTGACCTAAACCTGGCCCATGTTTGACCTAAACTTGACCCATGTTTGACCTAAACTTGGCCCATGTTTGACCTAAACTTGACCCATGTTTTACCTAATCTTGACCTATGTTCTACTAAATCCTGGCCCATGTTCGACCTAATAATGACCCACATTCGACCTAATCCTGACCCACATTCGACTTAAAACTTGACCCTTACTTACCTCAAGCTAGCCTCAAGTTTCACTTAAAACACTTTCGGTCACTTTGACCTGACGTTGACCGAAATATTCATTTTACAACAATAACGCCAACTGTAGCGAACCTCGAATTCCGTTATAAATAATGAGTTGACAAACTCGAAGAAATGCTGCTCACGAATACTGTTGCCTCACACGTGATGGTCCGTGTATTCGGGACGACTGTAAATCCTAATATGATTAAAAATTAAATGGTTTTTCTCCCTCCCTCCCTCTGTCTCCACGTTCCTTTTAGTAGCTTAGTTTTTACGAGCTCTTCCCGTTCTTTATATCCCCGTTCACTCCACCCCCGAAGATACGATATCTCAAGGAGACGTGAACGTGAGAACCAGTAACGTTTACAAAATAATAAATTTCACGTCTCTCACCCAGAACCATCGATGGGAGGGAGTAGTGTCGTTTCATATAGATCTAATCTATATTTAGTAGCTTCTGTGTTCCTGCCTTTCTGTTAATGATCTTTCAGAATGTGATCCTGTCTAATGTACAAGGTCCCGGGAAATATTTCAAACTTCTCCTTCCATCAACAAAATTTCATTTCCCCAAAATTCCATGCCATTATTCAATTTCACCTAATTTTTTTAATATTTTCATGGAAAAATATGTTTGACCCAAAATTTATTACCTTAAAAATTTCTTTGTCACCAAAAAAATATTCATTAATAAAATGCAGTACTTTGATATAAAAATGTGATCTGAAAAATTTTGTTTCAACCAAAATTTTTTTCCCGTATTATTTTTTGCGAAATTTTTTCCGAATAAAATTTGAAGGTTCGGAGACGGGAAAATGTTTTGAAGTCTCCGTACAAAAACTACATGCCCTTTCACATCTCACTTCTATAAATCTTTCTAGTCTGCTCCATTCAGTCACGTCCTCTTCTTTTCCTATTCACTTTCATTTGAAATTCTAGCGTCACTCAGTCAGCTTGTTTTATTTTCGAGTTTCCTTATTCACTCCAAGCTTCGAGCTCATCATTTTTTCCTGCTTTCTCCGTACTTTCACTTTTCCCGGAAATTTTCCCTAACGCACGAATTCCTCAGTTTTTTCTCATTTTTCATTCATTTTTCAATCCAAGCCTTTTCTAGAAATTTTCATGGAACTTTCTCCAGCTTTCACTTTGGGTTCAGTCAAGAATCTGGATTGAGTTTTGTTTGCGTTTTTAATGGAAACGTCCCATTTCTTAGATAGTTTGAAATTTTTTTTTTGGGGTAAAAGAATTTTTCCCAATCTTTTTCTTGTACTTGACTAAAGGGCATTCTCAACGTTGCTGTTAAAAAAAATGTCTCAAAAATACATTTCGGAAGTGGTGATTTTTTTTTGGAAGACGTTCTTGTAATATTGAAGACCCACTTTATATTCGAAACTGTCCTTGAGCCTTTGAAAGAACGTGCGTCAACGTGGGAAATACAGTATGTCTGTATTTCCCTCGCCCTTCAGAAGCAACAAGACTTTCCATAAATTTGGCCTTTTTTCATTTCCAAGGGAAAGTGTACGTACTTCCTGAGCCTAATGTACAGCTTTATTGCGATGGAAGTAAACAATTTTGGTGAAATGGGGCAGGCGGGAAAGTGCTTATGGAATTCCCCATATAATCTATATTTATGAATTGACTAAATAGCACTGGAAGCACTTGTGTCAAATGGACCGAAAATATTGGATGGAAAAATGACACTTCAATGTAGTTTAGCAAGCAATTGGGCAAAGCTTTTTTTTCTGTATAAATATAGGGGAGCATTTTAAGGGGACAACATTTCTGGGAATAAATGGAGCTATTTTCTCAAGTCAGGGATTTTTTTGGGGAAGGAATGAATTTTGGATTTTGTTCAATGTGAATAGCACAGTTTGAAGTTAAACCTAAAATTTCAGGAGGGAACACGAACTAGAATATTTAAGCTTAAAGTTAAATTTTGACTTCAATGTACACTCAATCTTGGAACTGCGGTTGAGCTTAATTTATTGAAGTTTGCATTTTTAACTAACAATAAGTATACTGATTGAATTCGAATCTTTAAACTTGATCTTGTTCTTAACTTCAAATCTTGAATTTGGTTTCGAAAGTGGCTTCAAACTTGAATCTTGAATTTGTCTTTGAACTTGACTTTAAAATTGAATTTTGAGTTTGGTTTCGAAACTGACTTCAAACTTGTATCTGGAATTTAACATTGAACTTGAATCTTCAACTTGACTTCAAATTTGAAGTTAACATTGAACTTGAATCTTCAACTTGACTTCAAATTTGAAGTTAACGTTGAACTTGAATCTTCAACTTGGCTTCAAATTTGAAGTTAACATTGAACTTGAATCTTCAACTTGACTTCAAATTTGAAGTTAACATTGAACTTGAATCTTCAACTTGACTTCAAATTTGAAGTTAACATTGAACTTGAATCTTCAACTTGACTTCAAATTTGAAGTTAACATTGAACTTGAATCTTCAACTTGACTTCAAATTTGAAGTTAACGTTGAACTTGAATCTTCAACTTGACTTCAAATTTGAAGTTAACATTGAACTCAAATCTTCAACTTGACTTCAAATTTGAAGTTAACATTGAACTTGAATCTTCAACTTGACTTCAAATTTGAAGTTAACATTGAACTTGAATCTTCAACTTGGCTTCAAACTTGAACTTGACATCAAACTTGAATCTTGAATTAGTCTTTGAACTTGAAATCAAACTTGAATCTTGAATTAGGCTTTGTACTTGACTTCAAACTTGAATCTTGAACTTTCTCTTTGAACTTGACTTCAAACTTGGGTCTTGAACTTGTCTTTGAACTTGACTTCAAACTTGAACTTTCTCTTTGAACTTGACTTCAAACTTGAACTTTCTCTTTGAACTTGACTTCAAACTTGAATCTTGAACTCGGCTTTGAACTTGTCTTCAAACTTGGATCTTGAACTTGACTTCAAACTTGAATCTTCAATTTGGCTTTGAACTGGACTTTAAACTTTAATCTTGAACTTGGCTTCGAACTTGAACATGCTCTGCAATTTGAACCCAACGTGAAACACTTACTTGAGACAAGTTAATGCTTGAACTCCCATGACCTCAAAAAAAAAATGTATAATCTATCTTCAGCCAATTCCCAGGAAACAAGTAGTTCAATGTAAAAAATAACCCAAAAACATTACCAACCCCCTAGAAATTGAATCCCAAGTTTTGTTCACCACGAAAGCAGATAATGATGCAGACATATCATTAAAATTGGGATCCAAGCGGAAATTGTCAGTCTTGCCTTGGTTGATTACTCACTGTCTATTCAACAGAATGTTTAATAAAACCCCGTACTTATTATCCCCATTAAAAAAAGGAATCTCATATGTCTCCCTACTCCTCCAAAGGCTTAAGTAAAGTGGGCAGTGGAATAAATGCAAAAAATATTTTTGGCAACGCAAGCTCAATTTTAACCCATGACTCCGAATCCATCGATTCCTATTTTCCATTGCTAAAATAATCCGCAAGAAAATCTTGAGAGTCAGAGACTTTTTAAGAATAGGAAAAGATGAGAATAAAATAAAATAAATTGTCACATTTATTTTTAATCCATATTCATGGCAGCAGACCAGAACGGAGTAGGGCTTGGATCAAAAGTCATTTTTCCTCTGTCAGTGCCTTCCTTTTTGGATTTTCACATTTTTTTCATTCCCTCTTTTCCCCATTCGTCATAAATCTCCAGCGTCAAATTCATCCCCATTATTAATACGCCCTGTCCAAAAATTTTAATGGGATGTCACTTGGGTTTTTTTAAATCCCTGTCTCATCACATCTCTCTGTGCCTGTAATTTATTAGACTTTTATCTTGTGCTGGATAATTTTCCATTTCGCGCTCCTTAAAACCAGAAAATTAGTCAAAGTGGGTCGCTCAAAATTTTTCAAGGCTGAGGCTTCCGCCTGGAAAAATAGAAGCAAAAGGTTACAATTCCACATTTTGATTTCCTCCCAAAAATTTATTAAATTTTCAAAAAAAAAATAATCTTCATAAAAGTTTTTTTTTAATTTAAAAAAATTTTTTTAAAGGGAAAATGTCCTCCAAAAAATCGAATGTTAATCAGAACTTTTTCCGTTCGATGATTTTTTAAAAATGGGAAATATTATTCCTGATAATTTATTTTCTCACCCTAATTGTTAGTTCCACGAGGGACATAAAATTCGGTTGGGAATTTTTTCCCGTGCAAAATTTAATATTCAAAAAATATTCGGAGAAAACAATTTACAAAAAATCTTTTACTTTTGATTTTTAACTTAATAATAAAATTATTCTTTTCATTGAAATTTAAAAATTACTTTTATTTTTCCTCAAGGGGTTTCAAGTATTTCAGAATTTTCCTTACCTAATTAATTTTTTTAAACGTAATCCTTTACACCGGCCATAATTTTTATTTCTCAAGCCTTAACGCCACTCAATAAATAAAGTTTGATCGGAGTCCAGGCAATGTTTGATAACTTATGCATCAGAGCAATTCACATAATAGTTTTACATGTAACCCTTAAAATTTTAATTAATTTAAAATGGTATTTTTTTTCATGTCTGATTTTCTTGGTCCACGTGGGAAATTCAATTCTGATGTTAATAAAAAACAGGTACGTGAATTTTGTCAGTTTTCCAATTTTTATGCTCATATTTTCAGGATCATAAAAACTGTTGATAGAAACCGGGCATATCAAGCCCTGATATTCATTCACTCCCAAGAGAAACAAAATTTCTCAACGGAGTCCTCACCCTGACCTCTAACCACGATCCCGAAAACCAGGGGAAAATTTTGGTGAAGCTTCAGAAGACGCCCGAGAGATGGCGCATTTTACAATGTTGTCAAAAATCCCTGAGAATTGTCCCAATTATTTTGCAGAGATGGCGCTGGAATCTATTGCTAGAAAAATTAAATTAGTTTATTGCCAGTGCCTATCTATCTGCGTATCTAAACTAAAAGAAATGTTTCTAGGGACTATTTACGAAGTATTTTGATGATCTTGTGCGTTTTTAAGGGAGAAAATACTAAGTTGAGGACCCGATTTTCATCAAATATTGAAATGGTTTTGAGGGGGTTTCAGGGGTCACATAAACATTTGGATTTGATCCTATGGAGGTTAAATGGGGTTGTTTGGCCGGAGCCAGTGATGTGAGAGTGAAGTTGACTGAAGAAATGAACAACCTTTTGTAATTGGTGGAGAGAAGGGGGCGAGAGAAAGTGAGTGAAAGGAATTCTGGAGGAGCGTGAAAGTCGGGACAGATTGACAAATCTCCCTGGAACTGTAACATTGGCCATGATCATATGTGGCAATGATCTTCCAGCAGGATGTTCGACTTGTAGTGGGAGCATGTGTGCATGTGTGGAAGGAGGTATGATCGTATGTATGTATATAAAGCTGGGCTATATAGGTGAGGCCATGGGGGAAGATAGGAATGTATCCTTTCCATGTCTCATTTTTGGCTTGGCAGGATTTCAGGAATCTCCGAGGCTTTTCGAGGCTTGTTATTGATCATGAGTTTTTGGGAGGAAAAGTTTTTCTCACGTTTTCAACTGTTCCAGTTCGAGAGGGGACAAATGCATTTCCACACATGACTTTCCCATCTGATACATGTCTGTTTTCAAGGGCACGTCCCATAACGGGGTTTCTACCAGGGATGGATATTTTAACAACAATATAACAAATTTGATCTCAACTTTTGCAAAAATTCGCCCTTAAATTTTAAAAAATTCGCCCTTAAATTTTAAAAAATTTGCCCTTAAATTTTGCAAAAACTGCCTCTAGACGTTTGCGAAAATTCGCCCTTAAATTTTGCAGAACGTTTGCCCTTAAATTTTGCAAAACATTTGCCCATAAATTTAAAAAACATTTGTCCTTAAATTTAAAAAAAAATGCCCTTAAATTTTGCACAACACTGCCTTTTAATTTTGCACAAATTTGCCCTTAAATTTTGCAGAACGTTTGCCCTTAAATTTTGCAAAACATTTGCCCTTAAATTTTGCAAAACATTTGCCTTTAAATTTTGCAAAACATTTGCCCTTAAATTTTGCAAAACATTTGCCCTTAAATTTCGCAAACATTTTCAGGAATTTAAAATCTTTTGCATGAATCCCGAGGAATTAAAATATTGGGCAGACCGGAACTAACAAAAAAATGTAATGGGGAAAATTGTATAAATGCACTGGCTAATGGATCCGACATGGAGAAAATCTCATCAGCATGAGTGACTCTACATGCCAAGGGTGAAATAATAATTCAGAGTTGAAATCCCATGTTATTTGGAGGGAAAGGGGAGAGACTTATGGGAAGGAAATATCGATTGCTATTTATCCCGCAACTCTTATTAAATGCGTCAGCAACACTTCAAACCCAGTTTTTTTCAAGGTGAAGAGAAATTTTCAAGTCACAGAACTTCCCCTAATAATATTAATGGAAGTGGGGGAATTGTGAAAATATGTGATGATATGGGTGCATG
The DNA here is from genome assembly GCA_947179485.1 of Allacma fusca. Taxonomy (NCBI): domain Eukaryota; kingdom Metazoa; phylum Arthropoda; class Collembola; order Symphypleona; family Sminthuridae; genus Allacma; species Allacma fusca. The sequence goes on from OX359247.1 coordinate 44,083,274, forward strand.
TGTGTTGGAAGGATATTTTGACCGAGGCTTTCTCCACGGAATAAATTTACGTATAAATGTGGGCATGAGCATATATGTATATGTGTGTGGGTCATAAATAATTCCTTCATTACTGCCCCAACTTATTAGTAATATTGTGTCTTATGTAGGTTCAATGGATGTATTCGGGGCAGGAGGAAAAAATTGCGGGGGTCTTGCACGCAAAATTCTCACTTGCTCCTGAGAGTTGTTTAAGTCGTGAGTTGAAATGTACCTTTGGGTTTCCTCCTTCCTTGGACATGCCATTCCAGGGTTAATACAATTTACGAGTCATTACTGCCATGTATTTAAGTCATTTCCTTCCTTACACGCAGGAGCTGGGTCCCTTATCTTTTAGCATGCAACTGTTACAGTTGGAGGGAGCATTGACGTAGGTCGTTTGGCTTTATTTTTCCCAAATGAGAGCAGGAGAGGGATGTTTACAGCTCCAAAGGCTTTTAATTAATAGGAAATTCATATTGCGTGCCATCGGAGCTTTACAGGTTTTTTGACAGGGATTTTTATGGTTGTATTTTTGTGGGTGAGAATTCGATTTTAAGTTTGAGATCAATATTGGGGTTAATATTTAAAACAATTTCGAGTTTAATATTTAATTCAATTTCGAGTTCAATATTGAGTTCAGTTTCGAGTTTAATATTTAATTCAATTTCGAGTTCAATATTGAGTTCAATATTTAAATCAATTTCGAGTTCAATAATCAAATCAATTTAAAGTTCAAGTTTGAGTTTAAGTTTGAGTTTTAATTTTGAGTTTAATTTTGAGTTTAAGTTTGAGTTTTAATTTTGAGTTTAAGTTTGAGTTTTAATTTTAAATTTAAGTTTGAGTTTTAATTTTGAGTTTAAGTTTGAGTTTTAATTTTTAGTTTAAGTTTGAGTTTTAATTTTGAGTTTAAGTTTGAGTTTTAATTTTGAGTTTAAGTTTGAGTTTTAATTTTGAGTTTAATTTTGAGTTTTAATTTTGAGTTTAAGTTTGAGTTTTAATTTTGAGTTTAAGTTTGAGTTTTAATTTTGAGTTTAAGTTTGGGTTCGAGTTTGAAATTCAAGTTTGAGTTCAAGTTTGAGTTCAAGTTTGAGTTTCAATTTTAAGTTCAAGTTTGAGTTCAAGTTTTAATTCAAGTTTGAGCTTAATTTTCAGCTTAAGCGTGAGTCTAAGTTTAAGTTGAGTTCACGTAAATGAAATTTCAAGTTTAAGTTATATTAGTGTCAAAATTCAAATCAATTTAGAGTTCCAGCTTTAGTTCAATTTCGAGTTCTAGTTTCAGTTCTAGTTGAAGTGTTAGTTATGAGGTCAATATAAATTCAAGTATGAGTTCAGGATTGATTTCAAGTTTGGGGTCGACCTTGAATTCAACTTTTCAGTCCAGGTTTGAGTTAAAGTTTCGGATCAATTTCGAATTCAAGTGTGAGTTCAGGTTTGAGTTAAAGCTTGGAGTCAATTTTGAATTCAAGTGTGAGTTCAAGTTTGAACTCAATTTAGAATTTACCATTACTAAATCTCAGATACATACTCACCTCACAAATAATTTCCCTTTTTACGTTCGCTTTTATCAAGAAACATTTTAATACAAACTAAATGCTATCAATTTAATCCCTTTCTTACTTAAATCCTTACTTACATATTTCTTCCCCTCTGTGAGCCAACAAATTAAATACCCAGTGTTGAAAACTCTGTCTCACTTTTCTCTTCTAGATTTTCCTAAAATTGGTCCTTCGAGCCGGATCTCTTAATTATAAACGCCAAGAGTTAATTGCAAATCCCCTTACAGTACAGAGAGATTAGAAGTTCCCTATTTTTACATATGTGTTTGTATTCCTGTAAATCCACCTTTCTATCCCTATAAATCCCTTGCTTGGAAATAATTATCAAGAGCTCTGAATTGGTCCTTCGACCCGGATACTTAATGAAATAGCTGTGACAGAATCTAGTGCAAAGATATAAACTCTCAACTCATGGAATGAGTCTCTCCAACGAAGCCTATTGAACCCATTGTGAAGAGAAAGGTTCATTTGAGGGAAACACCCTGAAAACGAAATTGGTCCTTCGAACCGGATCAGTGATATCGCCAGATATAGGAATTCAAGTACAAGATACCCCTCAATATTTTTCTTCCACTAGAACTCAACTTGGGGTTTAAAATCTTTCTAAGCGTATTAAGTTGCTTAACCCTGTGACCCGAAATGATGACCTAGGTCACTGATTTTTTATATACTGAAATATCTGGAAAATTTAATATAAAAAATAGGTCAAGTATTTTTGCCTATTTTAGTGTCTTTTAGAACGAGAAATGTTTGGAGGGACACTGGATAATAGTGAATTACATTAAAGTTAATAGAACATGAGCCATGGACGAGGCCCATAAAGGGAGCTGTGAGTATTTTCAGGTGTAAAAAAAGGGAAAGGAGAGGAAAGAGCTGATAGGATCTTTTAAAGGCCTGGAGAAAGCTGGATGATCGGGATAAAAAAAAATAGGAACCCATCCTTGGCCCAGTGAGGGAACCCGGTAGGAAAATCAATATGGAGAATCATCAACGAGTGCGAATATATTTTGGACATTTGCCAAAAAACAGAGCTGCAGCCTGCGTTTCCACAGAAAGAGAAAGAGGGCAAGTGAAAGTGCACAAAAGCAAGCGGGGCTTCCGTCCTTCCAATGCATTAGCTCCTAATGCTATACACGTCGACAGTCTTACACACAGGATTTCCCTATACTTTCACCTACCCTTACAAACAAGTATTTAAGACCTTGTGACGCACTTGCAACTTGGGATTCTAGTATTTGAATATATGGGATATATTTATGCAACTTATATATTTTATGTATGGGAGCTTTCTCCATTTGCGCCTTACTCCATTTAAAATGCGTTGCTGGGAGTCTAAGCTGGAGAAAGCTTCCTCCTGTTTTTTACTTAATACTGTCTCATTTAAGGAAAAGAGCGGGAAAATAAATTTATAAGGTAATTCTGAAATGTTTTTCGCCAGATATTTTGAAGATATTTATTGTTGGGTTACAAATAATTGAGCAACTGAACCACGGCTTTTTAAGTAAAACTAGGAGTCGAAGTTGAAAATAATATTTTGAAAATAAACTTGAGCCTTTACTTGAACTCTTGGCTTTCCAGTTGAAGTTGAATTTGAAAAGTCTACCTGAACTCGAATAATTTTAGGATTTGGGATTGGACTTAAAATTTTATTGACATTAATTTTCACCAATTGATTTAAACTTGAATTTCAGACATTGACTTGAATCTCATGAGTCAACTTCAACTCGAATTTTATAAATTCGCCTGAACTCAAAATATTTCTGAATTTGTACTTGGGGTAGAGATTGCACTTGCACTTCAACTTCAATTCCCCACAGACTTGAATCTGATTTTAAACAATTGAACTTGAATTTAAGAAATTGAACTTGAACTTGAATTTAAAAAAATGATCTTGAACTTGAATTTAAGAAATTGAACTTGAACTTGAATTTAAAAAAATGATCTTGAACTTGAATTTAAGAAATTGAACTTGAACTTGAATTTAAAAAAATGATCTTGAACTTGAATTTAAGAAATTGAACTTGAACTTGAATTTAAAAAAATGATCTTGAACTTGAATTTAAGAAATTGAACTTGAACTTGAATTTAAAAAAATGATCTTGAACTTGAATTTAAAAAAATGATCTTGAACTTGAATTTAAAAACTTGAACTTGAATTTAAAAACTTGAACTTGAATTTAAGAAATTGAACTTGAACTTGAATTTAAGAAGTTGAACTTGAACTTGAATTTAAGAAATTGAACTTGAACTTGAATTTAAAAAAATGATCTTGAACTTGAATTTAAAAAAATGATCTTGAACTTGAATTTAAAAACTTGAACTTGAATTTGAATTTAAGAAATTGAACTTGAACTTGAACTTAAAAAAATGATCTTGAACTTGAACTTGAATTTAAGAAATTGGACTTGAACTTGAATTTAAGAAATTGAAATTGAACTTGAACTTAAAAAAATGATCTTGAACTTGAACTTGAATTTAAGAAATTGGACTTGAACTTGAACTTAAAAAAATGATCTTGAACTTGAATTTAAGAAATTGAACTTGAACTTAAAAAAATAATCTTGAGCTTGAATTTAAAAACTGAACTTGAACTTGAATTTAAAAAATTGCACTTGAGGGCGACTATAGTTATTAAACTTGAACTTGAAAAATAAAAATATAGACATTCGCTCGAAATTCTAATCTCGGACTTCAACTTCATCCAGACTGAACTCATGGATTAACCAGTAACCCACAAAAAGTAAAGCAAAACCTCCTGATTCAGACTGGATACTCAAAGAGAAAAATGGATTTCCGATCCAATTACGGACAGAAATTCCCCAGGATAAAATCTGTCGTAAAATAATTCCCAATGCTTTTGTATTTTCTCGAATGAGTTTAGAGAATCAGAAATTGAGTTATTTCCACGATTTCAAGACGATTCAATTTTTTTCCGAGAAAAAGTTCTAATTCAGTTTATCCATATAGTAAAGATATAAAAATCATAGTCAATTTCCTTTTACACCCTCCAGTCTTATTTTCAACTTTCACTTTCACCAAAGTATTTTTCCCATACATTCACCAGTGAGATAATTTTCAAGGAACAAAATCCAGAAGCGGAGCAGATTATGAGCACGTGCGTGAACCATTTGTAATAGAGAACATACGCGGGCTAAATTGAGCCCGGAGGGTTAGTACATTTTATCCCGAAATTAGGGGCCTACATTACTTTCTCCTATACACTCCTGTGGCATATACATATCCCGTGTATTCTCAGAGTGTACTACGATACTCTGAAAGTAAGAGACTAACACGGAGTGTGATCCGTGTGCAAATAGAGTCAGTCATTTTTCCTGCGCGAGCAAAACGTTCCCTCGAAAATTTCATGAGGTGTACTGCTACATTATGTATCTCTCACACTTCCTTCCAACATCACTCTTCACACATCAAGGCGTAGAATGCGTACCTCACTCGAATTTGAATTTTTACTCAAGACTTGAACTCCAGCTTGAGATTGTACTTAACAATTGAGCTAGAAGTTGAGGTTGGATTCGGCATCAAATCTCGAACTTGGAATTCCTTGGCACTTGAATTTCAAATCCAACAAGCATTAAAACTAGAAAGTGAATGGCACACTTGAACTTGAAATTACAAGTTACACTTGAATTCAATGAACATTGGATGACAAATTTGAACTTAAAATTATAAGTTACACTTGAATTTAATATTGGATGGCAAACTTGAACTTAAAATTATAAGTTACACTTGAATTTAATATTGGATGGCAAACTTGAACTTGAAATTACAATTTGCACTTGAATTTAAAATTAAATAGGTCTCAGTCACACGGAAAACGTAAAAATATTTTTAACGAACGTACAAAACTTGAAACTAGAATATCTACTTCAACTTGGACTCAAACTTGAAACTAGAATATCTACTTCAACTTGGACTCAAACTTGAAACTGGAATATCTACTTCAACTTGGATTCAAACTTGCACACAAACTTGAAATTAACATAACTACTACAACTCAAACTTGAACACAAACTTGAAACTAAGATATCTACTCCTACTCTTGAAACTAACATAACTACTCCAATTCAAACTTGAGCACACACTTAAAACTAAGATAACTACTCCAATTCAAACTTGAGCACATACTTGAAACTAAGATAACTACTCCAATTCAAACTTGAGCACACACTTGAAACTAAGATAACTACTCCAATTCAAACTTGAGCACACACTTGAAACTAAGATAACTACTCCAATTCAAACTTGAGCACACACTTGAAACTAAGATAACTACTCCAATTCAAACTTGAGCACACACTTGAAACTAAGATATCTACTCCTACTCTTCAAACTAAGATAACTACTCCAATTCAAACTTGAGCACAAACTTGAAACTAAGATATCTACTCCTTCTCTTGAAACTAAGATAACTACTCCAATTCAAACTTGAGCACACACTTGAAACTAAGATATCTACTCCTACTCTTGAAACTAAGATAACTACTCCAATTCAAACTTGAGCACAAAATTGAAACTAAGATATCTACTCCAACTCAAACTTGAACTTAAATCCCTCACTTAAACTCACATTCAACCTCAAAACTACGTAAGCTTACTAGCACAAAAAGAAACAAAATAAAAACTACCCTCAAATTTACCCCACGTACTCTCCACTCCAACTTGAATTTGGAGTAAATGCTCTGACTCATCCTAACCCATTGAACAAAACCTACTGCTGTGTATGCACATCTGAACATATCCATTGAAACACATTAACATGAGGGACGTTCCTGAGAAATTCGCTAGAAAAGGGAAGGCATAAGGTTGCATAATAGGATCCATAGGAAGCAATATGCTGTTCCAGCCCGAGCGCTCAATATATCTTCCCCCTGGTAACTTGTGTGTGACAAGATAAGGATAATCTAAAGTACTTTTTTATACTCTCTTCTCTTTGCCGGGGAAAAACTTAACATATGAGGACAAGAGGGGAAGGGAATTCGGAGAAAGTCTGGTGAAAGTGGGGAAGTTTCCCAGTCCCAAGATTGGTTCCTCTTCATCCTCAATGTGTTAGCTTAAGAGAGCAAGCATCGCCCGAATCTTCATCAGTCTTCCCAGTAAGCTTTCACCAGGGTCAAAGTGCTCCGTCTGTCATACATGTATATAATACAAATACGGACGTACGTATATCTACACATGTCCGTACATATACACTTATAACAGCTCCAGGAAAAAAAGCCCCTGGAAATGACGCGAGTCTCTTATCCAACTTTCTCCTTACTTTTGTAATTTACTCCTTTCAACAATTTTTTTCTCCTCATTCGTTACGTTTGATTTTCCCCTACAATTTTTTTACTTCCGTTTTATTCCCTTGCCCTAATTTTTTTATCCAGCTCTTAATTTTTAACTATCTGTCAAGTCTGGGATTCAACGAAGCAAGAGGAGCTAACCACAAAATAAAATCAACAGAAACTTTCCCCTAAAAATTTCACAAAAAGTTTGCAAAAAATTTCACACAATTTTTGCAAAAAATTCCACAAAATTGTTGCAAAAAATTCCACAAAATTGTTGCAAAAAATTCCACACAATTTTTGCAAAAAATTCCACAAAATTGTTGCAAAAAATTCCACAAAACTGTTGCAAAAAATTCCACAAAATTGTTGCAAAAAATTCCACAAAATTGTTGCAAAAAATTCCACAAAATTGTTGCAAAATATTCCATACAATTGTTGCAAAATATTCCATACAATTGTTGCAAAAAATTCCACAAAATTGTTGCAAAATATTCCATACAATTTTTGCACAAAATGCCACAAAATTGTTGCAAAATATTCCACAAAATGTTTGCAAAAAATTTCACAAAGTTTTTTCAAAAAATTTTATTTCCCAGGAAATTTATTTTAACCTCACAAAATGCACTTTGAGAATATAATCCTTGCAATTCATTTCCAATTAACTTTCATTTTTTAAATTTCCCAGTAAAACTTTTTTGGAAAGCTTGTGGGCAAAAATCGTGAAACTCATTCGATGTTCATTTAGAAAATTTTGAGGGAAATATTTTTTTAAATTCCCAAAAATCTTTTTCGGTATTTGTAGGAAAGGGAATTTTTTTTTATTTCCAGCATTCGTTGTGGTACCATGTTGAGTGGGATATTTGATGGGTGAGAAAGCACGGGCGAAATGGAATAGACAGAGATAGTTGGTTTGAGATGTGATCGTCAATCAAGTCGGCGCCCGAAGTTCTGCACATTAACATACAAGGGATATCTGTACAAGATGAATGCCGCTCTTATCAAACCGTACAGTAGAGTCTGTGTATGGGTGCAGCCCTCAAATTTTTAACAGATGACTGTTACTGGGGGTGGGAGCTTTTGGAGCAGTAACGCTTAGCATTGTGGTAAAGGGGGATTGCTAGGCTGTAAATAGGACGGAGTCCTTTAGGGAGAAAGCACTGTAGTTCAGAGACTATTTCCAGGGCTCTTTCCCTCTCACTCTTTTCCCATTGGCCCCAATATGTACTAATGTTGAGGAAAGGGGCAAATTTTTAACACGCTGTTATCCTCATCTCTTGGCTTTCCCCTATAGGATTATATGTGTGGAACAAAATACGTGTAGCTCTTTGAAAACTAGACGGGGACTTCCGCTGGGATATTACAAACATCTAGGGCCTGGCACTCCCTGGGTCTGCTCACGTAAATCCGACTGTAAATACAAATCATGCCTCCGTCACTCTTGGTGTGGATGAGTGGTGGGAAAATTCAATTTTTTTATTCTCGGTCCTTTCACTGTATAAAATCTTCAGCCTCAGTCCATAGCCTTGTATTAAAGAACCATACATTCATTTGGAGGGTGTTGGGAAATTTTTTTATTGGGCGCCATCAAAATGCGATCTTCAAATTTTTAATTTTCCAAAATTTAACAAAAACTGCAAGATTTTTGCTTTGCAAAAATCTGCAAAATCCTGCTAATTCTGCAAAATCCTGCAAATTCTGCAAAATCCTGCAAATTCTGCAAAATCCTGCAAATTCTGCAAAATCCTGCAAATTCTGCAAAATCCTGCAAATTCTGCAAAATCCTGCAAATTCTGCAAAATCCTGCAAAATCCTGCAAATTTCTGTTAAATCCTGCTAAATTCTGTAAAATCCTGCAAATCCTGCTAAATTCTGTAAAATCTTGCAAAATTCTGAAAAATCCTGCAAAATTCTGTAAAATTCTGCAAAATTCTGTAAAATGCTGCAAAATTCTGCAAAATGCTGCGAAATGCTTTAAAATGCTGTAAAATGATGCAAAATTCTGTAACATTCTGTAAAATGATGCAAAATGCTGCGAAATGCTTTAAAATGCTGTAAAGTTCTGCAAAATTCTGTAACATTCTATAAAATTCTGCAAAAATTAAAAACGTTTGTACTTGTTATGTTTGACCCCTGAGGAATAATTAACGGAAGTTATATTCTGAACTGGGTTCTGTACTCACATAATTATATTTTGGGGAAACTAACTCCTATGACATGTGGATTATGAAATCTTAGATAGTTATTTGTACTGTGATTTTATACGAGTCATGTAGATATAGGGAAGAAGGGGAAATGATTTGGAGCACCCTTGGGAATTACGTGTTAGGAAATCTACACATAGGTATTTACATATGTGAATGGATAAAATCCCGCAAGGGCTTTTCCCAGAGAAAATGATATTTATAGAGAGGAGAGAGGAAAAAGTGGGGAAAATTTATCATTTCCCTGGATTTACAATTTTTGGGGTTGGAGCGCGCCTTCCAATCTTCCCGCCCAAGTGTCCTGTACATGAGGATTATAGGAAAATATCACACTTTTTTTCATGTCCTGGAACAAGGAAAACGTGTCCTCTGAACATCAAAGGGAATGATTGAGATGACGCGGGAGATTCAATTTTGCATACCAATTCCCTCACTTTACCTTCCGCACAAATTCCTCCCCATAAACCAGGCATGAATAACATTTGCGGGCTTGTACGAGTTTCGACACGAACATGTATGAATGTACGAGGAGTACATACGGCGAGGCGTTAGAAATGTCCTTACAATGTCTCTAGTGTTTTTTATTTTCAGCCAGACATTTATATGTATAGGAATAAAATCAAGCGAAGGGAGAGAAATGTGGACAGGGAAATGGGAAACATACATGACATTCTTTTCCAGTAAAAACGTTTTCAAAGGAATTCAAAGAAATCCGAGGATTTTCGGACATTTTTCCTTGACTCTACTTTGTTGTAAACATCCAACGTCTTTCAGGATAGGACAATTCTGAAATTAAAACAGTACTTTCTGCCTCGGAAGTATTTCTGCAACAGCCGAGACAAATTTCTAAAGTTCAGACATTTCCAGGAACAAGATTTTTTTTAAACAAAACTGGGCAAATTAAGAACTTGGGGAGAAAATCCTTAAAATAAAATAAAATTAAAATACATGTAAAACTTGATATTTGCAGGGGAAATCGACTAATCATTGTGAAAAACATGAATTGAAGACATGATTTACAAAATTAAGGGTAAAATTTAAAAGTTAAGGGCAAAATGTAAAAATTAAGGGTAAAATTGCAAAATATGGGACAAAATTTAAAAATTAAGGGCAAAATGTAAAAATTAAGGACAAAATGTAAAAATTAAGGACAAAATGTAAAAATTAAGGATCAAATGTAAAAATTTAGGGCGAAATGTAAAAATTAAGGGTAAAATTCAAAAATTAAGGGTAAAATTCAAAAATTAAGGGTAAAATTCAAAAATTAGGGTAAAATTTAAAACTTAAGGGTACAGTATAAAAATTAGGGTAGCATTTGTAAATTAAGGGTAAAATTGAAAAATTTAAATTATAAAGTGTAAAAATTAAGAGTCAAGTTTGGAAATTAGGGGTAAAATTGAAAATTAGGTGTAGAATTTGAAAATTAGGGGTAAAATTTGAAAATTAGGGGTAAAATTTGAAAATTAGGGGTAAAATTTGAAAATTAGGGGTAAAATTTGAAAATTAGGGGTAAAATTTGAAAATTAGGGGTAAAATTTGAAAATTAGGGGTAAAATTTGAAAATTAGGGGTAAAATTTGAAAATTAGGGGTAAAATTTGAAAATTAGGGGTAAAATTTGAAAATTAGGGGTAAAATTTGAAAATTATTGGTAAAATTTGGAAATTAGGGGTAAAGTTTGAAAATCAGTGTAATATTTGTAAATTAAGAGTAGCGTTTGTAAATTAAGCATAACATTTGAATATTAAAGGTGAATTTAAACATTAAAGGTAAAATTGATATTAAAATTTAAAAAAATATTTAAATTAAGGGCAAAGTATTAAAATTATAAAACAAAATTTGAAAATTAGTGGTAAAATTTTGAAATTAAGAGTCATATTTAAAATTTACAGGTGAATTTTAAAAATTCATGAAAAAGACTACCAAAATTAAAGGTAAGTTTTAAAAAGTGAGAGCAGACTCAACAAGTAAAGATGACGTAAATAATAAATTATAACAATGCAAAAAACGAAAACTTTCAAATAATTTTCACCCATTACTACATAAAAAAATAAACTTTCATAAAATGTTTGATAAATTGTTTAGAAAAAGTTACTAAAACTATTTTAAAAGACTGACGGAACTCCTTGTAAAAATGCAAAGAAAATTTCAAATGATTAAGAAAAACTTTGTTAAAAATTGGGAGAAAAGTTGAGGTCAAAGACAAAAAATTTCCTTACTATGAGAAAATATTGCTGCAGTGCAGAAATGGTTAATTACAGGATTATTTCTCTCTTGAGGAAACAAGGAGCGGAGGATTTGAGAGGGGAAAATGAGAAAAGTTGAGAGAACGGAGTAGAAAAGAGCAGACTGGAATAATTACATCCATGTATCCTCACATACCCATAGAGAGAGAGAGAGAGAGAGACAAATTCAATGGTAAGGAAGTGTGAAGGAAGAGAGACTTGTGAATGTCGGTCGTAGATTAATTCCATAAGGCTCGGCCTTGTATGACGGAGACGGAGGAGAAAAGAGACGGAGCAAAAGGGAACACGTTAATTTATCGTCATGCCAAAGTGAAAACTAAGCTTTATTCCTTGTAAGAGCTCAACGGCATTTCTTATGGGTTCCACTTGAAAGCCCAGTTAGGGCTCTTCCACAAATTGCGTCACGTGGGACGTAACTCTTGACGAGCCCCTTAAAAATCCAAAACCCTCGGTCCATTTGCCAATCAGTTATTTACGACTGAGTCTTCCTATGAATTAATTCCCAGACCTTGGATTTACGACCCCCAATTTTTTTTATTTTTGGCGCCTTCCGTTCAATTACCATTGTGAATTAGCACATGACATTTTGACAGGGATTGAATCCCTGAATGAAATTTCCGCTGACGTTTGGCCCCACGCTTCAAATCCAACTAAAGCTTTTGAATTTATGCAAAACTAATTTTTCTCTTTTGCCAAGACAATTCCATTGAAAACAAATGGGGAGAAATTAAGTGGCGTCAAGGTATGTAAAATTTTTGCCAAAAAAATTAAGGAAAAAGCGCCAAAGGCCAGATCAAATTTTGCCTAAGGAATTACGTGCCAGGACATAGCAGGGGAGTGAAATTTAAGGAAATAGATACTGAAATAAATAAAATATGTGATTGGATTTTATTTTTTGGGGTGTATTTTTAGAGAATATAATTATTTTGAGGGTGAGAGAGAGAAAGAGGGAAGAGGAGATAAATCTGGAGTGGTTTGTTGGCCAAGTGTGAAGCGTGGCAAAATCCCTGTCTTTGAGGAATGTGTTTCTCCGCACTTCTTAGGACTTGGTAATGAGGACGAGTGTGTGGCTCTCTCATAGACTCTTTCCCTACATAATTTATTCCCTCATGTTATTTTAATGGCCAAAATACATGTCAAAGGGAAGGGGAAGGCTGGCGATAAGCACCTGTGGGACTTCCTTCAAAATTGATATCGTCGCTGAAGAGGCAAAATGGACTAAGTGCAATTTCGACTAGAAGCAAAATGGTCTACATGCCTTTTTCCTTAAAGGCAAAATGGAATAGTTGCAAGCTTTCCTGAAAGCAAAATGGACTACATGCAGTTTTCACTAAAAGCAAAATGGTCTACATGCGTGTATACTTTCATAATGTATGTAGACCATTTTGCTTTTAGACGAAATTGTACTTATTCCATTTTGCTTTTAAAACTTGATGCATCTATTCCATTTTGCATTTAGTAAAACTGCATGTAGACCATTTTGATTTTAATCGAAATTGCACTTAGTCCATTTTGCCTCTTCAGCGACGATATGCTCCCTATGCTTTCAAATCCAGTGAGACATCCCATCAGGAAGGCATATGAGTTTGGGTCAAGTCCAAACTTCAACTTTAATTTTCCAATCAAAATTCAAGTAGTTATTGATTGGGACAATTTTTCTAGATTTTTGCCTTGGTTTTCGTGGCTTTGGTATTTTTGAGTCAAGTGATTATTTGGAGATGAACTTGAGTTTGCTTTTTTCGAAATTTGAGGTGAAATTCATGTGAAGGGCATTCTTTGCTAAAGCATTAGCAAGCTGAAACTTGACTTATTGTATATCCATGTTGGAGTAAGTATTTCAGAAGTTATAGCTACACTTGGCGTAAACTTGAATATTGGAGTAAGCATTTCTTTGAACTTATTTTTGAATTTTGAAACTCAGGGTGATTACAGACCAACAATTAGCTTGAAGTAATAACTTGACATTTCATACTTGACCTGGACTTGACCTTCACTTGACAGGCACTTCCTCTTTACTGTTTTGTACATGATTTGAACTTGCTCTGTATTTATTACATAGATGCCATACGCTTGATTCAGACTTGACCTGCGCTTGACACGAACTTGATCTGCACTTGACATGCAATTCACCTAAACTTAAACTTGAACCGAGCTGGATCTATACTTGACGTTGAATTCACCTTAACTTAAACTTGACCTACACTTGACCCGAACTTGATGTATACTTGAAGTTGAATTCACCCGAACTTGATCTATAATTGACCTGCACTTGACCCGAACTTGATCTATAATTGACCTGCACTTGACCCGAACTTGATCTATACTTCACACGAACTTGGTCTAAACTTGACCTGCACTTCACACGAACTTGGGCAAAACTTGACCTGCACTTCACATGAACTTGATCTAAACTTGACCTGCACTTCACCCCAATTTGATCTAAACTTGACACGACTTTGATTCTGAATTCACCTGCACTTCATCCTGATGTATCCAAACTTCACCCGAACTCGATTCAAACTTCACCCAAACTTGATCCAAACGTCA